>JAGIQG010000005.1:7117825-7439137 GCA_024679065.1 Sphyrna mokarran
TGCCAAGATATTAGACGCCCTCCAGTCCAGGACATAAATGAGCCATCTGAAATTTTTACACTATTCCAGTAATTTTGCTTGTAAGTCTTTGCTGATACCAGGTTTATTGATTTTAATTTTGCTCCTTGTTATATTGGAATTTAAGGTCATAACATCCAGACTGTTGGTTCAGTACTATAATCACTTGACTACCTGCTACAAATTACTGTACTGCATTAGGTACAGTAATTTGTCCTGGTCTCTGCACTGATCATTGAAGAAATTGAAGAAATTGAAGAAAATGCCAGACTTACTTTGTTGCGTTTTTAAAGTTTTTTTTTATCTTTTTAGATTGGTGAGTGGAACCTACAAGGGTTACCAAGTGATGACCTGTCAGTTCAGAATGGCATTATTGTTACCAAAGCAACCAGGTATCCTCTTCTCATAGACCCTCAGACACAGGGTAAAAACTGGATCAAGAGGAAGGAGAAACATAATGACTTACAGGTGGGAATGCAAAAAGCAACACACAAATCATAAAATATGAAATAATTGAATATCACTAATCAATTAAACATTATTTTCCTTCTCATTTTCTTCTATTCCCTCCTGAAAGTTTTGACACTATAGACACCTCATACAGAAAGCTGCTATTCTCTGTAAACCATGGTGTTTGAATGTCAGCAGACTGTTGGACAAGGAAATTTTAAAAACAAGCTCAATTCTGTCTTCAGATAAAAGCAAAACACTGCAGATGTTGGAATCTGAACTCATTCAGTATCTATACATTCCAGCAGAATTTACAAGCTGATGATAAAGAATAGAACCTAGTGTGCCTTTAAGAAACATATTTTTAATTATGTTTTTAGTTATAAGCAGGCGTCGAGCTGTCTGCTTAGAAGTCCTTTATTGCTGTTAATTGGTTTAAATGGGGATTTGTTTATTTTTATTCTGGGCCTCATGCAGGATCAAGATTTTTTATAAATTTATGGGGAAAGAATGGTGGTTAGGTCAGGTGTCTTTGGACAGTTTTGTTTAGTTTTACTTACAGTTTTGAGCTGGTGGCTGCTGTGTTTTAGTTAGAAGGTGTTTCACTTCAGGCTGTTCTTTCTCTCTGGTATTATAAATTCTGCCAGCTGGCTTTCTTTCCTTCCTGGAGTGAAAATTCTGCTGTTGGTGATTTGCTAGCTAGTGACAAGAGTCTCTCTCTCTCTGGTGTTTTGGGAATCAAGCTTGTCTGAGTGAGTCAAGAGAGCTGCAGAAGCCAAACAAAAATCTAAACCCAAGCATCACATAAGCATTCTTGTCCCATGTTAAACCTTGGTAGTCTTTATTTACAAGGAGGTTTGTCTGATTGGAACATTTCATTTCGTTTTCAAGTTTATAAAATATCATGGTTGCTCTTTTCTTATTTGTAAAATAGGAAAAGTTATTGCTAAAATGTTAACCATATTCTTAAATAAAATTTGATAAAAGCTCCAAAGTGGATCAAAGTGAAACATCTCATGCTTACCTTAATCTGGGACTTTTTTCTCTGGACTGTAGGAGGCTGAGGGATGATCTTATAGAGGTCTATAAAATAACGAGGGACACTGATCAGCTAGATAATCAATATCTTTGCTCAAAGAGAGGGGAGTCTAAACCTGGAGGGCAAAGGTTTAAGGTGAGAGGGGTGAGATACAAAAGTGTCCAGAGGGACAATTTTTTTACACAGAGGGTGGTGAGTGTCTGGAACAAGCTGCCAGAGATAGTAGTAGAGGCAGGTACAATATTGTCTTTTAAAAAGCATTTAGATAATTATAATGGTAAGATAGGTATAGAGGGATATGGGCCAAATGCAGGCAATTGCGATGAGCTTAGGCATTTTAAAAGAAGGTCGGCATGGACAAGTTAGGCCGAAGAGCCTATTTCCATGCTGTAAACCTCTATGATTCTAGTCAAATTCAAATTGCAAAACGTATGGTCCAGGTAGACTTCATAACACATTTTGGAGTTTCTGATCTGGGTTATAATCACTGGAGTTATTTGAGGGATTAACATTTGTATTCCTTGATTGATTTGGGATTGTTGGACTCAAAGATTGAGTGGTGAGCATATTTATGTTTTCTTTTCAGGTATTGTTTTCAGATTTGAATAGGAGGTGCCTTGTCTCTTTCAGAGGCTAAAAAGTTACTGGGTTGGAAGAAGTCATGAGGGTGCTTTATAAACAGTGACTGAAACAGAACTTTTGGAATTGGCAATAATTTTGCAGTTGACATTTACCTGACATTGTAAGAAGGGGCAGATAATTGTGGTGATGGCTAGCATTTAAAATTGCCAGGAACAGTCAGAATCATTGGAAGTGGGTAGAATTCAATTACATATGAAACAACGTGAACATGAAAAAGAATTAGAGTAGTTTGAATTACAACAAGAAGAAGAAATGAAACTGCCAAAATTATAGATAAAAGAAAAAGAAAGGGAAAGGATAGCCTTGAAAGAATAAAAGAAAGGATAGCTCCAGCAGAACAAAAGGAAAAAGAGAGAGAACATGAACAGCAGAAGCTGGAAATAAAGTGAACATTAGTTAAAAATGTTGGGGGAAAAAGGGAAAAGTACAGGCTGAATGTAGTGACAAATATGGTAAAGAAGCATGAGAGCATCATAATCAAAGGGCTGGTGGGAATCTATTTAAATATGTCGAGGCATTGCCAAGGCTTGCTGAGAAGGATGTAGAAGTTTTTTTCATTTCATTTGAGAAAGTGGCTAAACAAATAAAATAGTCACAGACCATGTGGGTATTACTGATTCAAAGCAAAGGTGGTAAGTAGAAGTAGTGAGGTCTCACTAACATCACTATGAGAGGAGATATCTGGAAATGATAAAACAAAAAATCCATGTTAGATGTATATGAACTAGTGTCAGAAGCCAACAGATACCAATTTAGAAATCTAAGAATCTTGTCAAACATGCATAGAATCTGAAAGAATCAAACAGATTAATTTTGATAGTTGGATATGGCTTTGAAAATTGACCAGACATATGAAGCTTTTAGAGAAATTATTATTTTGGAGGAGTTTAAAAATTCACTTCCTGAAGCAATGAGAATTTATGTTAAAGAGCAGAAGGTTAAAATTGTGAAGTTAGCAGAAGAAATGGCAGATGATTATGAATTAGTTCATAAATCAAAGTTTGGTTTCTGACATTAGTGTCAATCTGTGAGGAGTAGAAACTGGGGAGAAAGAGAAATCCCGTGGTGATAAAGGAGACCTTGTGGGAGATAACAGTGACAGTGTACTTCATGTTAAAAAGGAAAACACAGAAGGGTGGACTACAAATGAAAAGCCTCACTGTAGTAAAAGTTTTCACTGTAATAAATTAGGCCATGCAAAGTCAGTGTTGGTGGTTTAAGAAAAGCACTAGGAACACTCATGTGGTAAAACAAGACAAGCCAGTGGGATTTCTTAAAGTGGAAAAGGAAAGCCCAGTTGAAGTTAAAGAAGTGTAAAAGATGGTAAAACCTGGTCAGGAGTTGATTTATAAGAACGTGCCAATCTCTTTAAAGAATTTATTTGTGTGGGTAAAGTTTAGTCAAGTAGGTAAGAAATAAAATTTAGGAGCTATGGGAGCAAGTCAATCTTTGATGGTAAGAGATAAGAAGCTATGTAGTTTGGGAAGAATATTACCAGAAAAGGTAGTAATATATGGAATTCAAGGTGAAAAGAGTCGTGTTCCATTATATAAGTGAGGTTGGAGAGTCCAGAGAAGAGTGGTGAAGGTGCAGTAGGAATAAAGAACAAAGAACAAAACAGCACGGGAAACAGGCCCTTCGGCCCAATGGGCCCGCGCCACCACCCCAATGTTCCCACCTCTACCTGTGATCCCTGTCCATGTTTATAGATCTATGGATTTAAAACCAAATTTGAGACAATTTAGGGAGAATTTGTTTTGCCAATTAGCCGAAGAGCGCATCTTTGGGATGTGGGAGGAAACCGGAGCACCCGGAGAAAACCCACGCAAGCACGGTGAGAATGCGCAAACTCCCACAGACACAGGCCCAAATCCATGTATCTGCACAGCACAGCAATAGTCACTGAGCTGTCGTGTTGCCCATCAAATGGTCCAGGTCAAGCGTACACTAACGACGTGAAGCACTAGGATACTCTCGAAAAAAATCCAAGAGCAGCCCTCTCACGACCCATCGTGTGTATGCCCCTTAGAACAAGAACATAGAACATAGAACATTACAGCACAGAACAGGCCCTTCGGCCTTCGATGTTGTGCCGACCAAAATAAAAAGCAATGCCCCTCCAAACTAAACCATTCCCTTCTCTTCCATATACTTATCAATTAACCTCTTAAACGCCACCAAACTTGGCGCATCTACAACAGCTGCAGGCAGGGCATTCCACTCCCTAATCACTCTTTGAGTAAAGAACCTACCTCTGATATCCGTCCTATAACTCATACCCCTTAATTTAAAGCTGTGTCCCCTCGTGCTAGCTTTCTCCATCCTAGGAAAAAGGCTATCACTGTCCACCCTATCTAAACCTCTAATCATCTTATATGCTTCAATAAGATCCCCTCTTAGCCGCCTCCTTTCTAACGAAAACAACCTCAAATCCTTCAACCTCTCTTCATAGGACCTGCCCTCCATACCAGGCAACATCCTGGTAAACCTCCTCTGTACCCTCTCCAATGCCTCCACATCTTTCTTATAATGTGGGGACCAGAACTGCACACAATACTCCAAGTGCGGCCGCACTAGAGTTTTGTACAACTTGTTAGACAACAAGGTGGACCAAAGCAATAATAGAGAAATTATCTTGTCCAGGAATACAGTTCATCATGGGTAACAAAATAGCTGGACTACAGGTGGGAGTGATGCCTACTGTGGTTAAAAAGCCTGTGAAAAATCAAAAAACGGAGTTGTTGAAGGATGCAAGTTCTGGGATTTTTCCTGCTTGTGAATTGACTTTATTGAGACAACATCCAGACAAGTTCATTCAGTTGTCAGCAAAAGTATGTTATTAAACTTGGATGGTCAGTTACAGTTTGATACAAATATACTACTTGTGTCATGATCAGAGTGATAGCGACAATATGAATGGTTTCACTCAGCTTTGGACTTTTGATTTGTAAACCTCGTTCTTCACTATCTCGCTCTTTCTCCCTTGTAACTTATTTTGTTTCTTTGGATTTTGAGATAGAGTGAGCTATCTCACTCTATACAGCACAATCAAGTCAAAGCATTTTTAATGTTATTGGCTGCTATTGGATCCAACAAATGTGAAATGTTGTTCAAACCAAATACCAAAGGGAAACTTGGTTAACTGATCTCAAACTTTTTTTTTGTATTTTGACAATAAGAAGAAAAGTCTATTGAATTTAAAAGAAAACAAAATCTTTTGGGATATTCAAAATTAAATAAAAAACTTAATCACAAGATTGCAGTTACAGTTAAAATTTGCTTAACAAAACAATCCTTAAAAGAACGTAGGTACATGCCTTCATTGATTGAGTATAAAAATTATCAGGTCATGCTGCAGATGTACAGAATGGTAATTAGGCTTCATTTAGAATATTGTGTACAGTTCTGGTCACCACACAACCAGAAGGACATGGACGCTTTGGAGAGGGCACAGAAGCAATTTATCAGGATGCAGTCTGGTCTGGAGGGTATTAGCTATGAGGAGAGATTGGATAAACTCTATTTGTTCTCACTGGAATGACAGGGGTTGAGGGGTGACCTAATAGAGGCTTACAAGATTATGAGTGGTCTGGACAGAGTGGATAGTCAGATGCTCTTTCCTAACGTAGAAAAGTCAAGTACTAGGGGACATAGGTTTAAGGTGCATAGAACATAGAACATTACAGCACAGTACAGGCCATTCAGCCCTCGATGTTGCACTGACCTGTGAAAACTAATCTAAAGCCTATCTAACCTACACTATTCCAATATCATACATATGTTTATCCAATAACTATTTAAATGCCCTTAATGTTGGCGAGTCCATTACTGTTGCAGGCAGGGCATTCCATACCCTTACTATTCTCTGAGTAAAGAACTTACCTCTGACATCTATCCTATATCTATCACCCCTCAATTTAAAGCTATGTTCCCTCGTGCTAGCCATCAACTTCTGAGGAAAGTTGTCCATCCTATCTAATCCTCTGATCATCTTGTATACCTCTATTAAGTCACCTCTTAACCTTCTTCTCTCTAGTCCTCAGACTTTCCTCATAAGACCTTCTCAGCGTATCAGGCATCATTCTGGTAAATCTCCTCTGCACTCTTCCCAATGCTTCCACATCCTTCCTATAATATAGCAACCAGAACTAACATAATACTGCAAGTGCGGTCGCACCAGAGTTTTGTACAGCTGCAACATGATCTCACGGCTCTGAAACTCAATACTTCTACCAATAAAAGCTAACTCACCGTAGGCCTTCTTAACAATCCTATCAACCTGGGTGCCAATTTTCAGGGATCTATGCACATGGACACCGAGATTTCTCTGCTCATCCACACTACCAAGTATCTTACCATTAGCCCAGTACTCTATACTCCCTGTTCGTCCTACCAAAGTGAATTACCTCACACTTTCCAGCATTAAACTCCATTTGCCACCTCTCAGCCTAGCTCTGCAGCTTATCTATGTCCCTCCATAACCTGCAACATCCTTCCACACTGTTTACAACTCCACCGACTTTAGTGTCATCCACAAATTTACTAACCCATCTTTCTTTACTCTCATCCGGCTCATTTATAAAAATGACAAACAGTAGTGGCCCCAAAACAGATTCTTGTGGTACACCACTAGCAATTGAACTCCAGGATGAACGTTTCCCATCAACTACTACCCTCTATCTTCTAACAGCTAGCCAATCTGATCCAACCGCGAAATCATCTTCAATCCTATGCTTCCGTATTTTCTGCAGTAGCTGACTGTGGGGAATCTTATCAAACGCTTTATTGAAATTCATGTACATCATGTCAACTGCTTTACCCTCATCCACTTCTTTGGTCACCTTTTCAAAGAACTAAGTAAGGTTTGTGTTGTAGGTAAAGAAACCTCTGAGACAAGGACAGCAAGTTTATTCAAAAGCTTTTGGGAGATACACCTGGCACCTAACATTGGGTCTCCAGGCATCTCTCCAAACACAAGTTGAGAGCATTAGTTTATACCCGCCCACCTTCCCCCGGTCACGTACGCATCTTCTCATTCTCAGCAGATTCCCAGGCTGTTGGGTTGTCCTCCATCATGCCTCAGCATTTCTTCATGGTTATTTCAAGGTCGAATTGACATGTGTGATTAGCCTTTAGCTAATATACAAGCTAACAAGACAAGTTAAAATTAACGGGCTGATATAACAATCTATGCTCTTAAGTTGTACAACGTATGTATATGTATAACATGTTGATACAAGACACATAAGCAGTATATAATGTGTATTTATATATATCGGACATGCAGGCTTCACTATGTTAGGTGAAAGTCCATGAAACTAAAGACACAGCTTAACTATAAACTGGGTCAGCTACATTTCTGAGCAGACTTATCATAAACTTGTGTATAATAGCAAGAGCAGCTGCTGCCTGCCTGTAGTCTGGATACATGAAAACAAAGTTACATTTATCTGAAATATATGAAAACTAGTTGCATGTAGGCTACTCAATATTTTTCATTCTCCATCAAGTAGTACAAAGTTCATTAACCCATTCACTACTGCAGTTTGTGAGGCACAACCTAGCCTTCACAAAAATGTGTTAACTGTCCCTAATCAAATTATTCCTTTCTAGATTATTATAAATCCTATCTTTTATAATCCTTTCCAAAACTGCCCACAACAGAAGTAAGGCTCACTGATCTATAATTACCAGAGTTGCCTCTACTCGCCTTCTTGAACAAGGGGACAGCATTTGCTATTCTCCAGTCTTCTGGCACTATTCCCGTAGACAATGATGACCTAAAAATCAAAGCAAAAGGCTCTCCAATCTCCTCCGTAGCCTCCCAGAGAATCCTAGGATAATTCCCATCTAGCCCACAGGACTTACCTATTTTTACACTTCTCAGAATTGCTACACCTTTTTATGAACCTCAATCCCGTCTAGTCTAATAGTCTGTATCTCAGTATTCTCCTCTACAACATTTCCTTTTTCCTGTGTGAATACTGATCAAAAATATTCATTTAGCACTTCTATTATCTCTTTGTACTCCAAGCACAAATTCCCACTACTGTTCTTGACTGGCCTAATCTTACCCTAGTCATTCTTTTATTCCTGATATACCTATAGAAAGCTTTAGGGTTTTCTTTGATCCTACCTGCCAAAGATTTCTTATATCTCTTTCTGGCTCTTCTTAGCTCTCCCTTTAGGTCCTTACTGGCTAACTTAGTGCCCTAATTGAACATTCACGTCTAATCTTCACGTCTAAGTCTCCTTCTTCCGCTTTACAAGAGATTCAACTTCTTCAGTAAACCACTGTTCCTCGCTTGACCACTTCCTCTCTGTCTAACAGGTACATATTTGTCAAGAACACACAGTAGCTGTTCCTTGAACAAACTCCACATTTCAATTGTGCCCATCCTCTGCAGTTTCCTTCCAATCTTATGCATCCTAAATCTCGCCTAATCGCATCATAATTTTCTTTCCCACAGCTATAATTCTTGCCCTGTGGTATATACCTATTCCTTTCCATTGCTAAAGTAAACGTAACTGATTTGTGGTCACTATCACCTAAGTGCACACCTACCTCCAAACCTAATACCTAGCCTGGTTCAGTACCAAATCCAATATGGCCTTGCCTCTTGTTGGCTATCTATATAC
Organism: Sphyrna mokarran; assembly: GCA_024679065.1. Lineage (NCBI taxonomy): Eukaryota > Metazoa > Chordata > Chondrichthyes > Carcharhiniformes > Carcharhinidae > Sphyrna > Sphyrna mokarran. The sequence continues at coordinate 7,126,614 of JAGIQG010000005.1, forward strand.
ATAGTGTGTCAGGAAACCCTCCTGCATACATTGGACAAAAACTGACTTATCTAAAGTACTAGAACTATAGCGTTTCCAGTCAATATTTGTAAAGTTAAAGTCCCCCATAACAACTTTCACTTGTATCCAGAATCATGTTTGAAATCCTTTCCTCTACATCTCTGGAACTTTTCGGAAGCCTATAGAAAATTCCCAATAGAGTGACCTCTCCTTCCCTGTTTCTAACCTCAGCTCACGCTACCTCAGTAGACGAGTCGTCATCAAACGTCGAGGTCCCAGGTACCAACCCATGCTGCAAGTTCACCCACCTTATTCTGGATGCTCCTGGTATTGAAGTAGACACATTTCAAATCAGCTTCCTACCTCCTGGTACACTCCTGCGACCTTGAAACCTTATTGACCTCACTATTCTCAACCTCCTATACACTGGAGCTACAAATCATGTTCCCATCCCCCTGCTGAATAAATTTGAGTCCTCCTGAAGAACATTAGAAAATTTCCCCTCCAGGATATTGGTAAGCCTCTGATTCAAGTGTATACCATCCCATTTGTAGTGATCCCACCTCGCCTAGAATGAGTCCCAATTATCCAGATATCTGAATCCCTCCCTCCTGCACCATCCCTATAGCCATGTATTCAACTGCTCTCTCTCCCTATTCCTTGCTTTGCCAGCACGTGGCATGGGTAACAAACCAGAGGTAACAAGTCTGTTTGTTCTAGCTCTAAGCTTCCACCCTAATACCCTGAATTTCTACCTTATATTCCTATCCATCCCTTTTTCCTATGTCGTTGGTGCTTATGTGTGCCACAACTTGGGGCTGGTTCTCCTCCCCATTAAGGATCCTGAAAACATAATCCGAAACATCAGGGTCCCTGGTACCTGGGAGGCAACACACAAACTACGAGTCTCTCTCATTCCCACATAATTTTCTATCTGTCCCCTTAACTATGGAGTCCTCAATAATTAATGCTCTACTCCTCTCCCCTCCCTTCTGTTCTGAGCAATAGGGACAGACTCTGTGTCAGAGACCTGTACCCCAATGTCTTGCCCCTGGTAAGTCATCCCCTCTGACAGTATCCAAAATGGTATCCTTGTTATGCAGAGGAAAGACCACAGGGGATCGCTGCACTGACTGCTTCATACCCTTTCTAACAGTCACCCAAGTATCTTCATTTCTAGAAGTAACTACCACCCTGTAGCTTTTATCTGTCTTTGTCTCCTGAATGATCCTAAGTTCATCCAATTCCAGCGCCAGTTCCCTAACACAGTCTTCAAAGAGCTGGAATTGGGTGCAGTGGGGGAAAAGTTTAGAGATGTGCAAGACAAATGTTATTTTTATTACACAGAGGGTGGTGAATGTCTGGAAGATGCTGCCCGGGGAGCTGCTACGATTGCAGCATTTAAGGGACAACTAAACAAAAACAGGATTAGGACTGAAATGGAAGGATATGGACTTCATAAGTGCATACAGTTTTAGTTTAGGCATCATGATTGGTGCAGGCTTAGTGGGCCAAAAGGCTTGTTCCTATATTCTTCTTTATTCTTTGTAAACACACACTAGACAACATTCCTGATAGATTTATAACTACAAAATCCCAGTAATATTACCACAAAATAAACCTGCTTTTACTTTTACAAGACTTATGAGCTGATTCAAACTTTTCAACTTCACAGCCCTTTTGCCAATACAGAGCTGTACCCAGGAGGTCTGGCATAGTCACCATCGAACACAGCTCAAAGTCTCTTCTTAAAAAGTATCTTTCCTCTTCAATTTCATTGTTCTTATTGGAAGTCAACCTCTGCTCAACAATCATCAGGCAAGAGTGTTGTTTTCTTGTTGGGGAACACTTCAGAAGTCATGGGTATTCAGCCTCTGATCTTTGGTGAACATTCTCCAAGGCAGCCTTCACGACACACGACAATGCAGAATTGCTGAGAGAGACTGATAGCCAAGTTCCACACACATGAGGACAGCCTCAACCAGGATCTTGGGTTCATGTCACATTCACTGTAAACCCCACAACTTGCCTGTGTTTGCAAAATCTCACTAAGTGTCCTGGCTGGAGACAATATGCATCTCTTTAACCTGTGCTTAACCCTCTCTCCACTCACATTATCTGTACCTTTAAAACTTGATTCCCTGTAAAGACTTGCATTCCAACCATTATTTTGTAAATTGAGTTTGTGTTTTTATATGCTCTGTTTGTGAACTGAAATTCCATGTACCTGATGAAGAAGCAACACTTTGAAAGCTAGTGGGCTCTTGCTACCAAATAAATCTGTTGGATTTCACCCGATGTCGTGACACTTCTTTCCGTGACTAAGCCAGTGATGTATCTACCTAGCCAGCCTATCCCGAATCCCATGTGATCTTAGCTTTTGTACCAGTCTGCCATGTGAGACCTTGCCAAATGCCATACTAATTGTTTTCATTAAAATATAGGAGGATATAGGAGGACTGTTTAAATACTTTAATTGTTTCCACAGACTATTCGGTCCACCTTGTTGACTAACAAGGTGCATGCATTCGACAGGTTGTGCAAGGGCTGCTCCTGGATGTTACTTCAGGAGTGGCCTAGTGCTTCATGTCGTTAGTGTATGCTTAAACTGGACCATCAGATGGGCAACATGACAGCTCAGAGACTATCGCTGTTGCTGTGCAGACACATGGATTTGGGCCCGTGTCTGCGGGAGTTTGCACGTTCTCCCCATGGTTGCGTGGGTTTTCTCCGGGTGCTCCGGTTTCCTCCCACATCCCAAAAATGTGCTCTTAGGCTGATTGGGTAACAAATTGTCCCTATATTTGTCTCTATATGTCATTAAGACGTTAGGACGGCAGCGCGGGCTCGTTGGGCCGAAGGGCCTGTTTCCCGTGCTATGTTGTTCTTTGTTCTTTGTTCTTTGTTCAATAAAGAAAATGTGTAGAGAACAGTAAAAAAAATCAATGAAATAGAACGAAAACAAAGGGGACAGAACAAATCATTTGAAGTTGTTGAATAAAATGTTGAGGCTAGTAGGTTGTAAAGTGCCTAACCAGAAGATGAGATGCTGTTCCTCCAGTTTGCTTTAAGTTTCACTGGAACATTGCAGCAAGCAATAACAGACATGTGAGCATGGGAGCAAGCTAATGTGAAAATGGCAAGCAACCGAGTGCTGATTGCATATTGCAATCAGATTGCACAAGACCAAAGGTGCTCAGCAAAGCGATCAACTAATCTATGTTTGGTCTCTCCGCCACAGAGGAGACCACATTGAGAGCAGTGAGTAAAACAAACAAACAAAGAACAATACAGCACAGGAACAAGCCCTTCGGCCCTCCAAGCCTGCACTGATCATGTGTTCCTAACTAGACCATCCATTTGTATCTCTCTATTCCTACTCTGTTCATGTGGCTATCCAGATAAGTCTTAAATGATCCTAGCGTGTCTGCCTCAATCACCTTGCTTGGTAGTGCATTCCAAGCCCCCATCAGCTGCTATGTAAAATACATCCCCCACATATCTGGACACAGGCCCAAATCCATGTATCTACACAGCACAGCGATAGTCACTGAGCTGTCGTGTTGCCCATCAAATGGTCCAGGTCAAGCGTACACTAATGACGTGAAGCACTAGGATACTCTCGAAAAAATCCAAGAGCAGCCCTCTCACGACCCATCGCGTGTTTGCCCCTCGTTAGACAACAAGGTGGACCAAAGCACCCGTAGGATAAAAACAAGTACATCAATATCATCATCTATTTACACACTTCCCAGGGACTCCCAAGGCTCATGATCGCTATTTTAAACTAGTTTTCTATACCCCTCCATTCCCATTCTGTTCATGTGCCCATCTAAGTATTTCTTAAATAACTCCAGAGTACCTGCCACCACCACTTTACTTGGCAACGCATTCCATACCCCCACCACCCTCTGTGTGAAAAAACTCCCTCTAGCATCCAAAAAAACTCCCTCTAGCATCTTAACTTTTATTGGTAGGGGGACTGAATTTCGGAGCCGCAACATCATGTTGCAACTGTACAGAACTCTAGTGCGGCTGCATTTGGAGTATTGTGTACAGTTCTGGTCCCCACATTATAAGAAAGATGTGGAGGCATTGGAGACGGTACAGAGAAGGTTTACCAGGATGTTCCTGATATGGAGGGCAGGTCTTATGACGAGAGGCTGAGGGATTTGAGGTTGTTTTCGTTGGAAAGAAGGCGACTAAGGGAAGACCTTATTGAAACATATAAGATGATTAGAGGTTTAGATAGGGTGGACAGTGATAGCCTTTTTCCTAGGATGGAGAAAGCTAGCACGAGGGGACATAGCATTAAATTAAGGGGTGGTAGTTATAGGACGGATGTCAGAGGTAGGTTCTTTTCCCAGAGGGTGGTAAGAGTATGGAATGCCCTGCCTGCTGCAGTTGTAGATGCGCCAAGTTTGGTGGCGTTTAAGAGGTTAGTAGATACGTTTATGGATGAAAAGGGAATGGTTTAAGTTAGAGGGTCATTGCTTTTTCTTAATTGGTCAGCTCAACATCGAGGGCCGAAGGGCCTGTTCTGCGCTGTAATGTTCTATGTTCCAAATTATACCTTACCTCCCTCTCGCTATGCCCATGACCCCTCGTGCTATTCAAATCCATCCTAGGAGAAAGCTTAACCCTGTTTACTCTATCTATATCCCTCATAATCTTGTACACCTCTATCAGATCTCCTCTAAGTCTACGTCTTTCTAAGGAAAACAGTCCCAATTTGCCTAACCTCTCCTCATAACTCAGACCTTCCAAACCAGGCAGCATCCTGGTAAACCTCCTCTGCACTCTCTCCAGAGTCTCCACGTCCTTCCGGTAGTAAGGCGACCAGAACTGGACGCCGTATTCCAAATGAGGTCTAACCAGCGTTTTATACAACTGCAACATTAAAGGCCAGCTCTTGTACTCTATACCCCTTCCTATAAAGGCTAACATACTATATGCTTTCTTCACAACCTTCTCCACTTGCTCTGCCATCTTCAGAGACTTGTGTACCTGCACCCCCAGGTCCCTCTGCGTTTCTATACTCTTAATAGGTCTACCCTTTATCATACATCTCCCCCCTACATTCTTTCTCCCGAAATGCATCACCTCACATTTATCAGGATTGAATTCCATCTGCCATCTGTACGCCCAAGCTACCAACCTATCTATGTCCTGCTGCATCTATTTAATCTCTCCTATAAGCTAACCCCCTCAGCTCCGGTATCAGGCTGGTGTACCTTCTCTGTACTCCCTCCAAGGCCAATATATCCTTGGCATATAAGGGGACCAAAACTGTACACAGTACTCCAGTTGTGACGCAAAAAACTTATTTAAAGTCTCAGCCCTTTCCTTGTTACCCACTGTTAACGCCCCCCTCCTTGTTTCCAAGAGTCCAACATTCACTCTCGTCAGTCTCTTCTTCTTTATATGTTTGTAAAAACTCTATCATTTTTTATGTTTATGTTTAGAACTACCAGTGCCCTGTACAGTTGCAGCAAGACCTCCCTGCTTTTATATTCTATCCCTCTCGCGATAAAGGCCAACATTCCATTCGCTTTCTTGATCACCTGCTGTACCTGCAGACTGGGTTTTTGTGACTCATGCACAAGGACCCCCAGGTCCCTCTGCACAGTAGCATGCTGCAACTTTTTGCCCTTTAAATAATATTCCTTCCTACTATTATTTCTACCAAAGTGGATAACCTCACTCACTCAGCCTATCCAGATCTCTCTGCAGACTTTCCGCATCCTCCACACAATTTGCTTTTCCACTCATCTTCATGTCATCAGCAAATTTTGTTACCCTACATTCAGCCCCCTCCTCCAGATTGTCTATGTATATGATCAACAATTGAGGCCTCAGCATCGATCCCTGCAGCACGTCATTAGTTACCAACTACCAACCAGAATAGCATCCATTATTCCAACTCTCTGCTTCCTGTAAGATAACCAATCCTCAATCCATGCTAACACTTTATCCCCAACTCCATGTACCCTTAGCTTTTGCAGCAACCTTTTGTGAAGCACCTTATCGAATGCCTTCTGGAAATTTAAAAACACCACATCCACTGGTTCCCCTCTGTCTACTGCACTGGTCACATCTTCATAAAAATCCAGTAAATTCATTAAACACGATTTCCCTTCACGAATCCACGCTGCGTCTGTTTGATCAAACTGTTCTTTTCTAGGTGTCCTGCTATTTCTTCTCTGATGATAGGTTCTAGCATTTTTCCAACTACAGATGTTAAGCTAACCGGCCTGTAGTTCCCTGCCTTTTGTCTGCTACTTTTTTTAAACAGCAGCGTAACATTAGCTGTTTTCCAATCCACCGGCACTTCCCCAGAGTCCAGCGAAATTGGTAAATAATTACTAAGGCATCTGCCATTTCTTTCAAAACTCTGGGATGCCTTCCATCCAGTCCTAGGGACTTGTCTACCTTCAGTCCCGTTAGTCTACCAAGCACTACCTCTCTAGTAACAGTAATCATATTAAGGACCTCATCTCCTACCAACCCTCTATCTTTAATATTCGGTAAGCTATTTATGTCCTCTTCCATGAAGACCAACACAAAAACTTATTTAAAGTCTCAGCCAGTTTCTTGTTGCCCACCGTTAACACCTCCCCCCCCCCACAACCCCGTCCTCCAAGAGTCCAACATTCACTCCAATCAGTCTCTTCTTCTTTATATATTTGTATATATATATATCTTTATATATTTGTACATTTTTTAATGTTTAGAGCTAGTTTAGCTTCATACTCTATCTTTCCTTTCTTTATCACTTTCTTAGTCATTCTTTGTTGTTTTTTAAATCTTTCCCAATCTTCTAATTTCCTATTATTTTTAGCAATTCTGTACGCATCGGTTTTTAATTTAATATTCTCCTTTATTTCCTTCAATATCCATGGCTGGTTATCCCTTTTCCTACAGTCCTTCTTTACCATCGGAATATACTTCTGCTGAGTACTGAAAAAGATCTCCTTAAAAATTCTCCACTGTTCCTCAGCCAACCTACCAACCAGTCTGCACCCCCCAATTTACATTAGCCAATCGTCAAATTTAAGGGCATTCAAATGGTCAGTGGATAGGCATATGGATAGCATTGGAATAGTTTAGGATAGAGGGTCATAAAATTGGTTCCATTGGTCAGCGCAACATCAAGGGCTGAAGGGCCTGTACTGCGCTGTAATGTTCTATGTTCTAACCCACCCTCATCTTATCATGTTCAAACAGAGGAAACTGGTTTGGGACCCTACTTTCTCACCCTCCATCTGCATCAGAAATTCAACCATATTTTGATCACTTGTTCCAAGAGGTTCCCTCACAAGAAGATCCCTAATTCTACCTACCTCGTTACACAATGCCACATCTAAGATGTGGGTAGGTTTTGTAACATACTGTTCAAGAAAACTATCCTGAAGCATTCCAAGAACTCTTCCTCAAGACCACCACGTCCGACTTGAGTCAACCAATCAATATGCTGGTTAAAATCCCCCATAATTATCATCAGTCCGTTTCTGTATGCATCAATTATTTGTTTGATTATAGCCTACCCCAACTCAAAGTTATTATTTGGGGGCCTATAGACCACACCCACCAACGACTTTCTCCTCTTACCATTTCTTATGTCCACCCACAACAATTCCACGTTTTGCTCTTTGGACCCTATATCTTCTCTTATTACTGCCCTGATATTATCCTTTATTAACAGAGCCACCCCACATCCTTTTTCCTCCTGGCTATCCTTCCTAAATATCTGATACCCCTGGACATTCAGCTCCCAGTCCCAGTCACCTTGCAACCACATTTCCATAATGGCCACTAGATTATACCCATTTGTGCTGATTTGTGCCATCAACTTATTTACTTTGTTTCGAATGCTTCATGCATTCAGGTAAAGTTTCTTTATGCCAGCCTTTATGTGAACCCTATTTGTAGAACCTCTACTAACCTCTCCCGTGCATCGTACTCCTTTAATTAGTGGAAAGTCCTCAACATTAACCTGCACTCGTACTCTCCTTTACTTTAGATTTTGTAATTTTTCCCACCCCTGCACCGTTCCCCCCCCCGCCCCCCACTAATTAGTTTAAAACCCTATCTATAGTTATACAATTCGCCAGGACTCTGGTCCCAGCATGATTCAGACAAAGATCATCCCATCGGAACAGGTCCCATCTGCCCAATACTGGTGCCAATGCCACATGAATTTGAACCCATTCCTCCCACACCAATCCTTGAGCCACACAATCCTATTTATCTTGCGCCAATTTGCTCGTGGTTCAGGTAGTAATCCTGACCATGGCATCAGGAGGCAAACTAACATCTTGGAGTCTTGTTCATGCCCACAGAACTGCCTATCTGTGCCTCTAACAATTGAGTCCCCCACTACTATTGCTCTCCTATTCTCCTCCTTTTCCTTCTGAGCCACAGAGCCAATTCTGTGCCAAAGATCTGATCAATTTTAAATCCAACCGATTTATTTGATAGTAAATCTAATAAATCGGTTGGATTTAAAATTGGTGTTGCCAGACTCTTACTGAGTTTCCCCAATCCAATGCCGGCATCTCTACATCCAGAGATCTGATACCATGGCTTATTCTTGAGGTCATTCTCCACCCCCCCCCCCACCCCGCGCGCCACAGTATCCAAAACTATGCTGGAGGGGAACAACCACAGGGGACCCCCTGCACTGACTGCTTCCTTCCCTTCCCTCTCCTGACTGCTAGCTTCATTTTTAGGTATTACTACTTCCCAATAACTGTTATCTATTAGCTCCCTGCCTCCTCCTGAATGATTTGAAGTTCATCCAGTTCCAGCTCCAATTCTCTAAGGCAGTTGGAGCTGGATGCACCTTCCTGGTGAAGTCAGCAGGTCACTAATGGTGACATTTACCTCCCACATCCTGCAAGAAGAGCATTGAACTGCTCTAACTGCTATCCTCTCCATATAAACTCCCAACAAGTTAAGAGTTAGAAAAGAAAAGAAAAGCTTACCTGCTCTCACACTGAGTCTTTTTTTAGGTTAGAGGAGGAAGGAGAGTGGGAGACACCGTACATGTAGTGTATGGGTAAAACAAAAAAAACCTTTCAAGGTCTCACTACAGTTTACATCCAGATTCCTGTTGCTCTGGAAAAAAACTCCAAAAAAAGTAAGTTCAAATCAGGATCTCTTCCCTTGGAGCTCTCTTCAAAATTGCTCCCCTCTCTGCCTGCTCTGCTGGAAGAATGAATGCAATACACCAAATTGAAAGAGGTGCAAGCGAAATGCTGCTTAAGCTAAAATGAATGTTTTGGATCTTGGATGGTGAGCATAGAAAAGGTAAAGGGACAGGTGTTACACCTTCTGTGATTGCATGGGAAGGTGCCATGAGTGACGGGAGAAATGTCAGATATAGTGGAGGAGTGGACTGGGTTATCCTGGCAGGAACGGTCTCTGTGGAATGCTGACAGAGGGAGCGAAGGAAAGATATGTTTGGTGGTGGCATCACACTAGAGTTGACGAAAATGTTGCAAGAATAGGCTTTGCATACGAAGGCTGGCAGGGTGAAATGTGAAAACAAGGGGGACTCGATCCTTGTTCTGGAAGGGTAGAAAGGGAGTGAAGGTCATGGCACGGGAGATGAAATGCCCCATGTTGAAGGCCCTGTCGATAACTGTAGATGGAAATCCACTGTTGAGAAAAATGGAGCACCACTTTGAAAAGTGGCATAATCGGAACAAATACGACGGAGGTGAAGGAGCTGAGAGAAAGGAATGGAGTCCTTACAGGATGTGGGGTGTTGAGAACTGTAGTCCAGATAGCTGTGGGAGTCAGTGGGCTTGTAATTGATAGTCTATTGCTGGAAATGGAGACAGACACATCCCTTCCTTCCTTCCTGTGATGGACTAGTAAACATGATGGAGGGGTGGAAACTGGAAGTGAAATTGATGAATTTTTCAAGGTCTGGACAAAAGTATGAAGCAGCACAAAATATTCATCCATGTACCAATAAAGAAGTTGTGGGAGGGGACCTGGATAGGCCTGGAACAAGGAATGTTTCACATACTCCATAAAAAGACAAGCATGTGGGTATTCATTGTTCAAGCATGTCATTCATACATGGGATGAGTTAAACAACAACAAAGAACAAAACAGCACGGGAAACAGGCCCTTGTTGAGAGATAAAAGGAGTTCAGCCAGGTAGAGGAGCAGTGGTGGTTGATGGGAATTTTTAGACTTCTTTTCAAGAAAGAAGTGATGAACTCTCGGACCAGCCTGTTGTGGATGGAGATGTAGCAAGATTGCAATCATGATGAATAGGAGATGGTTAGGGCATGCAAACTCAAAGCTGTCAATATGACGCAGGACAGAAGAATCCCGGATGTAGGTGGGGAGGGAATGGACTAGGGAAGTGAGAATAGAGTCAAGGTAAAAGGAAATAAGATTAGTGGAGCAGGAACATGCTAACACAACTGGGCTACCAGGGCTGTCCTTTTTGTGGATTTTGGGAAGTAGGTAGAGCAGGCTGTCTGGGGTTAGGAGACTATGAGGTTGGACGCTGTGGGGAGAAAGGATCTGGAGGAAATGAAGTCGGTGACAGTGTTGGTGTTCAGTCGAATGGTCATGGTTCAGGGAGAGTCGAAGGAAGAATGGGAGTTGGTGCTCAGCCTCTGTGAAGTAGAAGTCAGTCTGCCAGACAACGGCAGTACTCCTTTCGACAGTAGGTTTGATGGCAATGTTAGAGTTGGATCTGAGGGAGTGCAGGGTCGAAGAAGAAGAGATGTTGGAATGGGTGAGGTGACAGAAAAATTGAGATAGCAATGTCCTGACGCCAGTTCCCAATGAAAAGTTTGAGGGCAGGTAATTGGAGGAAGAATGTTGGAAGCACATTAAGCAATCTGTGGAGGACTCTTGCCCAAAGAAGGAGACAAAGGTGATAGAAGAAGAGTTCAACATTATGTCAAGCCCAAAATTCATTAAGGTGGGGACATAAGGGTAGAAAGCTAAGCCTTTTGATGAGAACAACACGCTCAGCTTCAGAGAGAGGAAAGACAGAGGGCATGATGAAGACATGGCAAAGGCTGGGCACTAGAAGAGATGGTGTTCAAAGGACTGGGGCTAATGAAGGACCTGAGATGGGTAGTGGTGTTGATAGGCTATTGAAGCTTGTGTTTCTTTACATTTGCAAGAAACAGGAAAAGTTTTGTGTTAAGACATTGAATGCTGTAGAAGATGAAATGAAACTGGGAACCGGGACAGCTTTGAGAGAAATGTTACCTTCCATTTTTATCCTTCCATTTCTATCCTGTCATTTCTATCCTTCATTTTTGCAGGGACATCCCTGCTCTGCACTTCAATCAACTGGCCTTTAAAACATTCCACATGTCAGAAGTGGGTTTTCCCTCAAATAGCTAATCCCAGTCCACATTTCTGAATAATTTGGATTGTATTTGATTCTTGCCCAATTAAGCAGCCTCACCAGAGGGCCATCCCATCCATGACTATTCAAAATCTAATGGAATTTGGTCACTAAGTCCAAAGTGTTCTCCTGCTGAATCAATCAATCATCTGGCCTACCTCAATCCCCACCACCTAATATGGTCCCTCCCTGATTAGACACATCTAACAAATTGCTCTCCATCAAGCCCTTGGCTGCAAGGAATGCCCTGTCAATGTGGGGGAAGTTAAAGTCACCCACCAGAACTATCTTGCTTTTTTCACACTCTTTCGGTATTTGACTACACATTATTTCCTCTATCTCCTGCAGGCTGTTAGGAGATCTACACTCCCAACACTGTGATTTCACTCCTCCTGTTCCTGAGCTCCACCCATAATTCCTTCTTCAAGATGCCACTAATGTCTCCTCCCTCAACACAGTTGTGATGTGCCCCCTAATCAGCAACATAACACCCCCATCCTTTTTGCCCTATTTTTCAAAGTCAGCATCAATATCTATCCCTTTACTGCAAATACAAGTTGACATAATTTTCCCTTCAAAAAGGTATCTAAGTCGTGTTAGTAAATTACAAGACTAGATATTTGTTTTTTTCTAGCAAAGTTATGTAGAACATAGAACACAGAACAATACAGCACAAACAGGCCCTTCGGCCCACGAGTTGCGCCGATCACATCTATCAATCCACAGACCTATCTATAACCCCCTATCCTATTCTTTTCCATATACTCATCCAGAAGTCTCTTAAAAGACCCCAGTGAGTTTGCCTCAAAAACCTCCAACGGCAGTCGGTTCCATTCACTCATCACCCTCTGAGTGAAAAACCTACTCCTTTGTATTTGCTTCCCTGCACCTTAAATCTGTGTCCTCTTGTTGTGACCATTTCAGCTCGGGGAAATAGTCTCTGAGAGTCCACCCTATCTATTCCTCTCAACATTTTATAAACCTCTATCAGGTCGCCTCTCAACTTACATCTCTCCAGTGAGAAGAGTCCCAGCTCCCTCAACCTATCTTCATAAGGCCTGCCTCCCAATCCAGGCAGCATCCTTGTAAATCTCCTCTGGACCCTCTCAATAATGTCTACATCCTTCCTATAATGAGGCGACCAGAACTGCGCACAATACTCCAACTGGGGTCTGACAAGAGTCTTATAGAGCTGCATCATTACCTCCTGACTCCTAAACTCTATTCCTTGATTAATGAAGGCCAGTACACCGTACGCCTTCTTGACCACTTCCTCCACCTGCAAGGCCGATTTAAGAGTCCTATGGACCCGGACCCCGAGATCCTTCTGCTCTACAACACAGCTAAGACTCCTACCCCTTATATTGTACTTCTTCATCCCATTATTCCTGCCAAAATGGACCACTACACATTTATCTGCGTTGAAGTCCATCTGCCAGTTAGATTTAATCTAAAGTTAGGTTTAATGATTAGTAATGCGTGTTATGGTTCAGGTTAGAAACTCCAAAGTGTTTTACGAAGCCCACCTGAATCATAAATTTTCAATTTGGCTAGGATAAGCATGATATGTTCCACTTCAGAAACCCACAAGGGAGCTTTTATCAAACGATATTTATTTAAGGATATAGTTAATATGTATAATAAGAACATTAACAAGAACTTTGATCAGTTACAAACAAGAAACAAAACAAATATTATATATAATCCTTAACAAAAATATCAAATGTGTTTTAATCAAACCAAAACCCTTGTCATAAACAAAACCCTTTAAACAGATTCAATGCAGCAAAGTGTGCTGCTCATGTAATAATGGAAATTGAGTTCTTTTATTGAAGTCTGCAGTTTTTTTTTGGTTTTGTAAAAGGCAGGTCGTGCCTTACAAGCTTAATTGAGTTCTTCGAAAATGTGACTGAACACATTGACGAAGGAAAAGCAGTGGACGTGGTGTACATGGACTTCAGCAAGGCATTTGACAAGGTCCCACATGCAAGACTTCTTGAGAAGGTGAGAGGCCATGGGATCCAAGGGGCTTTGGCCTTGTGGATCCAGAACTGGCTTGCCTGCAGAAGGCAGAGGGTGGTTGTGGATGGCTCTTTTTCTGCATGGAGGTCGGTCACCAGTGGAGTGCCCCAGGGATCTGTTCTAGGACCCTTGCTGTTTGTCATTTTCATAAATGACCTGGATGAGGAAGTGGAGGGATGGGTGAGTAAGTTCGCCGATGACACGAAGGTCGGTGGTGTTGTGGATGGTCTGGAGGGATGTCAGAAGTTGCAGCATGACATCGACAGGATGCAAGACTGGGCGGAGAAGTGGCAGATGGACTTCAACGCGGATAAATGTGTTGTGGTCCATTTTGGCAGATCCAACGGGATGAATGAGTACACTATCAAAGGTAGGGGTCTTAGCTGTGTGGAAGAGCAGAGGGATCTTGGGGTCTGGGTCCATAAGACTCTCAAATCGGCCTCCCAGGTGGAGGATGTGGTTAAGAAAGCTTACGGTGTACTGGCCTTCATTCATCGAGGGATTGAGTTCAGGAGTCAGGAGGTAATGCTGCAGCTTTATAGGACCCTTGTCAGACCACACTTGGAGTAATGTGCGCAGTTCTGGTCGCCTCACTATAGGAAGGACGTGGAAGCTATTGAAAGGGTGCAGAGGATATTTACAAGGATGTTGCCTGGATTGGGAGGCATGCCTTATGAAGACAGGTTGAGGGAGCTGGGACTGTTCTCCCTGGAGAGACGAAGGTTGAGAGGCGACCTGATAGAGTTTTACAAGATGTTGAGAGGAATAGATAGGGTGGACTCTCAGAGACTATTTCCCAGGGCTGAAATGGTCGCGACGAGAGGGCACAGATTTAAGGTGCAGGGAACCAAGTACAGAGGGGATGCTAGGGGAAAGTTTTTCACTCAGAGGGTGGTGAGTGAATGGAATCGGCTGCCATCAGTGGTGGTCGAGGCGAACTCGCTGGGGTCTTTTAGAAGACTTCTGGATGAGTATATGGGATCCAGTGGGATTGGGGGTTATAGATAGGTCTATGGCTGGGTCGGTTTTGATGTGTTCAGCACAACTTGTGGGCCGAAGGGCCTGTTTGTGCTGTAGTGTTCTATGTTCTATTTTGTTCTCGGGATTCACTCCGAAGAGTTTGAAAACAAGGCAGTTTTCCAGAGACAATCAAACAGCCCCAGGAACAGCATATTTTCACTCTTCAGGAAAACAAGAGAATTTCCAAAGAAAAATAAAAAAGGGAGAGAGGAAAAACATTTCCTTTTAGCTTGCTGTTCCTTGTAAAACTAAAACTCAAGCCGAGAGCATCAAACTGAAAATGAAAAAAATCTGTCCAAAAACACATGATTGTCCTCCTAACAATGCAGGATTGTAAAACCAGTCCCAGAATAAACACTAACAACCCCGTTTAAGCCACTTAAGTAGCAATATAAGGACATTTCCAATCAAGCTGGCAACAACGACATCACTGAAGTTAGAACAGCACAGTACAGGCCCTTCGGCTCTTGATATTGTGCCGAGCTATGTCCGAACCTAAGATCAAGCCATTCCATGCCCCATCATTCTGATATATTTGTGGCCTCAGAAACTACTGTATCTCTCTGAGCTGCAGAATTCATTTATTAAAAAAAAACTTTTTTAAGGATGTACTAACATCACACCTGACAATCTTGCATGAACGTTATGGAATTTATTTGAAAGATTTTTTAAGACACTATGGTGATATTTAAGTCTGTGGAAATGCCCTCAGCTGAGAAATGAACATTTCAGAACATTCAAAAAGCACGTCAATTTATCCACACCCAACTCATGCAATTTTTAGGTGTGCTTGTTATTGGATGAGTACCCAGTTTTCTTAGATGACATAAGGTTGTTTAATTATACTTCGGTCACCTAGTTTCATGACAGATTGTAGAGATACAGCAGATTTATGATTAGTGCTGTTGATCATTGTAATATGAATGGTGTTTAAAATTCTAAATTCTAATTACTTTTATTGCAAAGGTAACATCACTTAATCATAAATATTTCCGGAATCACTTGGAAGATTCGTTGTCACTGGGACGTCCTCTGCTACTGGAAGACGTGCAGGAAGAGTTGGATCCTGCACTAGATAACGTGTTAGAGAAAAATTTCATCAAAACTGGAACCACCTTCAAGGTGAACTAATTTAGTAAAGATAATACTACCTTCAGAAACTCTAGCTCATTGTTAACACATGTAACCATGTAATGTAACTAAAATTCCAAGGCTATCAGATGCTCAACTGTTGTATCCATAAACCTACACAAAGATAACAAGGTGTAACTTATGTAATCTGTCTTATTTTATTTATTGTGAAGTCTATTTGGTTTCATTTATTGTGAAAGGCAAAGAGCCATGGTGAAGGGTAACACCAAGTTTCAAAAGAGTGAAAGCAAAGTGGATTAGGAAAAAGGGGCCAGGTGCTGTCAAGTTTCTATTTAAAGCACTGTACTATATGAAAAATGACAAAAAAAGTGAAATAAAATATTACTTAGAATGACATAATACATAGAGTTGAGGAATGTATGAATGTTCAAAGCACAGAAGATATCTGCTGGTACATTCAGATCTTTGACAAGCTGCCACACCAAAGGCTGCTGCATAAGATAAAGGTGCAAGGTGTTACAGGTAATGTATTGACATGGACAGAAGATTGGTTAACTAACAGAAAGTAAGAGAGAGTAAATGGGTGTTTTTCTGGTTGGCGATCAGTGAATAGCACCTCAGGGACTATGTTCTATGTTTGAACAGAGAGGACTATGATAGGATGACAGAGGAATTGGTGACTGTGGATTGGAGGAGTATGTTGGCTGGTAGGACGGCTGAGGAACAGTGGGGGATTTTTAAAGAAATCTTTTTCTGTACTCAGCAAAAATATATTCTGATGGTGAAGAAGGACTGTAGAAGAAGGGAAAATCATCCGTGGTCCTCCAAAGAAATTAAGGAGAGTATTAAATCAAAAGCTGAGGCGTTCAGAATGGCTAAAAATAGTGGGTGATCAGAGGATTGGGAAAGTTTCAAACAACAGCAAAGAATGACTAAGAAGGTGATTAAAAAAGGAAAGATAGAATATGAGGCTAAACTAGCTTGAGATATCAAAAAGGACAGTAAGAGTTTTTATAAATATATAAAGAATAGGAGGATGGCCAGAGTTAATGTAGGACACCCAGAGGATGAGAGGGGTGATTTAATGGTGGATGATAGGGATATGACGGAGACGTTGAATAAGTTTTTTGTGTCGGTCTTTACGGAGGACGACGTAAATAGCTTGCCCGAAATTAAGGATAGAAGGGTGATAGGAGATGAGGTCTTTGATGAGAATACAGTCACTAGAGAGGTGGTGCTTGATAGGCTAATGAGGCTGAGGGCAGATAAGTCCCCTGGACCGGATGGAATGCATCCCAGGGTCCTGAAGGAAATGGCAGAGGTGATAGCGGATGCCCTCGTAATTATCTTTCAGAATTCGCTGGACTCTGGGAAAGCGCTGGAAGATTGGAAAACGGCTAATGTTACACCGCTGTTTAAAAAAGGTAGCAGACAGAAGGCAGTGAATTATAGGCCGGTTAGTTTAACATCTGTAGTCGGAAAAATGCTTGAATCTGTCAGAAATTAGAAATAACGAGGTACCTGGATACGAACTGTTTGATCAGGCAGACGCAGCACGGATTCGTTAAGGGGAAATCGTGCTTGACGGATTTATTGGAGTTCTATGAGGAAGTGACTAGTGCAGTAGATAGAGAGGGACTGGTGGATGTGGTGTTTTTGGATTTCCAAAAGGCATTTGACAAGGTGCCTCACAAAAGATTGCTGCAGAAGATTAGGGTGCAGGGAGTTGGGGGTAGGGTGTTAGACTGGATAGAGGATTGATTGTCTAATAGGAAGCAGAGGGTAGGTATTAATGGGTGCTATTCTGGTTGGCAGCTGGTGACTAGTGGAGTGCCCCAGGGATCGGTGCTGGGGCCTCAACTATTTACCATTTACATAGATAATCTGGAGGAAGGGGCTGAGTGCAGGGAAAAGCAAATTGCGTGGAGGGTGTGGAAAGCCTGCAGAGGAATTTGGATAGGTTGAGTGAGTGGGTGAGGACCTGGCAGATGGAGTATAATGTTAGCAAGTGTGAGGTTATCCACTTGGTAGGAATAATGGTAGAAAGGATTACTATTTAAATGGTGAAAAGCTGCAACAGTGCAGAGAGACCTGTGGGTCCTTGTGCACCAATCGCAAAAATACAGTATGCGGGTGCAGCAGGTAATTAAGAAGGCAAAAGCAATATTGGCCTTTATAGCTAGGGGGATAGAATATAAAAGTAGAGAGGTTTTGTTGCAGCTGTATAGGATGCTACTGAGGCCGCAACTGGAGTACTGTGTGCAGTTTTGGTCGCTGCATTTGAGAAAGGATATATTGGCCTTGGAGGAGGTGCAGAGAAGGTTTACTAGGCTGATACTGGAGATGAGGACATTGGAATATGAGGAGAGACTGAGATCAGGTTTGTACTCTTTGGAGTTCAGAAGGCTGAGAGGGGATCTTATAGAGATGTGTAAGATAATGAAGGGATGGATAGGGTAGAGGTTGAGAGACTCTTCCCACTTAGCAAAGATAGCAGGACTAGAAGGCACAGCCTCAAGATTTAGTGGGGTGGGGGGGGGGGGTAGTTTCCGGGGGGGTGGTTCAGATCAGAGTTGAGGAGGAATTTCTTCATGCAGAGCGTGGTGAATCTTTGGAATTCTCTGCCTGATGAAGTGGTGGAGGCTTCCTCACTGAATATGTTCAAGTCAAGAGTGGATAGGTTTTTAATTGACAAGGGAATTAAGGGTTACGGGGAGAAAGCAGGAAAGTGGTACTGAACCACTACAGATCAGCCATGATCTTACTGAATGGCGGGGCAGGCTCGAGGGACTGGAGGGCCTCCTCCTGCTCCTATTTCTTATGTTTTTATATTCTTATGGATCAGTGTTGGGACTGCAATTGTTTACAATTTACGTAGATGATTTAAAGTTGGGGACTAAATGTCGTGTGTTAAAATTTACAGATGACACTAAGATGAGTGACAGAGCAAAGTGTGCAGAGGACATTGAAAGACTGCTAAGGGATATAGATAGTCTGAGTGGGAAGAGTCTGGCAGATGAAGTATAATGTTGGCAAATGTGAGGTCATCCATTTTGATAGGAATAACAGCAAAATGGATTATTGTTTAAATGGTAAAAAAATGTTGCTGTGCAGAAGGACCTGGGTGTCCTTATGCATGGATCACAAAATCACAAAAAGTTGGTTTGCAGATGCAGCACATAATTAAGGAGGCAAATGGAATTTTGTCCTTCATTACTAGAGGGAAGAAGTTTAAAAACAGGGAGGTTATGTAACAACTGTATAAGGTGCTGATGAGTACCAGGAATACACTATACAGTTTTGGACTCTCTACATGAGAAAGGTCTACTGGCATTATAGGGAGTGTGGAAGAGCTTCACTAAGTTAATTCCAGAATTGAGAGAGTTGACTTATGAGGAGAGATTGAGTAGACTGGGACTAAAGTCACTTGAATTCAGAAGAATGAGGGGAGATCTAATAGAAACATATAAGATTATGAAGGGAATAGATAAGGATCAACAAGGACATTTATGTGCGGATCCATAAGACATGGGTGAGATCCTACATGAATATTTCTCATCAGTATTTATTGTTGAGGAAAGCATAGATGTTAGGGATCTTGGGAAAATAAATAGTGATTTCTTGATGAGTGTACATATTACAGAGAAGAATGTGCTGTAAGTCTTAAAGCGTATCAAGGTAGATGAATCCCCAGGACTTGACGAAGTATATCGCAGAATGTTGTGGGAGGCTTGGGAGCAAATTGCAGGTCCCCCTAGCCGAGATAACTGAATCATTGATAGTCATGGGTGAAGAGTGAAGAGCGGCAAATGTGCAGGCTGCAGGAAATAGCCTGGGAACTACAGGCCAGTGAGCAATTTATCTATCTGTGGTGGATAAATTGTTGGAAGATATTTTGAGAGACAGGATCTACAGGCATTTAGAGATGCAAGAACTGATTAGAGATAGTTGGCATGGCTTTGTGAATGGAAAATTCATGTCTCACAAATTTGATTGAGTTTTTTAAAGGAGTAACTAAGAAGGTAGATGAGGGCAATGCAGTTGATGTTGTCCACATGGACTTCAGCAAGGTATCTAAATGGATCCAAAATTTGCTTCTTGACAGAAGCCAGAGGGTGATTGTAGAGAGTTGTTTTTCAAACTGGAGGCCTGTGACCAGTGGTGTGTCTCAGAGATCAGTGCTGGTCCCACTATTATTTGTCATTTATGTTAATGATTTGGAGGATAACATAGGGGGTATGGTTAGTAAGTTTGCAGATGCCACTAAGATTGGTGGCATAGTGGACAGTGAAGGAAGTCATCTCCAATTGCAATGGGATCTTGATCAATTGGGCCAGTGGGCTGACAAATGGCTGATGGAGTTTAGACAAATGTGAGGTAATGCATGTTGGCAGATTGAGCCAGGGCAGGACTTATTCAGTTAGTGGTAGGGACTAGAGAGAGTTACAGAACAAAGAGATCTAGAGATACATGTTTGTAGTTCCTTGAAAGTAGAGTCACAGCTGGAAAGAGTGGTGAAAAAGACATTTGGCACGCTTGGTTTCATTGGTCAGAACATTGAATACAGGAGTTGAGATGTCTTGTTGAAATTGTACAAAACATTGGTAAGGCCATATTTGGAATACTGTGTGCAATTCTGGTCATCCTATTATAAAAAGGATATTATTAAACTAGAAAGAGTACAGAAAAGATTTACTAGGATGCTATCGGGACTTGATGGATTGATTTATAAGGAACAAAGAACAACACAGCATGGGAAACAGGCCCTTTGGCCCAACGAGCCCGCATCGCCACTTTAACAGCTTGAGTTTCCACTTCCACCCGTGATCCTTATCTATGTTTATGGAAATCTACATTGGAAGCCAGACTGGGGAGACAATTTAGGGACAATTTGTTTCACCAATTAACCTACGAGCGCATCTTTGGGGTGTGGGAGGAAACCGGAGAAAACCTACGCAACCACGAGGAGAATGCGCAAACTTCCATAGACACTGGCCCAAATCCATGTATCTGCACAGCAAACAGTGATATACACTGAGCTGTCGTGTTGCCCATCAACTGGTCCAGTTTAAGTATACACTAATGATGTAAAGCACTAAGCTACTCTGGAAAAATCCAAGAGCAGCCCTTGCGTGACCCATCGCGGGTATGCCCCTTGTTGGACTACAAGGAAGACCGAAGCACCTGTGAAATAAAAGAGAAAAACATCAGTAACGTGCACATCTTATGCAAACATTCAAGGGAATCCCCAGAAGCTCAAAAGTAAAGCAAATGAACCAGAAAAGTATGTTGGAAGGTCAGTAGGAATCTATTAATTCCCAGGAACGTCCCAAGGCTCTTGATCCCTATTTAAAACAGTCTTCTATATCCCTCCATCTCTATTCCACTCAAATGCCTATCTAAGTATCCCTTAAATAACTCCAGTGTGCCTGCCTCCACCACCTTACTTGGCAGTGTGTTCCATACCCCCACAGCCCTTTGTATGAAAAACTCCAACATCCAAATTATACCTCACCCCCCCCACTCTCTGTCTCCATCTTTCTAAAGAGAACAATCCCAATTTGCCTAACCTTTCCACGTAATCCAGACCTTCCATACCAGGCAGCATCCTGGTAAACCTCCTCTGCGCTCTCTCCAGGGTCTCCACATCCTTCTGGTAGTAAGGCAACCAGAACTGGATGTAGTACTCCAAATGAGGTTTAACCAATGTTCTATACATCTGCAACATTAAATGCCAACTCTTGTACTCTATACTCCTTCCTATACAGGGTAGCATACCATAAGTTTTCTTTGCAACCTTCTCTACCTGTACTGCCACCTTCAAAGACCTGTGCACTTGCACTCCCAGGTTCCTCTGTGTTTTTATACTCTTAATAGGTCTACCTTTTATCATATAACTCCTCCCTACATTATTTCTCCCAAAATGCATCACCTCACATTTATCAGGATTAAATTCCATCTGCCATTTATCTGCCCAATATACCAGCCTATCTATATACTGCTGTATTGCCTGACACTGCTCCTCACTGTCCGCAAATCCAGCCATATTTGTATCATCTGCAAACTTGCTGATGACTGCTGAATAGATTAGGAATTTTTTCTCTGAACCATAGGAGTCTGAGGGTTGACATTATAGAGGTCTATAAAATAATGAGGGGCATAGACAAGGTAGATATTCATATCTTTTCCCAAAGATAGAAGAGTCTAAAACTAGAGGGCATAGGTTTAAGGTGAGAGGGGAGAGATTCAAAAGTATCCAGAGGGGCAATTTTTTTTCACAGAGAGTGGGTGAGTGTCTGGAACAAGCTGCCAGAGGTAGTAATAGAGGCAGGTACAATTTTATCTTTTAAAAAGTTTTTAGATAGTTACATGAGTATGATGGATATAGATGGAAATGGGCCAAATGCTGGCAATTGGGATTCGCTTGGGAGTTTAAAAAAAAGGGCAGTGTGGACAAGTTGGGCCAAAAGACTTGTTTCCATGCTGCAAACCTCTATAATTCTAAGCAGGGAAGTTGTTTCCTCTGGCAAGTGTAACTACAATATAGAACATAGAACATAGAACATTACAGCACAGAACAGGCCCTTCGGCCTTCGATGTTGTGCCGACCAAAATAAAAAGCAATGCCCCTCCAAACTAAACCATTCCCTTCTCTTCCATATACTTATCAATTAACCTCTTAAACGCACCAAACTTGGCGCATCTACAACAGCTGCAGGCAGGGCATTCCACTCCCTAATCACTCTTTCAGTAAAGAACCTACCTCTGATATCCGTCCTATAACTCATACCCCTTATTTAAAGCTGTGTCCCCTCGTGCTAGCTTTCTCCATCCTAGGAAAAAGGCTATCACTGTCCACCTATCTAAACCTCTAATCATCTTATATGCTTCAATAAGATCCCCTCTTAGCCGCCTCCTTTCTAACGAAAACAACCTCAAATCCTTCAACCCCTCTTCATAGGACCTGCCCTCCATACCAGGCAACATCCTGGTAAACCTCCTCTGTACCCTCTCCAATGCCTCCACATCTTTCTTATAATGTGGGACCAGAACTGCACACAATACTCCAAGTGCGGCCGCACTAGAGTTTTGTACAGTTGCAACATGATGCTGCGACTCCTAAATTCAATCCCCCTACCAATAAAAGCTAAGACTCCATATGCCTTCTTAACAACTTTATCCACTTGACTGCCTACTTCCAGGGATCTATTGACACATACACCAAGATCCTTCTGTTCCTCAACACTATTAAAAGCCCTACCATTAGCCCTATACTCTACACAAATATGGCCTCAAAATAGTGGGGGATGGAGAGATTTATAACTGAGTTGAGGAGGAACTTCTTCAGCCAAAGAGTTGTGAACTGTGGAATACGTTGCCCAGTGAAACAGCTGAGGATGCCTCATTGAATGTTTTTAAATCAAGGCTGGATACACTTTTGAAGAGTAAAGGAATTAAAGGTTATGGTGAATGGGCAGTTAAGTGGAGCTTAGTCCACAAAAGGATCAGCCATGGTCTCACTGAATGATGGTGCAGGCTAGAGGGACCAGATGACCTATTGCTGCTCCCAGTCCTTACGTTTTTATTATGTTGTGATAGTAACCTTTTCTGGAGGCTTCTTTAATTATTTACAGTTATTTATGGGACTGTCATTCTTGGATGTTGTTCCTAGTTGCATCTAGAATCAATGCAATGGGATTATGTAATGGTTGAGGATTTGTTCTCAGTTACCCAGTGAAGCAATAGAGTCTCAATGTTATCATTGCACTTTTGTGTGTAATTACTCCATTAGTTGTCACCTTAGTTGGCTGGCACACACCTTCTGTAGGATCCTAGATGTGAGCGTGATGTCTCAATATTGTTGATAGTTGACAACACTCGGTGCACACAAAAGTGCTGAAAATTGATTTTATCTGTTAGGGAGGAGGGGGGATTAAATCAGCTGAAAGCTGACTGATAACAGCAGAGAGCACCATTGTGCATGTTCAGGTAATTTTGCTCTGAGCAGCAGAGAGACCTGTCATACAGCCTCAGCTGCTGCAACCAGCTTCATGGCCTAAATCTTGCAGTCCCCACTGCTACCATGCACTGATCACGAGCCTGCACCCCCAGCTGAACTGATCAACCCCAACATCTCCTCCACCCCTCAGCCGGACTGACTGACCCCACTCTCTCCACCAACCGTATACAGAATATCAGCGGTGCTCACCCCCTCCTCCCCCATCAGTCACAACTGCAGAGTGCACAGCAGTTTAAAACATAGAACATAGAACACTACAGCACAAACAGGCCCTTCGACCCACAAGTTGTGCCGATCATATCTATACTTACCAGGCCATAGACCTATCTGTAACTCCCGATCCCATTAAGTCCCATGTACTCATCCAGAAGTCTCTTAAAAGACCCCAGTGAGTTCGCCTCTACCACCACTGACGGCAACCGATTCCATTCACTCACCACCCTCTGAGTGAAAAACTTACCCCTAACTTCTCCTCTGTACTTGCCGCCTTAAACCTGTGTCCTCTCGTAGTGAGCATTTCAGCCCTGGGAAATAGCCTCCGAGAATCCACTCTATCTATTCCTCTCAATATCTTAAAAACCTCTATCAGGTCGCCTCTCAACCTTCGTCTCTCCAGGGAGAAGAGACCTAGTTCTCTCAACCTATCTTCATAAGGCATGCCCCCCAATCTAGGCAAATCCTTGTAAATCTCCTCTGCACCCTCTCAATAGCTTCCACATCCTTCCTATAGTGAGGCGACCAGAACTGCACACAATACTCCAAGTGGGGTCTGACAAGGGTCTTATAAAGTTGCAGCATTACCTCCCGACACCTAAACTCAATTCCTCTATTAATGAAGGCCAGTACACCATATGCCTTATTGACCACATCCGGGGCAGATTTAAGAGACCTATGGCCCCAGACCCCAAGATCCTTCTGCCCTACAACACTGCCAAGACTCCTACCCTTGATATTATACTGCTTCAGTTCTTCCCCTCCAGGGCCCACCCCAGTCTGGCCTGGCCCCAGTAGGCCCTGTAACCTCAGGCCCCACTACCTAGACACAGCCCAGTACGGGAACGACTTCTACCCACGGCACATCATCCCCCGACCGCCTGGGGGTTGGGGTGGGAGGGGGGCCTCAATGGCCTGCGGGTCTACCAATGAGGCCATCATGTCTGGTCCCATTGCTGGGGACCAGCAGCGATTCTTGTCAGAGAAAACCTTCCCCGCTGAGGCTGCACAGGCAAGTGAGCCCAGACAATTGAATCCCAGGTTTGCTAATACCATATAACTTAGATTTAAATTAAATTTAAGTCATCTATTAAGTCTCACGCTGGAAGTGGGCGTGATGCTGATCGCATTAGATATCCAGTACTGGTCAGATCAAGAGACGAGAAATCGGGTACAAACCTGATCTGTTGACTTTCATGATCTTGCCAGTTATCCATCACCCACTGGTAAGATCATCCCAATTTTGTTTGGTTACCGCTAATATATTTGATGAAGAATGTTACTGAATGCCCCATGTTAAGGAAAAATCTTTTATTTCAATGCCCATTAAAACTTTTGCCAGAACATGTAAATTAGTGGTGTTTGAATAATACCCTCCACACCGCCACCATCCCCCATTGCTCTGTAATCTAAGTATTACCGTACTTAGGGCCATCATCTGAGAGTCACCATACAAAAAGTATTGTTCATTGCTTTTGCAGGTGAAAGTGGGAGATAAAGAAACTGATGTAATGCCTGGATTCATGTTCTACATTACTACAAAACTCCCTAACCCTGCCTACACTCCAGAAATCAGTGCCAAGACATCAATCATTGACTTCACTGTAACCATTAAGGGTCTTGAGAATCAGCTGCTTGGTCGAGTAATTCTTACTGAGAAACAGGTAAAGTCAGAATTCTGACAGAGAAACAGGTAAAGTTGGGATATTTCTGAGTCACAGGCACAAAGCATGCATGGGTAACTAATGTGCTGCAGGACTATGGACTCTTATATAATACTTTGAACTCAACATTTTTAAGTTGTCAGTGCTATTTGCAACATTCTGAATCAAGACAGTTCCATAAAGTAAACTATTCTGCATTGAATTGATCTTAACAGTAGCAGGTTCACATGACAATCCTCAGAGAAGGGGCAAAATTATAATATAATGCTTCATAAGGGTTGTATATTAGTCTAACATCTTAATGATAATTAAAATTTAGCATTGCTAAATAACTCTTTCGACAGTGTACTTCATTGCTCTATTTATCTAATAGCTTTTCTATGAAGTATCTTGGAATGTTTTATCATAATAAGGCATTATATAAATGCAAGTTATTGTTCTTTCATATTGATTGTCAAGTTTAATAATATACAAACTAGAAGCAGGAGTAGGCCAATTGACCCTTCGAGCCTGCTCCACCATCCAATAAGATCATGACTGATCATCAGAATCAATATCCTGATCCTGTCTTCCACCATATCCCTTAATCCATTTATATCTAATTTCTTCTTGAAATCAGACATCTTGGCCTCAACTACATTCTATGGTAGTGAATTCCACACATTCATCACTCTCTTAGAACATAGAACATTACAGCACAGAACAGACCCTTAGGCCTTCGATGTTGCGCCGACCAATATAAAAAGCAATGCCCCTCCAAACTAAACCATTCCCTTCTCTGCCATATACTTATCAATTAACCTCTTAAACGCCACCAAACTTGGTGCATCTACAACAGCTGCAGGCAGGGCATTCCACTCCCTAATCACTCTTTGAGTAAAGAACCTACCTCTGCTATCCGTCCTATAACTCATACCCCTTAATTTAAAGCTGTGTCCCCTCGTGCTAGCTTTCTCCATCCTAGGAAAAAGGCTATCACTGTCCACCCTATCTAAACTCTAATCATCTTATATGTTTCAATAAGGTCTCCTCTTAGCCGCCTTCTTTCTAACGAAAACAACCTCAAATCCCTCAGCTTCTCTTCATAAGACCTGCCTTCCATACCAGGCAACATCCTGGTAAACCTCCTCTGTACCTTCTCCAATGCCTCCACATCTTTCTTATAACGCGGGGACCAGAACTGTACACAATACTCCAAGTGCGGCCGCACTAGAGTTTTGTACAGTTGCAACATGACGTTGAGGCTCCGAAATTCAATCCCTCTACCAATAAAAGCCAAGACTCCATATGCCTTCCTAACAACCTTCTCGACCTGACTGCCTACTTTCAGGGATCTATGAACATACACACCAAGATCCCTCTGTTCATCTAGACTACTAAGAATCCTACCATTTGCCCTATACTCTACACATTTATTATTTCTGCCATAGTGCATTACCTCACACTTTTCCACATTAAACTCCATTTGCCACCTCTCGGCACAGCTCTGCAACTTGTCCAAGTCCCTCTGCAAACTATAACACCCCTCTTCACTATCTACCACTCCACCGACTTTAGTGTCATCTGCAAATTTACTAATCCATCCTTCAATACACTCATCCAGATCATTTATAAAAATTACAAACAGCAGGGGCCCCAAAACAGAACCCTGAGGTACACCACTTGTCACCGAACTCCAAGATGAATATCTCCCATCAACCACCACCCTCTGTCTTCTATCTGCTAGCCAATTCCTAACCCAATTAGCTCAATCACCCTCTATCCCATACATCTGCATTTTCTGCAGAAGTCTTCCATGGGCCACCTTATCCAATGCCTTACTAAAGTCCATATATACCACATCAACCGCCTTACCCCCATCCACCTCTTTGGTCACTTTTTCAAAAAACTCAATAAGGTTAGTAAGGCACGACCTACCCTTCGCAAAACCATGCTGACTATCCCCAATCAATTCGTTTCTCTCTAAATAACTATAAATCCTATCCCTAATAATTCTCTCCAATACTTTGCCCACAACAGAACTAAGACTCACTGGCCTATAATTCCCTGGAAGGTCTCTCTTCCCCTTCTTGAACAATGGGACCACATTCGCTATCCTCCAGTCCTCCGGAACCACATCCGTAACCAACGAGGACCTGAAGATAAGAGCCAGAGGCTCTGCAATCTCCTCTCTTGCCTCCCAGAGAATCCTAGGGTAAATCTCGTCCGGCCCAGGGGACTTATCCAACTTCAAACCCTCGAGAATTTCTAACACATCCTCCCTATCTACTACAATACTTCCCAATTTGCAACCCTGCACCTCAGTGTTCTCCATAGCTACATTTCCAGCACTCTGCGTGAATACCGAAGAGAAATACTTATTCAGTGCCTCACCAATCTCTTCAGGCTCCACGCACAACTTCCCACTGCTGTCTATGACTGGCCCTAATCTTGTCCTAACCAATCTTCTATCTTAACATATCTAAAGAAAGCTTTAGGATTCTCCTTGATCCTATCAGCCAAAGTCTTCTCGTGTCCTCTCTTAGCTCTCCTCAATTCACTCGTTAGCTCCCTCCTGGCTAATCTATAGCTATCCATTGCACTAACTGAGCCTTCAAGCCTCATCCTGACATAAGCCTCCTTTTTCCTTTTAACCAGCAAATCAACTTTTTTCGTACACCAAGTTTCTCTTACTCGACCATTTCCTCCTTGCCTGACAGGGACATACTTATCAAGGACTCGCAGCAGCTGCTCCTTGAATAAGCTCCACATTCCAGATGTTCCCAGTACCTGTAGTTTCCTAGTCCAATCTATGCACCCTAATTCTCTCCTGATGGCCTCATAATTACCCTTCCCCCAGCTATAACTACTGCCCCCAGCTTCATGCCTATCCCTATCCATCACTAAGTGAACGTAACCGAATTGTGGTCACTATCACCAAAATGTTCACCAACTTCAAAGCCTAACACCTGGTCTGGCTCATTGCCCAGCACCAAATCCAATGTAGCCTCACCTCTAGTTGGCCTATCTACATACTGAGTCAAAAAACCTTCCTGCACACTTTGTATAAAAACTGACCCTCTAACGAGCTAGAGCTATAGCTATTCCAATCAATATTAGTAAAGTTAAAGTCCCCCATAACAATTACCCTATTACTTTCACTCCTGACCAGAATTGACTTTGCAATCCTTTCCTCAACCTCTCTAGAACTTTTAGGAGGTCTATAAAGACTCCCAACAGGGTGACCTCTCCTTTCCTGTTTCTAATCTCAGCCCATACTACCTCAACAGACAAGTCCTCATCAAACTTCTTTTCTTTCACTGTGATACAGTCTTTGACTAATAATGCCACTCCTCCCACCCTTCTACCTCCTTCTCTACTCCGACTAAAGCATTAGAACCCCGAAACCTGCAACATCCATTCTTGTCCCTGCTCTACCCAATTCTCTGAAATGGCCACAACATCCAAGTTCATCCTAGCTGCAAGTTCCTCCCCCTTATTGCAAATACTCCTTGCATTAAATTATACACATTTCAAACCATGCCCTACCCCACCCGTATGCTGCTGTGTTTTACAGCTTTCCTCTATGACCCCCTTACTCTCATCCCTCTTAGCACCCCAACTACTTAGGATCCCACCCCCCCCCGAATCAGTTTAAAGCCCCCTGCATAGCCTTAGCAAATTTTCCCCCCAAGATATTAGTTCCCCTCTGGTTCAGGTGTAGACCATCTCTCTTGTAGCGGTCCCACCTATGCCAGAATGAGTCCCAATTGTTCAGGGACACAACCCTCTTGGTGAAGAAATTTCTCCTTACCTCAGTCCTAAAAGGTTGATCCCTTATCCTTAAACTATGACCCCTAGTTCTGGATCCCCACCATTGGGAACATTCTTTCTGAATCTACCCTGTCTAATCCTGTTAGAATTTTATAAATTTCTATGAGATGCTCTCTCACTCTTCTAAACTTCAATGAATATAGTTGTAACCAACTAAGTCTCTCTTCATATAGCTGACCCCTGTCATTCCAGGAATCAGCCTGGTAAACCTTTGCTCCACTCCCTCTATAGCATGGACATTCTTTCTCAGATGAGGGCACAAAACTGCACATAATGCTCCAGGTTTTGTCTCAACAACAATCTGTACATTTGCAGTAAAACATTGCTATTGCTATACTCAAATTCTCTCACGATGAAGGCCAACATACCATTTGCCTTCTTTACTGCCTGGTGTACTTGCATGCTTACTTTTAGCAATTGATGCATGAGGACACCGAGGTCTCACTTGTTTCTCAACTTACACCCATTTAAATAATAATGTGTCTTCCTACTATTGCTACAGAAGTGAATAATCTCACATTTATCCATATTATACTATATCTGTCATGCAGATGCCCACACACTCAGCCAGTTCCAATTCTCTGAAGCATCTCTGCATCCTCCTCACAGCTTACCCTACCACCTAACTTTGTCTTTTCAGCAAATTTGGAGATAATCCATTTAGATCCCTCTTCCAAATCATTAAAATTCAATGTAAATAGTTGGGGATCCAGCACAAGTCACTGCAGCAGGATTTTGCCTAATTCTACTCGAGCCCAAGAGGAAAATTGTCCAGTCCTTGGGAATAATTTGTGCGGGATCTTGGGCCCGCTCTTGCTGTCTATGGAATTGGCGATGGGAGCTCAAGATCCGGCAAAACCCAGAAATTGTGGACCTCGTCAGCGAGATCACAATGACCGATTTTTGTTATCCATCACAGCCAGTCTATTTGCCTCAGATTCACATTGAGCATGATCATTGTTTACTCTCCTGTCCCTTCCTACTATATAAGTAACTGTTAAGGCACTTTAATGGACATGAAATCTGAAGAAAAGTAGGTGTTGAATCATGTCATTACTCAACAGGAACAATCTCACCAGAATTTGCAAAGTGTCAGGGTCTGAATGAAATCCAGCAGGCAGGTCAGGTTTCTTTCCAGATCTTTCAGCACATTGTCAATGTTTCAATGTACTGTTCCAAACATTTCAAATTTTTTGATTTGCAACTGGTTTCTAGCCAATTGAACTCCCCTTTTGGAGAACTTAGTCTCCAGTTATCTCTTGCAGTTTCAAATGCTCAGTTATACTTTCAATTATGTTTGTTTTCTCAACCTCTGCAGGTAATCCCAATTGCTACTTATCTGTTAATTCCATCAATTTAACTTTAGTTATACATTTCAAACCTTCCAAGTTATATATTTTACTTGCAGACGAATCTAAGCAATTGCCAAAATCTTACAGCAACTCAAATCTTCTGTCCAAGACATCCTTATCTCCACATATTTTTTAAGAATCCACCTTATGACAATATATCCCAGACCAAGTATTACTCTTGGACAGTCAATAACTAGCTGTCCATGTTTCAAAATATCTCCATTTTATTGAACACTGAATCAAATGTTCAGTAATCTGCTGTTGTGGGACTTCAACAGTTACTCAACTATAGTATACCTCATTTCTCAATACTGACCTGGCAATACCCAGAGCTCAAGTTTAAGATCTTTATTTGAGCTATAGCAATAGCCGGCCACTATGACCTGACACATTTCCTCAGCTATGAAATGCAATGGCAATTATACTCTTTGGTTCAACTACAAGCAATTAACATCTAGCAATCAAAAGAGTATATTTGATGAAATTATCTGTTTCCATTCACAGCTAACAGTTAGGATTACACAATATATAGCATATGAGTATAGTTGTCCAATTACAATTTAAGTACGTCAACTTAATTATAATATCAGCAAACATGTTTATACATTCATACAGGGTCGTTCAGTCCCAGAGCAGAACTTTGGTTCAATAGTTTGTAAGTTTTTTTGTTTAGAAACAGAAAAGACTAAAATCTTCATTAAACAAGAAAATGGGTAGCACAGTGGTTATACTGCTGCCGCACAGTGTCAGAATCCTCGGTTCAATTCTGGCTTGGGTTGTTGTTTGGAATTTGCACGTTCCTCCCATCTCTCTTTTTTCCAGGTGCCCCGGTTTCCTCCCACAATCCAAAAGACATGCTAGTTAGGTGCATTATCCATGCTAAATACTCCCTCAGTGCATTCGAGCATAGTAGGGGACTTTCATGGTCACTTCATTGCAGTGTTAATTTAAAGAACAAAAAACAAAGAACAAAACCGCATGGGAAACAGGCCCTTCGGCCCAACGAGCCCGCGCCGCCACCCCAATGTTCCCACCTCTACCCGCGATCCCTGTCTATATTTATAGATCTGTGGATTAAGGACGAAATTTGAAACAATTTAGGGAGAATTTGTTTTGCCAATTAGCCTAACAGAACATCTTTGGGATGTGGGAGGAAACCGGAGTGCCTGGAGAAAACTCACGCAAGCACGGGGAGAATGCGCAAACTCCCACTTTTTTTTTACAGACACAGGCCCAAATCCATGTATCTGCACAGCACAGCGATAGTCACTGAGCTGTCGTGTTGTCCATCAAATGGTCCAGGTCAAGCGTACACTAACAACGTGAAGCACTAGGATACTCTCAAAAAAGATCCAAGAGCAGTCCTCTCACGACCCATTGCGTGTATGCCCCTCGTTAGACAACAAGGTGGACCAAAGCACCTGTAGGATAAAAACAAGTACATCAATATCATCATCTATTTACACACTTCCCAGGGACTCCCAAGACTCATGATCCCTATTTTAAATCAGTTTTCTATACTCTTCCATTCCCATTCTGTTCATGTGCCCATCTAAGTATTTCTTAAATAACTCCAGAGTACCTGCCTCCACCACTTTACTTGGCAGCACATTCCATAGCCCCAATACCCTCTGTGTGAAAAAACTCCCTCTAGCATCCAAATTATACCTTACCCTCCTCTCGCTATGCCCATGACCCCTCATGCTATTCGAGTCCATCCTAGGAAAAAGCTTAACCCTGTTTACTCTATCTATACCCCTCATAATCTTGTACACCTCTATTAGATCTCCTCTAAGTCTACGTCTTTCTAAGGAAAACAGTCCCAATTTGCCTAATCTCTCCTCGTAAATCAGACCTTCCATACCAGGCAGCATCCTGGTAAACCTCCTCTGCACTCTCTCCAGAGTCTCCACGTCCTTCCGGTAGTAAGAACTGGATGCAGTATTCCAAATGAGGTCTAACCAGCGTTTTATACAACTGCAACATTAAAGGCCAGCTCTTGTACTCTATACCCCTTCCTATAAAGGCTAGCATACTATATGCTTTCTTCACAACCTTCTCCACTTGCTCTGCCACCTTCAGAGACTTATTCACCTGCACCCCCAGATCCCTCTGCATTTCTATACTCTTAATAGGTCTACCCTTTATCATATACCTTCCCCCTACATTTTTTCTCCCAAAATGTATCACCTCACATTTATCAGGATTGAATTCCATCTGCCATCTATCTGTCCAAGTTACCAGCCTATCTATGTCTTGCTGTATCGCCTGACAATGCTCCTCACTATCCGCAAGTCCAGCCATCTTTGTGTCGTCTGCAAACTTGCTGATCACTCCACTTACTCCCTCTTCCAAGTTTTTAAGTTTACTTGTGTTAATAAACTTTAAACTTAAAAGGCTTAATTATAATGTTTTACTCCTTCATCCCAACTATCTGACACACATAGCCAAGTGTGAAATCAAGTGACAGCAGCCACCCAATACAACTTCTATAGATTTCTCATCAAATCCCTCCAGATGCCTGTGGCATGATTAAAAAATGGTCTCAGTGGAACACTGCTTTCCATACAAGTGTTTCCACACTCTATTCTCAAAAATAAGCCATGGAACGTTCTCCCAAACAATGCTTTTTAGAATACCCATTGCAAGGAACCACTTCCAGGATTTCAATCTCCCTGTTTGATATTCCTCTTCCTTGGATTACTAGGTGCATTCAAACCTCCAGATAATCTGTCATGTACTCAGCTATTTTAACGGAACACTATTTCTTCACAGACTGCATTAGGATGTCACCAAACTTTTGATTTATCTCTGCTTCTTGCAACTTTTAATTATTAGTGTCGCAAATAGGCTTACATTAACACTGCAATGAAGTTACTGTGAAAATCCCCAAGTTGCCACATTCTGATGCTCACACTATGGGAGAATTTAGCATGGGCAATGCACCTAACCAATTTGTCTTTCAAGCTGTGGGAGAAAACCGGAGCACCTGGAGGAAACCCATGCAGACACAGGGAGAACATGCAGTCTTCGCACATACAGTGACCCAAGCCAGTGTGTATGGGGTGTCAGGGAGGGGTAATACCTTTGGTGGGGGAACATGTCGCATCCTTTCAGAGCGGTTTGTCCATTCTTTGTCCCCACCTCGCACTCAGCTCTCATCTGTGGCTCCCCGTAGCTGTTTGCATGCGAAAGTGGCCACACCCCAGGCAACGACCTCGACAAGCCGGCTAAACCAGGTGAAGGTAGCCGACAGGTCTCAATCCTCGGTGAGATAGGGAGTTGTCTATCCCAGCTTGTGAAGACAGAGTCCGGCGGATTGAGCAGACGAGGCCACTGGAAGGTCCAGCGGTCAAGAAGGCGGCCTCTGCAAACTTTGTGGAACGTGAAGAGCAGAACAACACACAGAAGACATCCTGGTCTCCACTGCGCCTAGTCCTACCTCCAGTTTTCTTGACTCTTGTCTTGCCACTAGATCTAGATGGGAATTGGGAAAAGAGAGTGAGGCTGACACTACGCAACTCTTACTCAGTTTAATCCAATCAAGCACTAGTTCTGACACCATCATCATCATCATCAGTGTCCTGTTCAACCCGTGAAATTCTGTGGCGATGGGCGAGCGATAAAGCAGCAGGTGTGGATATACTGGGAGCTGTAGTCACGGACCTACACACAGGCGGCACAGGTCTAACAGTTGTTTTCCTCTGATCAAAGCAGCAATGGAACCAGCTTTACCTCTTCAGGAGATAGAATGAGGAAGGAGCTAGAAAAGGTGCCCTAAACATTGCCTGCTTCACTCCACACTGGCCAGTTTACCGTAGCTGGCGAGGATCCCATCTTGTGGTTGAACACACAAAATTAAACACAAGATGACAGCACTCACCATTGGCATTTGGATCATGCGCACGCTTTTGGACAACCCTGCAGCAGACAGACCAGAGAGGAGAATAGCCTTAGTTGCCGGAGAGCTTGCAAGATATAACATTGACATTGCAGCCCTGAGTGAAACTCCCCTTGCCAATATAGATCAGTTGACTGAAACTGGAGGTGGATACATTTTTCTCTGGAACTGTCACAGCAGCAATGAGTGTCGTGATGCTGGAGTTGGATTCGCCGTCAGGAGTCACTTTTCTTGGAAACTTGATCAGCCTACTCAAGGGTGTGAATGACCAGCTTATGACGGGAAGGGCAATCTGCAAGTATGCGACAACCACCGAGGAATCTCACTGCTCTCCATCACAAGAAAAACCCTTGCAAGAGTCCTGCTAAATCGTCTGATCACTCACCTGGAGCTGGGCCTGCTTCCAGAGTCACACTGTGGCTTTTGCAAAGGTTGCGGGACTGCTAACATGAATATCACGCATCAGATGGCAAGACAAAGTACCAGACACTGAAGTTCTCTCTAGAGCAAGTCTACCATCAGTCCACACACTTCTGATGAGAGCGCAGACCCGGTGGGTAGGTCATGTTGCCCGTATGTCAGGTGAGCGCGTACCCAAGCAGCTCCTTTTTGGGGAACTCTCTGTTGGAAAATGCTCACATGGAGGGCAGAAGAAACATTTCAGAGACACACTCAAAGCCTCCCTGAAGTCGCTTGACATTGACACGACCACCTGGGAAATACTGGCACAAAACTGCCCTACCTGGCGCTGCCTCATCCACAAAGGCTGTCAAGCTCATGAAACAAGGTGTATTGCTAAAGCAAAACTTAAGCACAAGCTGCGCAAGTCCAGAACCACCAGCGCAACAACTACAGTAACTACACAAGTCTGTCCAATATGTGCTAGGACATTCTGTACCTGAATTGGCCTGATCAGTCATCTTTGGACACACCGCATCCAGTCTCAAAATGACTAATGGTGTCGAGGTCGTCATCGATCATGATGGATGAACAACGACCCAAGCCAGGAATCAAACCCGGGTCTCTGGCATTGTGAGACAGCAGTGCTAATCACTGTACCAACATGCCGCCAGCTCTTTAACTTAGAGCACTTTCTTTGCTTTTTACTTGAATTCTCTGAACATGATGGAAAGTGATCTGGGAGGATGCACTACAAGTTTGCGGCAGACTGAAAAGATTGAGTATGTAGATATTAAGGAAGCGGATGTGTTAGAACTTCTAAGTGCTATCAAGATAGACAAGTCTCTGGGACCAAATGGGATGTACCCCAGGTTATTGTGGGAGGTGAGGGATGTCATTGCAGAGCCCCTGGCGATGATCTTTGCGTCGTCAATGGAGACGGGAGAGGTTCCGGAGGATTGGAGGATTGCAGATGTGGTCCCTATTTTCAGGAAAGGGAACAGGGATAGTCCTGGAAATTACCGACCGGTGAGTCTGACCTCAGTGGTTGGTAAGCTGATGGAGAGGCTTCTGAGGGACAAGATTTACGAGCATTTGGAGAAGTTTAGGTTGATTAGAAACGGTCAGCATGGTTTTGTAAAAGGCAGGTCATGCCTTACGAGCTTAATTGAGTTCTTCGAAAATGTGACTGAACACATTGAAGAAGGAAGAGCAGTGGAAGTGGTGTACATGGACTTCGACAAGGTCCCCCATGCAAGACTTCTTGAGAAGGTGAGAGGGCATGGGATCCAAGGGGCTTTGGCCTTGTGGATCCAGAACTGGCTTGCCTGCAGAAGGCAGAGGGTGGTTGTGGATGGCTCTTTTTCTGCATGGAGGTCGGTCACCAGGGGAGTGCCCCAGGGATCTGTTCTAGGACCCTTGCTGTTTGTCATTTTCATAAATGACCTGGATGAGGAAGTGGAGGGATGGGTGAGTAAGTTCGCCGATGACACGAAGGTCAGTGGTGTTGTGCATGGTCTGGAGGGATGTCAGAAGTTGCAGCATGACATCGACAGGATGCAAGACTGGGCGGAGAAGTGGCAGATGGACTTCAACGCGGATAAATGTGTTGTGGTCCATTTTGGCAGATCCAACTGGATGAATGAGTACACTATCAAAGGTAGGAGTCTTAGCTGTGTGGAAGAGCAGAAGGATCTTGGGGTCCGGGTCCATAAGACTCTCAAATCGGCCTCCCAGGTGGAGGATGTGGTTAAGAAAGCTTACGGTGTACTGGCCTTCATTCATCGAGGGAATGAGTTCAGGAGTCAGGAGGTAATGCTGCAGCTTTATAGGACCCTTGTCAGACCACACTTGGAGTACTGTGCGCAGTTCTGGTCTCCTCACTATAGGAAGGACGTGGAAGCTATTGAAAGGGTGCAGAGGAGATTTACAAGGATGTTGCCTTGATTGGGAGGCATGCCTTATGAAGACAGGTTGAGGGAGCTGGGACTGTTCTCCCTGGAGAGACGAAGGTTGAGAGGCGACCGGATAGAGGTTTACAAGATGTTGAGAGGAATAGATAGGGTGGACTCTCAGAGACTATTTCCCAGGGTTGAAATGGTCGCGACGAGAGGGCACAGATTTAAGGTGCAGGGAAGCAAGTACAGAGGGGATGCTAGGGGAAAGTTTTTCACTCAGAGGGTGGTGAGTGAATGGAATCGGCTGCCATCAGTGGTGGTCGAGGCGAACTCGCTGGGGTCTTTTAAAAGACTTCTGGATGAGTATATGGGATCCAGTGGGATTGGGGGTTATAGATAGGTCTATGACTGGGTAGGTTTTGATGTGTTCGGCACAACTTGTGGGCCGAAGGGCCTGTTTGTGCTGCAGTGTTCTATGTTCTATGTTCTATGTTCTATGATCTATGTTCTATGTTCTATGTTCTATGTTCTATGATCTATGTTCTATGTTCTATGTTCTATGTTCTATGATATTGTTTAACTTCTTGTTCTTTGTTCATTGAATTTTACAGTCTTCCAGAAACATTGTCTTTGTCCTCAACTCCCTATTTTCTGGATTTTTTTTTGCTGTTTTGAGAAGTTTTTGCATCCCAAAAGCTTCCTGAGTTTGTCCAGCATCTCTTGTCACTAACTCTTTCGAATACAAAAACATAAAATGAAACTTATTAAAAGTTAACCTTTTTCTAATACCCACAAATAGAAATGTATATCATTTAACACGATTCCCATTTCATGACATAAATAATACAATCAAATTTAACAAGCAACTTCCAAATGAAAGAATTACCATAAAGTTTCTTTTGAAAACTATTACTTTAAAATGAATCTGAACCAAAGCAAATTAAAAATATTTTACTGGATAAATGATAATTCAGGTGACAAGATAAATTTTGTTTTAAATAATCAATACAACCAAGATTACACAACCACAAGAATTCTCTTCCATCATGTATCACATTGCATACCTACATAATTCCACAACATGCTGTTGTTTATTCATGTAAAGTATGTTAGGATTCCCACCCAACAGGAGCAATCAGAGTGTGAATTATATTGTAAATGGCAGAACTCTGAGGAACATTAACATTCAGAGAGATCACAACGTTCAGATCCATTAATCCCTAAAAGTGGCATCACAGGTGGCCAAAGGAATAAAGAAAGCCTATGGCATGTTTGCTTTGAGTACAAGATTTGGGAAATCATATTGCAGCTATATAAACATGCATGTTTATGGTGCATTTGGAGTATTGTGTGCAGTTCTGATCACCACACTACCAAAACGATGTGGAAGCTTTGGAAAGAGTGCAAAGAAGGTTCATCAGGATGTTGCCTGATCTCAAGGGTGTTTATTAGGAGGAGAGGTTGAATGAACTAGGATTAGAACATAGAACACTACAGCACAACCAGGCTCTTCGGCCCACAAGTTTGCCCCTCATATATATACTTACAAGGCCATAGTCTTATCTGTAACTCCCAATCCCATTACATCCCATATACTCATCCAGAAGTCTCTTAAAAGACCCCAGCGAGTTCGCCTCTACCACCACTGACGGCAACCGATTCCATTCACTCACAACCCTCTGAGTGAAAAACTTACCTCTAACATCCCCTTGTTCAAGAAGGGGAAGAGAGACCTTCCAGGGAATTATAGGCCAGTGAGTCTTACTTCTGTTGTGGGCAAAGTATTGGAGAGAATTATTAGGGATAGGATTTATAGTTATTTAGAGAGAAATGAATTGATTGGGGATAGTCAGCATGGTTTTGTGAAGGGTAGGTCGTGCCTTACTAACCTCATTGAGTTTTTTGAAAAAGTGACTAAAGAGGTGGATGGGGGTAAGGCGGTTGATGTGGTATATATGGACTTTAGTAAGGCGTTTGATAAGGTGGCCCATGGAAGACTTCTGCAGAAAATGCAGATGTATGGGATAGAGGGTGATTTAGCTAATTGGGTTAGGAATTGGCTAGCAGATAGAAGACAGAGGGTGGTGGTTGATGGGAGATATTCATCGTGGAGTTCGGTGACAAGTGGTGTACCTCAGGGGTCTGTTTTGGGGCCCCTGCTGTTTGTAATTTTTATAAATGATCTGGATGAGGGTATTGAAGGATGGATTAGTAAATTTGCAGATGACACTAAAGTCGGTGGAGTGGTAGATAGTGAAGAGGGGTGTTATAGTTTGCAGAGGGACTTGGACAAGTTGCAGAGCTGGGCCGAGAGGTGGCAAATGGAGTTTAATGTGGAAAAGTGTGAGGTAATGCACTATGGCAGAAATAATAAATGTGTAGAGTATAGGGCTAATGGTAGGATTCTTAGTAGTCTTGATGAACAGAGGGATCTTGGTGTGTATGTGCATAGATCCCTGAAAGTAGGCAGTCAAGTCGAGAAGGTTGTTAAGAAGGCATATGGAGTCTTAGCTTTTATTGGTAGGGGGATTGAATTTCGGAGCCGCAACGTCATGTTGCAACTGTACAAAACTCTAGTGCGGCCGCACTTGGAGTATTGTGTGCAGTTCTGGTCCCCACATTATAAGAAAGATGTGGAGGCATTGGAGAGGGTACAGAGGAGGTTTACCAGGATGTTGCCTGGTATGGAGGGCAGGTCTTATGAAGAGAGGCTGAGGGATTTGAGGTTGTTTTCGTTAGAAAGGAGGCGGCTAAGAGGGGACCTAATCGAAACATATAAGATGATTAGAGGTTTAGATAGGGTGGACAGTGATAGCCTTTTTCCTAGGATGGAGAAAGCTAGCACGAGGGGACACAGCTTTAAATTAAGGGGTGATAGTTATAGGACGGATATCAGAGGTAGGTTCTTTACCCAAAGGGTGGTTCGGGAGTGGAATGCCCTGCCTGCAGCAGTTGTAGATGCGCCAAGTTTGGTGGCGTTTAAGAGGTTAGTTGATAAGTATATGGAAGAGAAGGGAATGGTTTAGTTTGGAGGGGCATTGCTTTTTATATTGGTCGGCGCAACATCGAAGGCCAAAGGGCCTGTTCTGTGCTGTAATGTGCTATGTTCTATGTTCTATGTTCTATCTCCTCTGTACTTGCCCTCCAGCACCTTAAACTTGTGTCCTCGCGTAGTGACCATTTCAGCCCCGGGAAATAGCCTCCGAGAATCCACGCCATCTATACCTCTCAACATCTTAAAAACCTCTAACAGGTCGCTTCTCAACCTTCGTCTCTCCAGGGAGAAGAGACCTAGCTCCCTCAACCTAGGATTGTTTCCACCAGAAAGGCTGAGGCAGGATCTGATAGAGATCTAAAAAATTATTAGAGGCATAGACAGGGTGGATAATCAGAGACTTTTTCCAAGGTTGGAAGTGTGACTTACAAGAGGGCATAGGTTCAAGGTGAGAGGGAAAAGCTTAAGGGAGATTTTCAGGGGAAGTTTTTTGTGCAGAGAGTGCTGGGTGCTTGGAAGATGCTGCCAGAGAAAATGGTGGAAGCAGGCACATTAACAACATTTAAGAGACATCTGGATGGGTACATAAATAGGGAGGAATTAGAGGGATATGAACATAGAACATAGAACATTACAGCACAGAACAGGCCCTCCGGCCTTCGATGTTGCGCCGACCAATATAAAAAGCAATGACCCTCCAAACTAAACCATTCCCTTCTCTTCCATATACTTATCAACTAACCTCTTAAACGCCACCAAACTTGGCGCATCTACAACTGCTGCAGGCAGGGCATTCCACTCCCGAACCACCCTTTGGGTAAAGAACCTACCTCTGATATCCGTCCTATAACTATCACCCCTTAATTTAAAGCTGTGTCCCCTCGTGCTAGCTTTCTCCATCCTAGGAAAAAGGCTATCACTGTCCACCCTATCTAAACCTCTAATCATCTTATATGTTTCGATAAGGTCCCCTCTTAGCCGCCTCCTTTCTAACGAAAACAACCTCAAATCCTTCAGCCTCTCTTCATAAGACCTGCCCTCCATACCAGGCAACATCCTGGTAAACCTCCTCTGTACCCTCTCCAATGCCTCCACATCTTTCTTATAATGTGGGGACCAGAACTGCACACAATACTCCAAGTGCGGCCGCACTAGAGTTTTGTACAGTTGCAACATGACGTTGCGGCTCCGAAATTCAATCCCCCTACCAATAAAAGCTAAGACTCCATATGCCTTCTTAACAACCTTATCGACTTGACTGCCTACTTTCAGGGATCTATGCACATATACACCAAGATCCCTCTGTTCATCAACACTATTAAGAATCCTACCATTAGCCCTATACTCTACACATTTATTATTCCTGCCAAAGTGCATTACCTCACACTTTTCCACATTAAACTCCATTTGCCACCTCTCGGCCCAGCTCTGCAACTTGTCCAAGTCTCTCTGCAAACTATAACACCCCTCTTCACTATCTAACTGAGGAAGAGCAGAAGGCTTTTTCTTTAGTTTAGTTAAGGCATCATGATCAGCACAGGCTTGGAGGATTGAAGGGCCTGTTCCTGTGCTGTATTTATTTTGTTCTTTGACATAGTCCTCATGTCACAGCAGTCCTGATGATGTTGCACTCCAAAAGTAATTTTCAACCAATCAACCAAAAAAAAATCCCTGCTTAATGGTTTCACCACTTTTGTAAAAGACTCAAGTCTTTCGTATATCTGAGTAATGCATGCAGCTTTCCAGGCTGTAGACTTTTTCAGTCCGCCCATATAATGTTTCCATTAGCTTCTGTAGTTGTGTTCTGCACACTATTTAGAACATAGAACACTACAGGCATTTGTGTTCAGCTTGCCTTTGTGTCTGCCAGCCACATGAATGTTGCAGATTAACTTCTTTCCTGTTGATTCTGTTTCCAAAGTAGGTTTTTTCCAGATCTTATGAAACTATGTTTCTTATTATTCAAGAAAATTTCAATGAATCCCTTTGTAATTCATGTAAACTCTTTATGGTAATCCTAAAAAGAATTATAGATCTCACAGACATTTTACCATTGACCTTTTAAAGAAAGTTCACAGCTGGGATTCTCCCAAAAAAAACTAAATGCCCAACAGGTAGGAAAACAGGAGAATTTCCCACCCACTCAGAACACAGAACATAGAACACTACAGCACAAACAGACCCTTCAGCCCACAAGTTGCGCCGATCACATCTATTTTGGGCATACTCAATCGAATGAATTTCCAACGCTTTGAGCATTGCAGAGTGCCTCAGCATGATGCCCTTTGAAAGGTAGAGGTGAGGGCCTATTCCCACCTGAGAGGCTGGCAGGATAGTGCTGAGCAGGCCACTGTGCTTCTGCCAATCAGTCAGTCTGGGGATCGCTCTGGCACCCCTTTTCACCGTTTTCCCGATCATTGGCCTCTGATTTCTACATTTCCTGCAACCTCCCTGATTGTTGGCCTCCTAGTCCTCCCTTTGCCCTTCCTGTCACCTCCCTCTACCCGCTGACCAGGCCCGACATTCCCTCCCTCCCAAATGGCCAGCCCCGATTGCCTTTCTCCCTTCCAGAGTGGTAGCTCAATACCTCCACCTCCACCAATTGCCCCCACAATGTACTCTGCCTCCTCAGAATGATCTGACCCCATCCCCTAGGCCCTGCCCAGTGGCTAGCGGGCAACACCAATCTATTCCTTGGCTAGTACTAAGGCATCAGGCTGGCTCTGCTCAAAGGGCATCCCCTCTTGCCCCTGACCTTCTCAGGGTCCTCAGTGGCCTCTGTCCCCACTAATGGGATTCACTAGAGGTGAAGACATCTGTTCCCTATAAGTGGGGAGTAGATATAAATAAACCACTCTCTGGGAAATGGGGGGGCGGGGGGGGGGGGGGGGGGGGGGGGGGTGTGTGTGAGTTCATTAGCGGAGGCGGGTGGGACGGTGAAGTTGGAGACATCAGTGGGCCTGGAGAATACCATCCTGGGCTCACAATTTCAATGGCATTTTCATCTGATAACTGGCTCTGCACATATTTCCAGCACAGGGCTGATTACACTAAAAAGAAGCATTCAGGAACCTCACAAAATGCATCCTGCTGATGTCTCCTGGCCGGCTACACGAGCAGAGCACCAGCCCACATTTCTGTTACTGCATTGCATCCAAGTCAAATGTTATGATGCTTTATTTTTTCCCTTTGCTGATTTGGAGCCATTGTTATTAATTCTATTCTATCTTATAGGAGTTGGAGGCAGAGCGTGTGCAGCTGATAGAGGAAGTCACTGCCAACAAACGCAAAATGAAGGAGTTGGAAAATAATCTGCTATTCAAGCTCAGCACTACCAAAGGTGAAAAAACTTACTGCTTCACCATTTCACATATTCAGCTGTTACAGTCCCTGCCCCAATATGTTGAACCAGATAGCTAAAAACAATTATTGATTTGAATAAGCTATCACCTGAAGCTATCACTTATTTACCAGTCTGACTTTGGTAAAGGAAAGGTATCATGGTACCTTCAAAGAGTCTGTCAAGAAAGCTTCCTGAAGACAGCTTCAAACTAGCTGAATTTTGTAAATCTTCTAAGTGGGGAAATGATACTCTTCTGAAGCATGGTGTCAAATTAATTCTTGGTAGAATCATAGAATCATGAAAAAACTGCAGCACAAACAGGCCTTTCGGCCCACAATTTGCACTGATCATATCTCTACCTCTTAGGCTTATCTATAACCCTCAATCCTATTGAGTCCCATGTACTCACCCAGAAGTCTCTTAAAAGAGTCGAACGAATTTGCCTGCACTACCACCGATGGCAGCTGATTCCACTCATCCACCACCCTCTGAGTGAAAAACTTACCCCTGACATCTCCCCTGTACTTACTCCCCAGCACCTTAAACCCGTGTCTTCTTGCTGCAACCATTTCAGTCCTGCGAAAAAGCCTCTGACATTCCACCCAATCAATACCTCTCATCATCTTATTCAACTCTATCAGGTCCCTTCTCACCCTTCGTCTCTCTAAGGAAAAAAGACCAAGCTCCCTCAACTATAGTTATAAGGCATGCCACCCAATCCAGGTAATGCCCTTGTAAATCTCCTCTTCACCCTTTCAATGGTTTCCACATTCTTCCTGTAATGAGGCAACTAGAACTGAGCACAGTAGTCCAAGTGGGGTCTGACCAAGGTCGTACACGGCTGCAGCATTATCTCCCAACTCCTAAACTCAATCCCTCAATTGATGAAGGCCAGTACACCATATGCCTTCTTAACCACATCTTCTCCCTGTGAAGCCGATTGCAGAGTCCTATGAACCCGGACAGCAATCATGGGCATTTGGCCTCCGACCTGCGGGTAAATGTTCTTCAAGGGGGCCTTTGTTATGCACGACAGCACAGAGTTGCTGAGCAGAGACTGATAGCCAAGTTCCGCACACATGAGGATGGTCTTAATAGGGATCTTGGCTTCATGACACACTATCTGTAACCCCCGTAACTTGCCTGGGTTAGCAAAAAACCTCACTTATTGTGCTGTCTGGAGAAAATACACAATTCTCTAACCAATGCTCAGGATTCCCTTCACACACATTGTTAGCCACTTTAACACTTGAATAGCAGGTTAGATGTAAGGATTTGCATTCT
The DNA here is from genome assembly GCA_024679065.1 of Sphyrna mokarran. Taxonomy (NCBI): domain Eukaryota; kingdom Metazoa; phylum Chordata; class Chondrichthyes; order Carcharhiniformes; family Carcharhinidae; genus Sphyrna; species Sphyrna mokarran. The sequence goes on from JAGIQG010000005.1 coordinate 7,171,022, forward strand.
AATCAGCAATCTGTGACTGTCTGTGTTGATATGAGTGCTATTGCAGACCAGAACACTGCATTTGCCTGACGAAGGCCCTGGAGTCGAAAGCTCGCGAATTTACTATCAAATAAATTGGTTGGATTTAAAATTGGTGTTGTAAAACTATTTTGTGGGCAAGCCAGTCTGGATCCACAAAGCAATATCCTCTTGGATCCCATGCCCCCTCACTTTCTCAAAAAGCCTTGCACAGGGGACCTTATTGAACGCCTTGCTGAAGTCCACATAAACCATATCCACCGCTCTTCCTTCATCAGTGTGTTTAGTCACATTTTCAAAAAATTCAACTAGGCTCGTAAGGCACGATCTGCCTTTAACAAAGCCATGCTGACTACTTTTGATCAGACTATACTTATCTAAATGTTCATAGATCCGGTCTCTCAGGATCTTTTCCATCAACTTACCAATCACTGAGGTTAGATTCACCAGTCGATAATTTCCTGGACTATCTCTATTCCCTTTCTTGAATATAGGAACGACATCCACAACTCTCCAATCCTCTGGAACCTCTCCCATCGCCATCGATATCGCAAACATCATTGCCAGAAGGTCTGCAATCTTTTCCCTCACCTCCCACAGTGACCTGGGGTACATCCCATTCAGTCCCAGTGACTTAACTATCTTGATGCTATTCAAAAGCTCCAACACATTCTCTTTCTTCATGTCCACATACTAAAGCTTTTCAGTCCACTGCAAGCCTGCACTACAACTACCAAGATCTTTTTCCACCGTGAATACCAAAGTAAAATATTCATTGAGCACCTTTACTATTTCTACCGGTTCTATACAAACTTTCCCATCGTCATATTTTATAGGTCCTATTCCTTCACATCTCATCCTTTTACTCTTCACATATTTGTAGAATGCCTTAGAGTTTTCCTTAATCTTACTGCCAAAGGCTTCTCATGACCCCTTCTGGCTCTCCTAATTTCCTTCTTTGTTAATTGAAATTATAATGACAAGAAATAAGATCTTGATCAGCTCAATGGGCTTCTTTTCAGGTTCTCTGGTTGATGATGAGTCTTTGATTGGAGTTCTTCAGACAACAAAGACAACAGCAACTGAAGTTAGTGAGAAGTTGCATGTAGCAGCAGAGACGGAAATCAAAATTAACACGGCACAGGAGGAGTACCGACCAGCAGCCACTCGTGGCAGTATCCTGTATTTCCTCATCACTGAAATGAGCATGGTTAACATCATGTACCAGACATCACTTGCACAATTTTTGAAATTATTCGACCTCTCTATGGCCAGGTATGCTTCTGAATATGTTAGATGAAATATTACCAGGTTTCTTATCATGGAAAGAAATTTGTAAATTATGAATGTGCAAACATGCAAAAAAGGAGCAGAAGCCATTTAATCCCGTGAACCTGCTCTGCCATTCCATAAAACCATGGCTGATCCCTGAAAGTAGGCAGTCAATCCCTGAAAGTAGGCAGTCAAGTCGAGAAAGTTGTTAAGAAGGCATATGGAGTCTTAGCTTTTTTTGGTAGGGGGAATTGAATTTCGGAGCCGCAACGTCATGTTGCAACTGTACAAAACTCTAGTGCGGCCACACTTGGAGTATTGTAAGCAGTTCTGGTCCCCGCATTATAAGAAAGATGTGGAGGCATTGGAGAGGGTACAGAGGAGGTTTACCAGGATGTTGCCTGGTATGGAGGGCAGGTCTTATGAAGAGAGGCTGAGGGATTTGAGGTTGTTTTCGTTAGAAAGGAGGCGGCTAAGAGGGGATCTTATTGAAGCATATAAGATGATTAGAGGTTTAGATAGGGTGGACAGTGATAGCCTTTTCCTAGGATGGAGAAAGCTAGCACGAGGGGACACAGCTTTAAATTAAGGGGTGATAGTTATAGGACGGATATCAGAGGTAGGTTCTTTACCCAAAGGGTGGTTCGGGAGTGGAATGCCCTGCCTGCAGCAGTTGTAGATGCGCCAAGTTTGGTGGCGTTTAAGAGGTTAGTTGATAAGTATATGGAAGAGAAGGGAATGGTTTAGTTTGGAGGGTCATTGCTTTTTATATTGGTCGGCGTAACATCGAAGGCCGAAGGGCCTGTTCTGTGCTGTAATGTTCTATGATCTATGTTCTATGTTCTATGATCTGTTTATGTTGAGATTCACACTCCCATCTACCCTCAATAGCATTTGACTGGCTCACCCAGAATCTGAGTACCACTGTCCTTAAAATATTCAGTGATCCCACTTCCACTACCTTCTGAGGCAGAGTTCCAAAGTTGCACAATCTTCTGGGAGAAGAAATGTCTCCTCATCTCTGTCCTTTAAGTGCAAGTTCTAATTTTAAAACTGTGCCCCTAGTTCTAGATTCACCCACAAGAAGAAACATCCTTTCAATTCTATTCTGTTAAAATCATTCAGGATCATATATACTTCAATCAAGTCATCACTCACTCTTCTGAACTCTAGTGGAAACAAGTCCACTCTTTTCAACCCATCATCCTAAAACAATCCACCCCTTCCTCCTCTGAACAATCTCCAATAATTTACATCCTTCCTTACACTGTATTTGTACACACCCATGTGTGTACAAATGAACCATCCCGGAAGTTAAAAGGACAAATTGATCAGGTGTTTAAGATTGCAAATAATCTCCTTTTGTTTTTTAGCCAGGAAATAGAATATAGGAACAGGGAGATTATGCTGGAAGTACATAGGTCACAATTTGAGTATTGTGTACAATTCTGGTCACCTCATTATGGAAAAGAAATCATTGATTCGAGGCACGCTAGGCCAATATTAATTACCAATCTGCAATTGCCCCTGATTAGTGAATTGCTTTTTTGAACTGCCTCATTCTATCTGGTGTAGGTATACCCACACTATTGTTGGGGAGTTAGAACATTACATCACAGAACAGGCCCTTCGGCCTTCGATGTTGTGCCGACCAAAATAAAAAGCAATGCCCCTCCAAACTAAACTATTCCCTTCTCTTCCATATACTTATCAATTAACCTCTTAAACGCCACCAAACTTTGCGCATCTACAACAGCTGCAGGCAGGGCATTCCACTCCCTAATCACTCTTTGAGTAAAGAACCTACCTCTGATATCCGTCCTATAACTCATACCCCTTAATTTAAAGCTGTGTCCCCTCGTGCTAGCTTTTATTCCAGAATTTTGACCCTGCAACAGAGAAGAAACAGCTATACATTTCCAAGTTGGGATAGTGAGCAGTTTGAAGGAATGTTTCCAGGTGATGGTGTTTGCATATGTCTGCTGCCCTTGTCCTAGATAATTTGATTTGTAATTATTAGTATTCAGTGATTGTATTCAGTATTGTCTCTTGCATGCCATACAGAACAAACATATCGTAGAGAAGGAAAGATTCTCACGTTACTAGGTTACTACCAAATAAAGTCCAACAGGTTTATTTGGTAGTGCAAATTTTCAGAGCACTGCTCCTTCTTCAGGTTCTGAAAGCTCATGCTACGAGGGGACACAGCTTTGCTAGCACGAGGGGACACAGCTTTAAATTAAGGGGTATGAGTTATAGGACGGATATCAGAGGTAGGTTCTTTACAAAGAGTGATTAGGGAGTGGAATGCCCTGCCTGCAGCTTTTGTAGATGCGCCAAGTTTGGTGGCGTTTAAGAGGTTAATTGATAAGTATATGGAAGAGAAGGGAATGGTTTAGTTTGGAGGGGCATTGCTTTTTATTTTGGTCGGCACAACATCGAAGGCCGAAGGGCCTGTTCTGTGCTGTAATGTTCTATGTTCTATGTTCTACCAAATATACCTGCAGGACTGTAACCTGGTGTTGTAAGACTATTTACGTGCCTACCCCAATCCAATGCCAGCAACTCCACATTGCAGAGGAGGAAAAGAAAGTGTGCAAAATGCAATGATATAGTCATAGCTAGTCATAGCTAGATGATAGAGGTTAGGTATTTGGAAAATTCCTGCAATGCATCATTTAGATGGCATACACTGCTGTCACTGATCATCAATGGTGGAGGGATTGAATATTTGTGGAAGTGTAGCAATTAAGCGGCTGTTTTTCCCTGGATGGTGTCAAGTTTCTTGAATGTTGTCATCCAAGCCAGTGGAGAGTATTCCATTACACTCCTAACTTGTGCCTTATAGATGGTGGACAGTCCTTGGGGAGTCAGGAAGTGAGTCATTCATCACAGGATTCCAAGCTTCTGACCGACTATTACAGTCACAATTTTTATGTGGCTCGACCAGTTGAGTTTCTGATTTTGACCGTGGGGGATTCAGTAATTGTAATGCAATTGAGTGTTAAGGTGCAATGGTTAGATACTGTCTAGCTAGAGATGGTTATTGACTTGCACTTGTGTGGCATGAATGTTACATGCCATTTGTTACCCAAGCCTGGGTATTGTCCAGGTTTTGCTGCATTCAGACATGTACTTCTTTAGTATGTGAGAAATTGTGAATGTTGCTAAACACTGTGTAGTCATCAGTGAACATCCACACTTCTGACCGCATGATGAAGCAGCTGAAGATGATTGAGCCGAGGACACTACCCTGAGGAACTCCTGCAGTGATGTCCTGCAGCTGAGATGATTGACTTCCAAATACCACAACCATTTTCTTTTGTGCCAGATATGACTCCAAACAATGGAGACTTCTTCCCTCTGATCCCCATTGATTTCAGTTTTGATAGCGCTCTTTGATGTAACATCTAGTCAAATGCTGCCCTGATGTTAATTGCAATAATTGTGTTGTGGTCTCACTAATGCTTTGTAGAAATGACATCCTTCCTTTTATGTCCAATTTCTCTCATAACGAAAAATAGCATGCCATTAACCTTCTTAATTACTCACTGCACCTATAAATTGACATTTTGAGATTCATGCATTACAGTACCCAGGCTACTCTACACCTTGGAATTCTATAGCCATTCGCCATTTAAATAACAATCTTTTTTATTCCTCCTTCCAAAATAATGAACTTTCCTACATTATATTCCATTATTTACTCACTCAACTTACCTACATCCATCTGCAACTTTATTCTATCCTTTTTACAACATACTTTTTTACCTATCTTTGTGACATCTTTAAATTTACCACAAAGCTTTCACTTCCCTCATCTAAGTCATTGAATAAACTGTAAAACATTGCAACCCAAATTCCGACCATTTACTTATCAGATCAAATCCAATTTTACGTACTCTTTGTTTTTCTACCAGTCAACCAATCTTCTCCATATGTTAATATGTTACCCCATTCACCATGAGATTCTATTTTACACAATAGTCTTTGGGGTGGCACTTTATCAGATGCCTTCTGAAAATCCAAGTCCAATATGACTACAAGCTGCCCTTTATCTACAGCACTTTTTACTCCTTCAAAAAATGACAATGAATTGATAAATCATGACTTCTCCTGATTTATTTGAGTTTCTCCAAGCGTCCAACATAATCTCCTTAATGAAAATTCTAATATGTCCCTCATGACAGCACAGTGGCACAAACGTTAGCATTGTTGCCTCACACCACCAGGGATCCTGATTTGATTCAGTCTTGGGAGATTGCCTACGTGGAGTTTTATCTGGGTGCTCTGGTTTCTTCCCACAGTCCAAACATGTGCAGGTCAGGTGGATTGGAAATGTGAAATTGTCGCTTTGTGCTTCAAAATCATATCCTTTCTGGATGCAACTTTGTAAGGCTCCTGATCCAAACAAGATCACAAGAAACTACAAAGAGTCCATCAGGCAAATTAGCCTCTGATCCATTGGCTCCATTTAAACTTTCCACTGCCTTGGAAAAGCAGCCAGCATAATCAAGGACTCTATGCATCCTGGACATTCTCTCTTCCACTTTCTTTTGTTGTGAAAGATATACAGAAGTCTGAGGTCATGAACCAACAACACCATTGCATCTCAATATACCTGAAAAAAGTAAATTAATTAAATTCAATTCCTTGTATGCCTTCTCACATTCTGTTGTCCAGTACAATGATTGTTTTATGCACAGTAAATTATGCAATAGCTTCAATAATGTGGTTAAGTTTGGAACAGATTTTCTATAATAATTTACTAATTCCTGAAAGGACCTCAATTGCATCACATTCTTCAGACCTGACGCTTCTAAAATAGCTTTTATCTTTTATCGTGCTTGATGTAAGTCCAAGAATTTTAATGTTGCAGTTGTATAGAATGTTGGTTAGACCTCATTTGGAATACTGCGTCCAGTTCTGGTTACCTTACTACCAGAAAGACGTGGAAACTCCGGAGAGAGTGCAGAGCAGGTTTACCAGGATGCTGCCTGGTATGGAAAGTCTGAGTTACAAGGAGAGATTAGGCAAATTGGGGCTGTTTTCTTTAGAAAGATGTAGACTGAGAGATGTGCTCTTTCTTTTTTGTTCTTTGAGATCTAATAGAGGTGTAGAAGATTACCACTGAGTAAACAGTGGTAAGCTTTTTCCAAAGTTGGAATCAAATTTACGAGGGGTCACGGGCTTAGAGTGACGAGGGGCAAGGTATAATTTGGACACAGAGGGTTGGGGGGGTATGGAACGCACTGCCAAGTAAGGTAGAACATAGAACATAGAACATTACAACGCAGAACAGGCCCTTCGGCCTTCGATGTTGCGCCAACCAATTAGGAAAAAGCAATGACCCTCTAACCTAAACCATTCCCTTTTCGTCCATAAACTTACCTACTAACCTCATAAACGCCACTAAACTTGGCGCATCTACAACTGAGGTGGTGGAGGTAGGCACGCTGGAGTTATTTAAGAGATACCTAGATGGGCACATGAATAGAATGAGGATGGAAGGATATAGAAGACTGATTTAAAATAGGGATCATGAATCTTGGGAGTTCCCTGAGAATTGTGTAAATTGTGAATGATATTGATGTTTTATCCTACAGGTACTTCGGTCCACCTTGTTATCTAACATATGACAACCCAATGGGTCGTGAGAGGGCTGCTCATGGATTTTTTTCGAGAGTATCCTAGTGCTTCACATCGTTAGTGTACGCTTGACCTGGACCATTTGATGGGCAACACGACAGCTCAGTGACTATCGCTGTGCTGTGCATATACATGGATTTGGGCCTGTGTCTGTGGGAGTTTGCATGTTCATCCCGTGCTTGTGTGGGTTTTCTCCAGGTGCTCAGGTTTTCTCCCACATCCCGAAGATGTGCTCTTATGCTGATTGGCAGAACAAATTCTTCCTAAATTGTCTCAAATTTGGTTTCAATGCATGGATCTATAAACATAGACAGGGATCACGGGTAAAAGTGGGAACATCAAGGTGGTGGTGCGGGCTCGTTGGGCCGAAGGGCCTGTTTCCCATGCTGTTCTGTTCTTTGTTCTAGTCAGCAGTGAACCACGAATGTAAACAAATAATAGAATTCAAATTCAAGCTCAAATCTTTATTGGCATTCTGCTTGTGAATATATATGTATATATGATATATTTTAATTATAACCAATCATCAGTTTTGTCCATCATGCTAGAGTTGTCTATTTTTTTTCGATGTAGATCTAAGAAGTCGCCTGTTGCTGCCAAACGAATCAGAAACATTATTGATTATCTGACCTACGAAGTATTTAAATATTCAGTGCGTGGCCTTTATGAAACTCACAAGTTCCTTTTTACTTTGTTGCTGCCTCTGAAGATAAACCTTGAGCGAGGGTTCATCAAGTATAATGAATTTCAGACCCTGATAAAAGGTATGGAACATTCTTCAGGATCTCACCAAGCAATAAAGAATTAAACAATGCAATTCTACTCTCTTGGTGGGGTTATCTTACCATTGCGCCCAACTCAGCCAACAGGTGGGGTGAGCCAGTAAGATTACAAGATAGCTGGAAAATCAGGCTCACGCTTGATTTCTCACTTCTCATGATCTTACTGGCACTGCATTCTAAAAGTGTGTAGCTCAGTTGATTGGCTATAGTAAACTTCCCTTTAGTTTCAAGGAGATTAGCAGAGTAAATATGTGGGCTTGGGTGGGATTGTTGTTGGCGCAGGCTTGATGGGCCGAATGGCATCTTTCTGCATTGTAAGGATTTCATGATTTTATGAATATCTGGGGAGATCAGCCTTGTGCCTTAAAGGACATGAGGCTGATAATATTATTTAAAAATATTTAATTGCAGATTTGAATGTAATTAATGAGCCTGGGACTCAATTGTCTGGATTCACTTGTCTCTGTGGCCTTGCTGGGGCAGATTCTCTCCAGCAAGAATCACATATGGTTACCCATCAACAGGGACCAGATGCAATAGTCTCTGGTAGACATGATGTGGAGATGCTGGCATTAGACTGGGGTAAATATGTTAAGAAGTCTCATAACACCAGGTTAAAGTCAAAACAGATTTATTTGGTAATAAACGCTATTAGCTTTTGGAGTTTGCCCTTTTATCAGGGGCAAACTTCTGACAAAGGACTTTAACCTGGTGTTGTGAGATTTCTTACTCTGCTCTCCAGTAGAACCAGATGCCATTGAGACTCACACCCTCCTCCCCATGAAGTCAGGACCAAGGGAGGGAGCCCATGGGGCAATACCAGCCTGGCACCTTGGCAGTGCCCACTGAGCACTAGGCAGTGACAAGGGGCAAGGCCGAAGAGAGTAGAGCCTCATGGGATATAAAAGGGGGCACAGCCATTCAGTTGAGGGGGGAACCAATGCAGATTCTGCAACAGCAGTCTGGGGGAGTGGCAGGGAGGAATGGAGGGATCATTGCCACACCGATGGGGAGAGAGAGGGGACCAACTGCTGCCAACTATGTATGAGTGGTGGAAGGAGTGAATGTTGGAGGTATTGGATGGAGAACTAATCAAGAACAAAAAAAATTATAGTACAGGAACAGGCCATTCAGCCCTGCAAGCCTGCGCCAACCATGCGGCCCAACTTAACTAAAATTCCCTACCTTTCAGGGACCATATCTCTTCATTTCTATCCCATTCATATATTTGTCAAGATGCTCCTTAAAAGGCACTACTGTAACCACTTCCAGTACCTCCCCCGGCAGCAAGTTCCAGGCATGTACCACCCTCTGCATAAAAAATCTGCCTCATAAAAACACAAGAACATAAGAAATAGGAGCAGGAGTCGACCATCCAGCCCTTTGAGCCCGCCCCGCCATTCAATAAGATCATGGCTGATATGAAGTGGATCAGTTCCATTTTCCCGCTTTCTCTCCATAACCCTTAATTTCCTTGTCTATCAGAAACCTATCTACCCATGACTTAAATATATTCAGCGAGGTAGTCTCCACCACTTCAACAGGCAGAGTATTCCAAAGATTCACCAGCCTTTGAGTGAAGAACTTCCTCCTCAACTCCGATCTACACCACCCCCCCCTCTTATTTTGACTCTGTGCCCTCTAGTCCTGCTATCCTTTCTAAGTGAGAAGAATCTGTCTACCTCTATCCTATACATCCCCTTCATTATCTTATATGTCTCTATAAGATCCTCCCTCAGCCTTCTAAAATCCAACAAGTACAAACCTAGATTATTCAATCTCTCTTCTTGGCCAAACCCCTTCATCTCCGGTATTAGCCTAGTGAATCTTCTCTGCACTCTCTCCAAAGCAAATACATCCTTACGCAAATGTGGCGATCAAAACTGCACACAGTACTCCAGTTGCATCCTCACCAGCATCCTGTAGAATTGTAACAAGATCTCGCTGCTTTTATATTCTATCCCTCTCGCTATAAAGGCCAACATTCCATTCGCCTTCTTCATCGCCTGCTGCACCTGCAGACTGGGTTTTTACGATTCATGCACAAGGACCTCCAGGTCCCTCTGCACCGTCGCACGCTGCAGCTTTTCCTTTTCGCCTTTTAAATAATAATCCCTCCTACTATTATTTCTACCAAAGTAAATAACCTCACACTTGCTAACATTATACTCCATCTGCCAGACCCATTCACTCAACCTATCCAGATCTCTCTGCAGACTTTCCGCACCCTACACGCAATTTGCTTTTCCACTCACCTTCGTGTCATCTGCAAATTTCGTTACTCAGCCCCTTCCTCCAGATCATCTATGTATAAGGTAAACAATTGAGGCCCCAGCACCGATCCCTGGGGCACTTCACTAGTCACCAACTGCCAACCAGAACAGCACCCATCAATTCCTACTCTCCGCTTCCTATTATTCACCAATCCTCTATCCACGCTAATACCTTACTTCCAACTTCTTGCATGAGATGCACTCATATATCTCCTTTAAACATTGCCTCTCACACCTTAAAGCATGCTCCCTAGAGTAATTGACTCTTCCACCCAGGAAAAAGCTTCTGACTATCCATTCTGTCCATGTCTCTCATAACCTTGCGGACTGCTATCATGTTGCCCCACAACCTCTGTCAGTCCAGTGACTGCTAGAAACTACAAAAGGTTGTGAATGTAACCCAATCTATTACACAAACCAGCCTCCCATCCATTGATTCTGTCTATACTTCATGCTGCCTCAGCAAAGCAGCTAGCATAATTAAGAACCCCACACACCCTGGACCTTCTCTCTTTCATCTTGTTCCTTTCTCCTACCTCTCCTTAAAGCTAATGCCCTCCACAACAGGCAACATCCTGATAAATCTTTTCTGTACCATTTCCAAAGCCTCCATATGTTAGAACTTTTAAATGCTATCAAGATAGACAAGTCTCCAGAACCAGATGGAATGTACCCCATGTTATTGTGGGAGGTGAGGGATGTCATTGCAGAGCCCCTGGCGATGATCTTTGCGTCGTCGATGGAGACGGGAGAGGTTCCGGAGGATTGGAGGATTGCAGATGTGGTCCCTATTTTCAAGAAAGGGAACAGGGATAGTCCTGGAAATTACCAACTGGTGAGTCTGACCTCAGTGGTTGGTAAGCTGATGGAGAGGCTTCTGAGGGACAACATTTACGAGCATTTGGAGAAGTTTAGGTTGATTAGAAATAGTCAGCATGGTTTTGTAAAAGGCAGGTCATGCCTTACGAGCTTAATTGAGTTCTTCGAAAATGTGACTGAACACATTGACGAAGGAAGAGCAGTGGACGTGGTGTACATGGACTTCAGCAAGGCATTTGACAAGGTCCCACATGCAAGACTTCTTGAGAAGGTGGGAGGCCATGGGATCCAAGGGGCTTTGGCCTTGTGGATCCAGAACTGGCTTGCCTGCAGAAGGCAGAGGGTGGTTGTGGATGGCTCTTTTTCTGCATGGAGGTCGGTCACCAGTGGAGTGCCCCAGGGATCTGTTCTAGGACCCTTGCTGTTGTCATTTTCATAAATGACCTGGATGAGGAAGTGGAGGGATGGGTGAGTAAGTTCGCCGATGACACGAAGGTCAGTGGTGTTGTGGATGGTCTGGAGGGATGTCAAAAGTTGCAGCATGACATCGACAGGATGCAAGACTGGGCGGAGAAGTGGCAGATGGACTTCAACACTGATAAATGTGTTGTGGTCCATTTTGGCAGATCCAACGGGATGAATGAGTACACTATCAAAGGTAGGAGTCTTGGCTGTGTGGAAGAGCAGAGGGACCTTGGGGTCCGGGTCCATAAGACTCTCAAATTGGCCTCCCAGGTGGAGGATGTGATTAAGAAAGCTTACGGTGTACTGGCCTTCATTCATCGAGGGATTGAGTTCAGGAGTCAGGAGGTAATGCTGCAGCTTTATAGGACCTTGTCAGACCACACTTGGAGTACTGTGCGCAGTTCTGGTCGCCTCACTATAGGAAGGACGTGGAAGCTATTGAAAGGGTGCAGAGGAGATTTTACAAGGATGTTGCCTGGATTGGGAGGCATGCCTTATGAAGACAGGTTGAGGGAGCTGGGACTGTTCTCCCTGGAGAGACGAAGGTTGAGAGGCGACCTGATAGAGGTTTACAAGATGTTGAGAGGAATAGATAGGATGGACTCTCAGAGACTATTTCCCAGGGCTGAAATGGTCGTGATGAGAGGGCACAGATTTAAGGTGCAGGGAAGCAAGTACAGAGGGGATGCTAGGGGAAAGTTTTTCACTCAGAGGGTGGTGAGTGAATGGAATCGGCTGCCATCGGTGGTGGTCGAGACGAACTCGCTGGGGTCTTTTAAAAGACTTCTGGATGAGTATATGGGATCCAATGGGATTGGGGGTTATAGCTAGGTCTATGGCTGGGTAGGTTTTGATGTGTTCGGCACAACTTGTGGGCCGAAGGGCCTGTTTGTGCTGTAGTGTTCTATGTTCTATGTTCTATATCTTCTGGTAATGTGGTGACCAGAACTGAACACTATATTTCAAGTTCGGCCTAAATAAGGTTCTATAAAGATTTGATTTGATTTGATTTATTATTATCACATGTATTAACATATAGTGAAGAATATTGTTTCTTGTGCTCTATAAAGACAAAACATACCATTCATAGAGAAGGAAAAAAGACCGTGCAGAATGTAGTGTTACAGTCATCGCGAGGGTGTAGAGAAAGATCAATTTAACCAAGATGAGACCATTCAAAATTCTAACAGCAGCAAGGAAGATGTTCTTGAGTTGGTTGGTACGTGACCTCAGACTTTTGTATCTTTTTCCCAAAGGAATAAGATGAAAGAGAGAAGGTCCAGGGTGTGTGGGGTTCTTAATTATGCTAGCTACTTTGCTGAGGCAGCATGAAGTATAGACAGAATCAATGGATGGGATGCTGGTTTGTGTAATAGATTGGGTTACATTCACAACCTTTTGTAGTTTCTAGCAGTCTTGGGCAGAACAGGAGCCACACCAAGCTGTGATACAACCAGAAGGTATGCTTTCTATGGTGCATCTGTAAAAGTTGGTGAGAGTCATAGCTGACATGTCAAATTTCCTGCAACATGATTGGCCAATTCTTAAACTCAATGCCCCTGCCAATAAAGGCAAGCGTGCCCAACACCCTCTTGACTGCCTTCACCACCAGCATTGCCACTTTCAATGACCTGTGTACCTGTACACCCAGATCCTTCTGCTTATCAATATTCTTAAGGGTCCTGCCATTTACTGTATATTTCCTATCGATATTAGTCCTTCCAAAATGCATTGCTTCTCAATTGTCCAAATTAACCTCCATTTGCCACCTCTCCGCTCAAGGCAGTGGATGTTGTCTACATGAATTTCAGTGTAAGGTCTTTGACAAGGTCCCTCACGGCTGACTGGTGCAAAAGATGAAATCACATGGGATCAGAAGTAAGCTGGCAAGGTGGATATAAAACTTACTCAGTCATAGAAGACAAAGGGTAGCAATAGAAGGGTGCGTTTCTAAATGGAGGGCTGTGACTTGTCAAAGGCCTTATTCTGAAGTCCATGTAGACAATACCCACTGCCCTATCCTCGTCAATCATCTCCATCATGTTCTCGAAAAAGTTAGAGAGATACAACTTGCCCTTCACAAAACATGTTGCTTCTCGCTAATATGTCCACTTATTTCCAAATGAGAGTAAATCCTGTCTCGAAAAATCCTCTCCAATAATTTCACTACCATTGATGTAAGGCTCACCAGCCTGTAATTGCCCGGATTATTCTTGTTACCCTTCTTAAACAAAGGAATAACATTGGCTATTCTCCGATTCTCTGAGGCCTCCCCTGTAGCTAGTGAGGATAAAACGATTTCTCTCAAGACCCCAACAATTTTCTCCACTTGCCTCTCTCAGTATTCTGGAGTGTATCCCATTAAATTAATGTTTTTCAAACCCGATACCTACTCCTTTTTGATCTCAACTTGACTTTTGGTGAATACTGATGCAAAGTACTCGTTTAATACCTTGCTCATTTCCTCTGGTTCCTCACATAGATTCCCTCCCCTGTCCTTGAGTGGGCCAGCCCTTTCTCTGGCTATCCTCTTGCTCTTTATATCTAGATAAAAAGCTTTGGAATTTTCCTTAATCCTTCTGGCCAATGACTTTTCATTATCCCTTTTAGCCTTCCTTATTCCTTGCATAATTTTCTTTCTACTTACCTTGTATTTCACACTTGCTTCATGTGTTCACAGCCTCCTAGCTTTGACAAATGCTTCCTTTTTCTCTTTGACCTGGCTCATAATATCTCTCATTATCCAAAATTCCCAAAACTTGCCATACTTATCTTTCATCCTTACAGGAATATTCCAGAATCCCTATCAACTTATACTTATAAGTGTCCCACATGCCAGATGTTGATTTGCCCTCAAACATCTGCCCCCAATCTACACTCTTTATTTCCTGCCTAAGATCGTAATTAACCTTTCCCCAATTTAACATCTTCACTTGAGGACTACACTTATCTTTGTCCACCAGCACCACAAAGCTTACTGAATTGTGGTCACTGTTCTCGAACTGCTCCCTACTGAGACATTAACCAGACATTGGCCAGGCTCTTTCCCCAATACCAGGTCCAGTATGGCCCCTTCTCTAGTTGGATTATCTACATTGTGTTTCAAGAAGCCCTCCTGGATGCTCCTTACAAACTCTACCCCATCCATGCCCTTTTCACTATGAATCTTAATCAATATAGGAGAAGTATTATTATAGGAGAAGTAGGAGAAGAATATTAGGGAGTGGAATGCCCTGCCTGCAGCTGTTGTAGATGCGCCAAGTTTGGTGGCGTTTAAGAGGTTAATTGATAAGTATATGGAAGAGATGGGAATGGTTTAGTTTGGAGGGGCATTGCTTTTTATTTTGGTCGGCACAACATCGAGGGCCGAAGGGCCTGTTTTGTGCTGTAATGTTCTATGTTCTATGTTCTATGTAAGTTAAAATCTCCCACAACAATAACCCTGTTACTTTTACACCTTGCCAAAATCTGCTGACATACCTGTTCCTCTATCTCCCGCTGGCAGTTGTGCAGTCTATAGTAAACTCCCAACATTGTGACCACACCGTTCCTAGTTGTGAGCTCTATCCATATTGTCTCGCTGTATGAGCCTCTGAGATGTCCTCCCTCAGTACAGCTGTGATATTCTTCTTAACCAGTAATGCAATTCCCCCACCTCTTTTACACCCATCTCTATCCCACCTGAAACCTCTGTATCTTGGAATGTTAAACTGCCAATGCTGTCCTTCCCTTAACTAAGTCTTCGTAATAGCAACAACATTTCTAGTACTAATCCCCAAGCTCTAAGTTTGTCTGCCTTATCTGTTACACTTCTCATTTTGAAACAAATGCACTTCAGTCCACCAGTCCTTTTTGTTTAGCAACCATAGCCTGCTCTTTCTCTGAGTCTTATTGGCCCTACTCGCTCATTCCCCTTCAGCTAATTCACCAAAGCTGAGTGCTTTGTCTTGGATGGTACAGACTTTAGAATTTCTTCAATGTTGTTGAAGTTGTACTCATCCAGTAGAGAGAGTGTTCCACTTAACTTGTGTCTTGCTGATGGTGGATAGACCTTGGGGAGTCTGGAGGTGAGTTACTGGCACAGAATTTCCCAGCTCTTGTGGCCATAGTAATAAGTCTTACAGGTTAAAGTCCAACAGGTTTATTTGATAGCTTTCGGAGCATTGTTCCTTCATCAGGTAAGTGGGAGTTCTGTTCGCAAACAGGGCATATAAAGACACAAACTCAATTTACAGAATAATAATTGGAATGCAAATCTTTACAGCCAATCAATTCATAAAGGTACAGACAACGTAAGTGGAGACAACATTAAGCACAGGTTAGAGAGATGTATATTGTCTCTAGACAGGACAGTTAATGAGATTTTGCAAGTCCAGACAAGTCGTGGGAGTTATAGATAGTGTGACAGAATCCAAGATGCCATTTGAGGCCGTCATTATGTGTGCAGAGCTTGGCTATCAGTCTCTGCTAAGCGACTCTGCGCTATCGTAGGTCGTGAAGGCCACCTTGGAGAATGCTTACCCGAAGATCAGAGGCTGAATGCTTGTGACCACTGAAGTGTTCCCCAACAGGAAGAGAACAGTCTTGCCTGGTGACTGTCGAATAACGTTCATTCATCCGTTGTTGTAACGTCTGCATGGTCTCCCCAGTGTACCATGCTTCAGGACATACTTTCCTACAATGTATCAGATAGACAATGTTGGCCAACTTGCAAGAGTATGTGCCATGTACCTGATGGATGGTGTTCTCACATGAAATGATGGCATCCATATGAATGATCCGGCACATCTTGCAGAAGTTGCTGTGGCAGAGTTGTGTGGTGTCATGGTCATTGTTCTCCTGGGTAGTTTGCTGCAGACAATCATCTGTTTGAAGTTGTGCGGTTGTTTAAAGGCAAGAAATGGGGGTCTAGGGATGACCTTGGCGAGGATGTTCGTCTTTATCAATGACATATTGAAGGCTCTGGAGGAGATGTAGCTTCTCTGCTCCAGGGAAGTACTGGACGATGAAGGGTACTCTGTCCACCGTGTCTTGTGTTTGTCTTCTGAGGAGGAAAGTGCAGTTTTTCACTGTGGCACATCAGAACTGATGATCGATGAATCAAGCGCCATATCCTGTTCTTATGAAGGCATCTTTCAGTGTCTGGAGGTGTCTGTTGTGCTCCTTCTCATCTGAACAGATCTTGTATATATAGAGGGCAGATCAGTAGCGATGGCTTCTTTAACATGTTTAGGGTGGAAGCTAGAGAAGTGGAATATCATGAGGTTATCCATGGGCTTGCAATACAGTGAGGTGCTGAGGTGACCCTTCTTAATGGAGATGCATATGTCCAAGAATGCAACCGATGCCAGAGAGTAGTCCATGGTGAGTCAGATGGTGGGATGGAACTTGTTGATGTCACCATATAGTTGTTTCAGTGATTGTTCACCATGAGCCCAAAGGAAGAAAATGTCATCGATGTATCTAATATATTGCATCAGTTGAAGGTCCTGTGCAGTGAAAAAATCTTGTTTGAACCTGTGCATGAAGATATTGGCATACTGAGGTATGAATTTGTTCCCCTGGCTGTTCTGTGTGTCTGGATGAAGAATTGGTTGTTGAAGGTGAAGACATTGTGGTCCAGGATGAGGCAAATGAGTTGTAAAATTGCAAGTGGAAACTGGCAGTTGTCGGCGTTGAGTACTGAAACAGTTGCAGCAATATCATTGGCATGGGAGATGCTGGTATAGAGCGCTAAGACATCCATTGTGATGAGAAGTATTCCTGATTCAACTGCTCCATGTATGCTGAGTTTCTGTAGGAAGTCCATAGTGTCACGACAAAAGCTGGAAGTTCTTTGTACAAGGGGTTTCAGGATGCCCTTGACGTAGCCAGAGAGGTTCACGCACAGGGTCCCTTTGCCTGATATGATAGGATAGCCACTACAACAAGGAACACTACAGACAGTTACGACTAAAGAACACACCCGTCAACTCAACTCTGATCAAGACTTTTGATCTGGACCTTCAGAGCATCCTCCATGCTCTCATCCCACACGTTGGAGATCTCTACTGCCTCCAAGCAGTGTGTAACAAGGCAAACACACCTGGCTATCCTATCATATCAGGCAAAGGGACCCTGTGCGAGAACCTCTCTGGCTACGTCAACGGCATCCTGAAATCATTGTACAAAGAACTTCCAGCTTTTGTTGTGACACTATGGACTTCCTACAGAAACTCAGCATACATGGAGCAGTTGAATCAGGAATACTTCTCATCACAACGGATGTCTTGGCACTCTACACCAGCATCTCCCGTCAATGATATTGTTGCAACTGTTTCAGTACTCAACGCCGACAACTGCCAGTTTCCAGGTGCAATTTTATAACTCATTTGCCTCATCCTGGACCACAATGTCTTCACCTTCAACAACCAGTTCTTCATTCAGACACACGGAACAGCCAGGGGAACAAATTCATACCTCAATATGCCAACATCTTCGTGCACAGGTTCGAACAAGATTTCTTCACCAGTTAGTACACTTCTTTGCAGTAATCTGTTCTGTTTAGTTTGATGATGGCCCCTCCTTAATCTGCTAGTTTGATAACAATGTTGGTCTTCAGAGCGCAGATGGTGTTGCATTGTGCTTGGATGATGTTTGGAGCTTCTTGTAAGTGTGGCTGATGAATTTGGTGTTGGCGCATCTCCTGATGGCTTAGGCATACCTGTCAAATCGAGGGCAGAAGCCTTTCGGAGGAGTACAATTCGACTCTTTCTTCTTTAGTTGCTGCACTGTGCATCACTTTGTTGGCTGTTCCAGATCATTGGCCGTCTCATTGTGTTTGCTGTTGGCCTCTTGGGGTTTGTGGAAGAACTTCTGCAGCCTCATTCACCTGATGAATTCCTCTGTGTGAGACTGATGGGGTCCATTTTGGTGGTGGGGCAGAAATTGAGTCTTCCACTGAGAACTTCGATTTCATCAGGCTAAAGTGTGGAGTCCAACAATTTGTTATGGACTTCCCTCCAGTGCTACTGTTTTCTGCTATGGTACCGGGGGGAGGTTCAGTTGCTGCTGGTTGTGATGCCTAGTTTCTCAAGTTTGCTGTTCTTGGTGTGCATACAGATGGGGTAGTTCCTTTGTCTCATCTGCTTGGCAGAGTTTTAGCAGCTTCATCCAGTACTTCCCCAGAGCGGAGAAGCTACGACATCTCCTCTGCAGCCTTCAACATGTCATTGATGGGAAGTTAGTTGAAAAGGTCAAGACTCATGGGATACATGGACAGGTAACTAGATGGATAAGTAACTGGCTTGGTAATAGAGAGTAATAGTGGAAGGGTATTTTTCTAGCTGGAGGTCGGTCACTAGTGGTGTGCAGCAGGCTCGGTACTGGGACCTCTTCTATTTGTAATATATAAATGACTTGGAAGAGGGAGTAAGTAGTGTGATCAGCAAGTTTGCAGACGAGACAAAGATGGCTGGACTTGCGGATAGTGAGGAGCATTGTCAGGCGATACAGCAGGACATAGATAGGCTGGTAGCTTGGGCAGATAGATGGCAGATGGAATTCAATCCTGATAAATGTGAGGTGATGCATTTTGGGAGAAAGAATGTAGAGGGGAGGTATATGATAAAGGGTAGACCTATTAAGAGTATAGAAATGCAGAGGGACCTGGGGTGCAGGTGCACAAGTCTCTGAAGGTGGCAGAGCAAGTGGAGAAGGTTGTGAAGAAAGCATATGGTATGCTAGCCTTTATAGGAAGGGGTATAGAGTACAAGAGCTGGCCTTTAATGTTGCAGTTGTATAAAACGTTGGTTAAACCTCATTTGGAATACTGCGTCCAGTTCTGGTCGCCTTACTACCGGAAGGACGTGGAGACTCTGAAGAGAGTGCAGAGGAGGTTTACCAGGATGCTGCCTGGTATGGAAGGTCTGAGTTACGAGGAGCGGTTAGGCAAATTGAGGCTGTTTTCCTTAGAAAGACGTAGACTTAGAGAGGAGATCTATTAGAGATGTACAAGATTATAAGGGGTATAGATAGAGTAAACAGAGTTAAGCTTTTTCCTAGGATGGACTCAAATAACACGAGGGGTCATGGGCTTAGGGTAAGTGGGGGTAAGGTATAATTTGGATGCTAGAGGGAGTTTTTTCACACAGAGGGTGATGGGGGTATGGAACGCGCTGCCAAGTAAAGTAGCACATTCTCCCACATCCCAAAGATGTGCTCTTAGGCTGATTGGCAGAACAAATTATCCCTAAATTTTTGTTCTTTGTTCTTTGTAAATTGTCTCAAATTTGGTTTCAATCCATAGATCTATAAACACAGACAGGGATCAAGGTAGAAGTGGGAACATCGAGGTGGCAGCGTGGGCTCATGGGGCCGAAGGACCTGTTTCCTATGCTGTTTTGTCCTTTGTTGTTTCCCTCTTCATCAGGTGAACGGAGAGTACTGAGGCCAGTACTCTCCATTCACCTGACAAAGACGGAAATCTCGAAAGCTTGTGAGTTTTCTATCAAATAAATCGGTTGGACTTAAACCTGGTGTTGTCAGACTTCTTGCTGTAGATCATTGTGCCATTATCAGTGAACACCCTCACTTCTGACCTTATGGTGAATGGATGGTCATTGATGAAGCAGCTTGATGATGCTTGGACCTAGGATAGTAAAGTTTTAAAGTTTAAAGTTTATTTATCAGTGTCACAAGTAGGCTTCCATTAATTCTTCAATGAAGTTACAATGAAAATCCCCTAATCACCACACTTTGGTGCCTGTTCAGGTATACTTAGGGTGATTTAGCATGACCAATGCATCTAACCAGCACGTTTTTTGAACTGAGGAAGGAAACACCCAGAGCACCAGGAGGTAATGCACTATGGCAGAAATAATAAATGTGTAGAGTATAGGGCAAATGGTAGGATTCTTAGTAGTCTAGACGAACAGAGGGATCTTGGTGTGTATGTGCATAGATCCCTGAAAGTAGGCAGTCAGGTCGAGAAGGTTGTTAAGAAGGCATATGGAGTCTTGGCTTTTATTGGTAGGGGGATTGAATTTCGGAGCCGCAACGTCATGTTGCAACTGTAAAAAACTCTAGTGCGGCCGCACTTGGAGTATTGTGTGCAGTTCTGGTCCCTACATTATAAGAAAGATGTGGAGGCATTGGAGAGGGTACAGAGGAGGTTTACCAGGATGTTGCCTGGTATGGAGGGCAGGTCTTATGAGGAGAGGCTGAGGGATTTGAGGTTGTTTTCGTAGAAAGGAGGAGGCTAAGAGGGGACCTGATCGAAACATATAAGATGATTAGAGGTTTAGATAGGGTGGACAGTGATAGCCTTTTTCCTCGGATGGAAAAAGCTAGCACGAGGGGACACAGCTTTAAATTAAGGGGTGATAGTTATAGGACGGATATCAGAGGCAGGTTCTTTACCCAAAGGGTGTTCGGGAGTGGAATGCCCTGCCTGCAGCGGTTGTAGATTCGCCAAGTTTGGTGGCGTTTAAGAGGTTAGTTGATAAGTATATGGAAGAGAAGGGAATGGTTTAGTTTGGAGGGGCATTGCTTTTTATATTGGTCGGCGCAACATCGAAGGCCGAAGGGCCTGTTCTGTGCTATAATGTTCTATGTTCTATGTTCTATGAAACCCACACAATCATGGGGAGAACATGCAGACACTGCACAGACAGGGACCCACGCCAGGAATCAAACCCGGGTCCCCTCCGCTGTAAGACAGCAGTGCTAATGACTGTGGCATTACCCTGAGAAACCCCTGGAGTGATGTCCTGAAGCTGAAATGATTGACCACAACCGTTTCCTTTGTGCTAAGACTCTAAACTATAGAAGCCCTCCCCTGGGTTTTGGTAGGTTCTTTTAAGCCATTCTTTTGTCCATGTTTGAAGTAACGTTATAATGTGGTCAGGAGCTGAGTGATCCTGGATGAACCCAAATCGAACATCATTGAGCAGGGTTTTGCTCACCTATTTTGTACCTTTCCATCTGTTCATTGATGATCAGAAGTAAAATGGGATGGTATTTGGCCGGGTTGGATTTGTCTTGTTTCTTGTGTGCAGAACATACCTGAACAATTTTCCATATTGCTGGGTAGATGCCAGTGTTGTAACTGTAGTGGGACAACTTGGCCAGGTGCATAGCAAGTAATAGAGAGCAAGTCTTCGGGACTATTACTGGAATGTTCTCAGGGTTTGTTGTCTTTGCAATCTCCAGTGCCTTCTCCTATTTCTTAATATCACATGGAGTGAATCAAATTAGCTAAAGACTAACATCTGTGATGCTAGGGACTTCAGGAAGAGACTGAGATGGATTATTCACTCAACACTTTCCAGCTAAAATGTGTTGACAATGCTTCAGCCTTTTCTTTTGCACTGATTCCCTTGGTTCTTCCATCATTGAGGATGGAGATATTTGTGGAATCATCTCCACCAGTGAGTTATTTAATTCTCCATCACCTTTTATGATTGCAATGGTAGGACTGCAGCATTTAGACCTGATCTGTTGGTTGCGGAATTCTTTAGCTCTATTTAATGCATGCTTCTTTCACTGTTTGGTGTACAAGTAGTACTTATGTTGTAGCTTTATCAATTGACATCTCATTTTTAGGTATGCCTGGTGCTACTGGCATGTCCTCCTGCATTCTCCACTGAACCTTAAAGTTGTTTTACTGAAATGAGTTCTTTGCCCAATTGTCTAGGCGGAGCAGCTCTTGACCTTAAAGCCAGTCCACCGAAACCATTCCGCTGGATCCTTGATATGACCTGGTTGAACCTGGTGGAGCTGAGCAAATTCTCTCAGTTTGCAGAGATTTTGACCCAGGTAATTTTGCTATTTCATGGTCATTCTCATAAACACAGTTTGATTCAACAACGAAAAGAAAGAATTTTGGTTCAAATTAGGCAAATTCTTGAATTGGCATCTTACTTTGCAACATAAAATGGTTATTAGCAAATTTATTGTATGGCATATCTTTTCAGCATACTGCATTTATCCATCCTACCAAAAACTTTTTGTATTAATTCTAGTTGAATGAGAGGAAAACATAGAAAATATAACACCAGAACATAGGAACAGGCACTTCAGCCTGTTCCTATGTTGTAGTGAATATGATGCCAAATTAAATTAATCCCCTCTGCCTGCTCTTGGTCCCTATCATACTATTCTTGTACATTCGTCTGCTTATCTCAAAGCCCCTACTGTATTTGCTTACAGCACATTCCACACACATACCTGACTCTGTATAAAAAAAAACTTGCCCCTCATATCTCCTTTGAACTATTCCCCTCCTCACCTTAAGTTCATGCCCCCTAGTATCATAGAATCATAGAATCCTACAGTGCAGAAGAAGGCCATTTGGTTCATTGAGTCTGCACCAACCACAATACCACTCAATCCCTATCCCCATGACCTCATGTATTTATCCTAGCTAGTACCCTGACACTAAGGGGCAATATGGCATGGGCAATCCACTTAACCTGCACATCTTTGGATAGTGGGAGGAAACCAGAGTACCCAGAGGAAAACCACGCAGCACAGGGGAAATGTGCAAACCCACACAGACAGTGACCCAAGCTGGGAATCAAACTTGGGTCCCTTGCTCTATGAGGCAGCAGTGCTAACCATTGTGCCACTATGCTGCCCCAGTTCAGTATTAGGTGTTTATGCTTTTCCGAGACAGCGGAAAGTTTAGACAGAGTCAATGGAGGGGAGGCTGGCTTGCGTGATGGATTGAGTTTCAATCACAATCCTTTGAAACTTTTTGCAGTCTCAGACAGAGCAGGATATAACCAGAAAGGATGCTTTCCATGATGCATCTGTAAAAATTGGTGAGATTCATAGCTTACATGCCTAATTTCCTTAGTCTTCTGAAGAAGTCGAGGCATTGGTAGGTTTTCTTATCTATAGTGTTAATTTGGGGAAACCAGGACAGGTTGTTGGTGATCTGGGCATCTGAAAACCTAAAGCTCCCAATCATTTCTACTTTATCCCATTGATGTAGATAGGGGCATGTTCCCTACTACATTTCCTGAAGTCAATGACTATCTCCTTTGTTTTGTTGACATTGAAGGAAAGATTATTGTTGTCGCACAGTTCGCCGGATACTCTATCTCATTTCTGTACTCTTTTGTGTCATTGTTTGAGATCTAACCCACTATGGTGAGTGTCATCAACAAACTTGAAAATCACTTCAGAGGGGAATTTCGCCACACAGTGGGGCTGAGGACACTGTGTTGTGGGGCACTGGTGTTTCCTATCCTTATTGATTGCGGTCTGAGGTTAGGAAGTTCAAGGTCCAGTCACAGACGGAGAGCTGAGCCCCAAGCCACAAAGTTTCATAGGAACAATAATGGTAAGGCTGAGCTGTAGTCAATAAATAGGAGTCTGACATAGATGTCTTTGTTATCTAGGTGTTCCAGGGTTGAATGCAGTAGCAGGAGGTGGTATCTGCTGTGGACCTGTTGTGGCAGTAGGCGAATAGTAATAGATCCAGGCAATCCGGGAGGCTGGAATTGATTCGTGCCATGACTAATCATTCAAAGCTCTTCATAATGATGGATGTCAGATCCACCGGATGATAGTCATTGAGGCATGGCACTTAGCTCTTATATCAACGCTGTCCATGATCCTGCCATTAACTGTATACCTACCCTTAACATTTGATTTCTCAAAGTACAGCATCTCACTCTTGCCCAAATTAAATTTCATCTGCCATTTGTCTGCTTGTATGTACAACTGATCTATATCCCATGGCTTCTTTTGACAGCCTTCTACACTCTGCACAACTCCACCTATCATCTGCAAACTTACTAACCAATCCATCTACGTTTTCATCCAAGTCATTTATATATATTACAAACAGCAGAGGCCCCAGTACAGTACTTTGCAGAATACCACTAATCATGGACCTCCAATGAGAAAAAACATCCTTTCACCACTACTCTCTGACTTCTATGGGCAATTCAATTCTGAATCCAAGTGTCAAGTCACCATGGATCCCATTCATTCCAATCTTCTGGATGAATGTACCATGAGGGACCTTGTTGAAAACCTTACTAAAATCTATGTAGACACCATCCACTGATCTACCCTCATCAATCACCTTCATCAACTCCTCAAAAAAAATCAATCAGGCTAGTAAAACATGTCCTGCCCTTCCCAAAGTCATACTGACTTTCCCTAATTAGGCCATGATTTTCCAAATGTGTGTAAATCCTATTCCTTGAAGAATTTTCTCTAAAAGCTTCTCAACCACCGATGTGAGACTCACTGGTCTATAATTTCCTGGATTATCCCTATTTCCTTTCCTGAATAGATTAGCTATTCATCATTCCTCCAGAACCCCACTTAATGAGGTTACAAAGATTTTTGTCAAGGCCCCAACAATCTCCTCTTTTGCCTCTCTCAATAACCTAAGCCATTGGGTCTTATGGACTTATCCACCTTAATGCTCTTCAAGGGATCAAATACCATTTCCTTCTCATTTTCAGAATGCCCTCGCATATTAGCATGCTCCATACTAATCTCACTATCTTCCATGCCTTTCTCCTTGGTGGATATTGATATAAAGTATTCATTCAGGATCATGCCCACATCCTTCACCTCCAAGTATAAGTTCCCTCCTTTATCCTTGAGTAGTCCTATTTTATCCCTAGTTATCCTCTTTTTAATGCTGTTGCCTTATGGATCCAGAACTGGCTTGCCCGCAGAAGGCAGAGAGTCGTTTCTGGATGGGTCTTTTTCTGCATGGAAGTCAGTCACCAGTGGAGTGCCCCAGGGATCTGTTCTAGGACCCTTGCTGTTTGTCATTTTCATAAATAATCTGGATGAGGAAGTGGAAGGATGGGTTTGCCAATGATACGAAGGTTGGTGGTGTTGTGATAATCTGGAGGGATGTCAGAAGTTGCAGTGAGACATAGATAAGATGCAAGACTGGATAGAGAAGTGGCAGATGGACATCGACGCGGATAGATGTATAGTGGTCCATTTTGACAAGTCCAGTGGGATGAAGGAGTACAACATCAAAGGTAGTGCTCTTAGCAATGTTGAGGAGCAGAAGGACCTTGGGGTCCAGGTCCATAGGTTTCTTAAATCAGCCTCGCAGGTGGAGGATGTGGTCAAGAAGGCGAATGGTGTACTGGCCTTCATTAATTGCGAAATTGAGTTTAGGAGTCGGGAGGTAATGCTGCAATTTTATAAGACCTTTGTGAGACCCCACTTGGAGTACTGTGCACAGTTCTGGTTGCCTCACTACCAAGGAGGATGTGGAAGCTATTGAGAGGGTGCACAGGAGATTTACAAGATGTTGGCTGGATTGGGTGGCATGCCTTATGACAATAGGTTGAGGGAGCTAGGTCTCTTCTCCCTGGAGAGATGAAGATTGAGAGGCAACCTGATAGAGGTTTATAAAATATTGAGAGATATAGATAGGGTAGATTCTCGGACACTATTTCCCAGGGCTGAAATGGTCACTACGAGAGGACACAGGTTTAAGGTGCTGGAGAGCAGGTACGGAGGAGATATCAGGGGTAAGTTTTTCACTTACAGGGTGATGAGTGAGTGGAATCAGCTGCCATCAGTGGTGGTAGAGGCGAATTCGCTGGGGTCTTTTAAGAGACTTCTGGATGAGTACATGGGATTTAATGGGATTGAAAGTTATAGATAGGTCTTATAGGTTTGAATATGATCGGCGCAACTTGTGGGCCGAAGGGGCTGTTTATGCTGTAGTGTTCTATGTTCTATGTATAAAATGCCTTGGAATGCTCTTTAACAGTGCCAAGGTCATTTCATGGCTCCTCCTTTTTCTCCTAATTCCTGCTTGAGTTCATCCCTGCTTTCTTTATATTCCTCATGGTCCTGTCTGATTTTAGCTTCTGATACCTTACGTGTTTCTTTTTTTCTGTTGACTAAATTCAAGAATTTGGATTAAAATTCAAGGATCCCTTACCTATCCTGCTGGATGTTCAGTGGTTAGCACTGCTCCCTCACAGAGGCAGCTTGGGTCACTGTCTGTATGGAGTTTGCACATTCTCCCCATGTCCGTGTGGGTTTCCTCTGGGTGCTCTGATTTCCTCCCACAGTCTGAAAAGACTTGACTGAGAGATTTGTTACTGCATCTTTTAATAATCTATCTACATATTTGTTCCTCAATATCCCGGTGGCTGTTAGGTGTGGGGGAGGAGGCTATAATATAATCCCATCAAAGTAATTGCATCCTTCTTATTTTTGAGATGCACCCATATTGCCTCAGTGGATGAGTCCTTCACTTATATCCTCTCTGGGTACAGATGTGGCATTCTCCTTGACTAGTAATGCAGCTCCTCCACCTCCATCTTTCTCACTTAACACCAAGTTAAAGTCCAACAGGTTTATTTGGTAGCAAAAGCCAAAAGTTTTCAGAGGGCTGGTCCTTCAATAAGGGAGTGGGAGTTCTATTCACAAAGAGGTCATATAAAGACACAAACTCAATTTACAAGATAATGATTGGAATGTGAGTCTCTTTAACCTATGCTTAATACTCTCTCCATTCACATTGTCTGTCACTTTAAGACTTGATTACCTGTATAGACTTGTATTACAACCATTATCTTGTAAACTGAGTTTTTGTCTTTACATGCCCTGTTTGTGAATACGACTCCCACTCATCTGATGAAGAAGCAATGCTCTGACGCTTGTGGCTTGTGTTACTAAATAACCCTTTTGAACTTTAACCTGGTGTTGGGAGACTTCTTATTGTGCTTATCCCAGTCCAACGCCCGCACCTCCACGTCATTTTTTGCTTAAAATATCAAAACCCTGGAACGTTGAGCAGCCAGTCCTCTCCCTTTCTCAGTCAAATCTCTATAATGGCTACAACATCATAGTCCCATGTACTGATCCAGCCTCTTAGTTCATCTGCCTTACCCATAATATTTGTGTTGAAATAAACACACTTCAGCCCATCAGTCCTGTTGTGCTTATTAACCTGTCCCTGCCTGTCCTTCCTTACAGACTTATTGGACCTAACGTTTACTTTCCCCTCAATCTTTCAATTGGGTGACTTGATGCTCTGATTCCCAGCCAGAACTACTGCAACCCTGAGAAAAACAGCCACTGGAAGGAGTAGAGAGGGTATGCAGAGGATAACAAGAACTTCTTTTCAGTAGTCTCATAGCTGAGTTGTGGAAGATGTTGAAGGTGGCACAGATTTAAACTGAACCATATGCTGTGCTAAAGGATTTTGTAAGTTTCTGGAGAGTATAGAATCCTTAGGTTTTGTCAGAAATCAGCCAATCATATCACGGTGACTTTTTTTCTTCATTCACTGGACATGGATTTCACTAGCTGGTCAACATTTCTTGCCCATCCCTAGTTACCCTTGAACTGAGTAACTTGCTAAGCAATTTTAGAGGACAGTTGAGAGTCAACTGCATTGCAGAGAAACATAGAAAATAGGAGCAAGAGAAGGTCATTTGGCCCTTTGAGCCTGTTCCACCATTCCTTATGATCATGGCTAATCATTCAACTCAGTACGTTAATCCTAGTTTTTCTCCATAACCTTTGTTCTCATTCACCTCAAGTGTATATCCAACTACCTCTTGAATACATTCATTGTTTTGTCATCAACTACTTCTTGTGGTAATGAATTCCTCAGGCTCACCACTCTTTGGGTGAAAAAGTATGAACTCATCTCTGCCTTAAATGATCTACCCTGAATCATCAGACTGTGACCCCTGGTTCTGGACTCTCCCACCATCAGGAATATTCTCCGTGCACTCACCTTGTCCAGTCCTCTTAGAATTTTATATGTCTCTATGAATCTTTCTCATAATGAAGGAGTACAATATCAAGGGTAGGAGTCTTAGCTGTGTTGAAGATCAGAAGGATCTTGGGGTCCGGGTCCATAGGACTCTTAAATGGCCTCGCAGGTGGAGGATGTGGTCAAGAAGGCGTATGGTGTACTGGCCTTCATTAATAGAGGGATTGAGTTTAGGAGTCAGGAGGTAATGATGCAGCTTTATAAGACCCTTGTCAGACCCCACTTGGAGTACTGTGTGCAGTTCTGGTTGCCTCACTGTAGGAAGGATGTGGAAGCTATTGAAAGAGTGCAGAGGAGATTTACAAGGATATTGCCTGGATTGAATGACATGCCTTATGAAGATAGGTTGAGGAAGCTGGGACTGTTCTCCCTGGAGAGACAAAGGTTGAGAGGTGACCTAATAGAGGTTTATAAAATGTTGAGAGGAATAGATAGGGTGGATTCTCAGAGGCTATTTCCCCGGGCTGAAATGGTCAATACAAGAGGACACAGATTTAAGGTGCAGGGAAGCAAATACAGAGGGGATGTTAGGGGTAAGTTTTTCACTCAGAGGGTGGTGAGTGAATGGAATCGGCTGCCGTCGGTGGTGGTAGAGGCAAACTCACTGGGGTCTTTTAAAAGACTTCTGGATGAGTATATGGGAACTAATGGGATTGGGGGTTATAGATAGGTCTGTGGCTTGGTAGGTATAGATGTGATTGGCGCAACTTGTGGGCCAAAGAGCCTGTTTGTGCTGTAGTGTTCTATGTTCATAAGTCATTGCTGTGCTCTGGAGTCATAATTAGGCCAGATCAGGTAACACAGCAGATATCCTTCACTAAAGGACATTAGTGAACCAAATGGATTTTTCCGACAATAGACAATGGTTTAATTGGCACTAGTAGATTTGTAATTCCATATATTTTCAGTGAATCCAAATTCCACCAGCTATCGTGCAGGATTTGAACCCAGATCCTCAACACATTAGTTGAGTTTCTATATTAATAGTCTAGTGATAATGCCCACTAGGCCATCATCTCCCCAAGGAAACTCAAGGAGAAAGAGCTGGAAAAAATGGAATAGGTATTTCCTCAGAGGGGCTGGCCAGCCAAACAGAAAGCATGCTCCATTTTGAAGACTGCCTCATTTGTATCAGATCAGGAATCAAACCCCTCAGAGTACCTCACTGGCTCTGGGCCACTGTGATATCAAACAGACTGGCCACACTTCTGTGGGAAAGTAAAGGGGAAGAGTCAAAGTGACAGTGACCCAGGATTAAGGTTGCGATGAAGACTCACAACTCCACAAAAAAAGAGAAACAATTTTTTCAGGCTCTCTTTGGCCAAATCATTGATTCATTCTCATCAGATTGTATGTGATATTGCACTTAGAATCTGATTGGCACTACACAATTCCAAACTCCATTTAAATAGGCATTCCACCTCATCCAGATTCTCTATAACCAGCAGAAAGGCCCAGAGAATATTATCATAGAGATCATGGATTGGAAGGTTAGTTCCATCATTTTAGTTGTATTACATTTGGTGGAAATTCACCTCAATAATATTAATTTTCAATATGCTTCCTAATTAATTGTGTTTTGATATTTTTCAGTTGATTTTATTATTGGAATATATAGGTAACCAAGAATGAGAAGGTTTGGAAGGCCTGGTTTGATACTGATGCTCCAGAAGAAGAAATAATTCCTGCTGGATATAGTGATTCTTTGGATGCATTCTGCAAGCTATTGCTCATCAGGTGAGGTACAGCCAGAACAGCACATTTATACACTACATTTACTATCCTGGCGTCCATCTTAAGACAATGTAAATAAATTGCTGCTTGGATAGAACGGTGTGAACTAAGCCTGGAGTAGAGAAAAACTATGAACTGACAGGGTGTTGTTCAATAAGAGTGGTGAGCCGTTTGCGCAAATAGATATACATAAATATGAAGTTGTGACAATAATGTTGACCTGATACAAAAAATGACAGGACTAGACACCAAATATTTCTGCATTATTCAAGAAAAATGGGATGAAAAGAAAGGTGAGGATAGAAGTTGGAGAACATTAGAATGCTAGAGATCAAGGGCAGAATGTATTTGCTTAGAACTTAGAAACAACTGAAGTACAATTACACTATTTGCTGAATTTTAGATTGTACTGGGAAATATAGAAGGGCAAATTTTCAAGGAAATTATAGACAGATGTAAGACTTATAGGCTGGAATTTTTTGAGACAATGGGAGAGTTTTTGATCCATTTTTTGTCCCCCTCTCCAACAGATATACCGCTTTGGATATTGTTGAAAGGGATGGTCTTTCAGGGGAAAACAACAGCATTGATTAGTGCAGTGGCTCCACGGTTGGCTCTGTTGTTCAGCAAAGAGAGTCAAGGTGCAGAAGAGTAATATACAGACTCCATAGTCGGATAACACAGATAGTTGTTGTGAAAGAGATTGTCCCCCTTATCCCCCCAGTACTCAGACTGATCGCGGCCCATCTCCCTCCCTTCCCCAGAAATCCATCTTTGATCTGACCCATCACCTTCCCCCCTCCAGAGATCGATCGCACCTGCCTTCCACCTGCCCCCTCCACCAGAAAATTATCTGACCTGACTTACCTCCTTCCCCACATCCCCGCCATCATCTGAATTAGAAAGCCACTGGAAGCTCTGAACTTACCTCTTCAGAAGCTGGAGTGCCCAAATCAGGTTTTTGTGGACCATGTCTATTTTGTGCCAAATCTGGATAGGCGAACATGGTGGTAAAGGGGAAATGCCAGTAAGTTTGGACACCTACCCCAATTTAAATGCATGCAAATTTTGGGTACGGTTTGATTGTGGCCATTTTAGGTGCTTAATAAAGAGGTATCAGGCATGGAGGTGGTCGGGATCATGCTACTCACCTTATGCCCAACTTTACCAAGTTTTTGCGCCCGAAAACAGGTGCAACTTGTTGGTAAGATCGGACTCATAGAATAGAATCATAGGATTGCACAGAATGGAATGGAGTCACAGAATAGAATAGAATAGAATCATAGAACAGAATCAAAAGGGTGATTCTCCTATTCTGACCTGCTAGTGTTTTGGTGGGAGGTGTGCCTGTTGACCACTTAGCTGAATTCCCGCAAGCATTTATGACCCATGCACATTTCCCAACCAGCTAAAAAATGGTGCCATTGGGACCACACTGAAAACTGGCATACTGCCAATAGACATTTACATATTCCAACCTTCCCACCCCCAGCTATGATTTCCGTGTCGGGCATAAAGGAAAATTCCCCCCTTTATCTCATCCTTATATTTGCCTTCCCAACTATTTTTAACCTTCTAAGATCTTTAACCTTAGCAATCATAACTTCACTTCCCTCGTCCAAGTCTTCTTCCTATACTGTGGCACCCAGAGCTGCACACAGTACCCTATCTGAGGTCTAACTAGTGTCTGCTGTAAGTTCAACGTAACTACCTCACTAAGACAGCACCTTCCTGATATACATGAATAACCTAGATCTTGGTGTACAGGACACAATTTGAAAAGTTGTGGGTGATACAAAACCTAGAAGCATTGTGAACTTGTGGAAGATGTGTAGAACGTTGACAGGTTGGTAGAATGGGCTCAATAAGTGGAAGCTGAAATTTAATGCAGAGAAAAGTAAAGTAATTTATTTTGCTCAGAAGAACACAAAGGATCTTACCATCACCACCCATAAGCCGATAGACTGGGCAAGCCGGTAAGATTATGAGAGAACTGAGAAATCGGATTCATGTCTGTCTCAGGGATGGCAGAGTGGGTGCTACCTAAGCTTTCAAAATGGACTGCTTCCTTTACAAGAGAGTTATTGTATTCTTCATTATTTTCTGTTTTCAGGTTTAGTGTGCAAGTGTTGAAGTCTCGTTCAGCAGTGAAAGAACAACTTGAAATGCCTTTGATTTCATCATGACTTTGAATTTTCAGGTCATGGTGCCCTGACAGAACTCTGTCACAAGCTCGAAACTACATCGCTGCTGCAATGGGAGCGAAATATGCAGAACCGGTGATTCTAAACCTAGAGACAACTTGGGAAGAAAGTGACACACAAACTCCTCTGATCTGTTTCCTATCCATGGGCTCTGATCCCAGCAATCAGATTGAAGGACTAGCCAAGAAGCTTGAAATTGGTATGGATACAACTGCAATCTGTAACATTCCCCAGATTTCTTTGGAATCATAGAAACTGTACACTACAGAAGAGAACATTCAACCCAAGAGATTGGTAGGGGTTGGATGGAAGCCAGTGATCAGGGCAGGCTGCTCATCCCCATTCACTAGAATAGAATTAAAGCACATATAGAATGTAACCATAGAGTAGAATAGAATTATAGGAGTAGATTCTCCCAAAAAAGATCTAAGTATTGAATTTGCAGAAAAAATGGTGTAAATCATAATTGTTTTTTCAGTGGGAGTTTAGATTTGAATCTCTCACACTCTGCACTGCAAAGGTTACAATCATGAATATCATTAAAAGTTCAAGGTGCCTATTCACACCATTGTCTGACAGTTCTGGAACTCTGCACATGCACAGTGTCAGTCTGCAATGTGCTGGCCAGCTCAATTGCTGGCTAACACAGGACTCTTGCAGTGCTGCCCCTCCACCCCCCACAGTCTGATTGCAGCCCCTCTTGCCCCTTTCGTTCCTGGGTCAGTCCTGACACCCCTTCTGTACTGGAGCACCCAAAGCTCCAGCACTCCCCCCCGCCAGCAATGCTGATTTCCCCATCCATAACACCCCCTCCACCCGGCAGAACTACCCCCATGGGAAGCAAACCCCCCCATCCCAGCAGATCCCCTCCCACCCTCAGCCCACCCTGATCGTTGGCCTCCTTCCAGTCCCAAACGATCCCTATGCTAAGTACCTCTACTGATCATCCTTAGGCCCTGCCTTCTAAGCCCCGCCTGAACAGGCCCTGTCCCCTTGGCACTGCCCCATGCCCTAGACATGGACATTTTGCCTCTTATGCAGTGCCAGGGGGAACAGACTGGGACTGCCAGATGCCTCCCTCCAGCCCCAACTATCAGATTCAGACATGAATAGGTCCCTTCCCCACATCCGGAGCTTTTAATGAGACTCACGATTGTGTGAGAAATTTGGGTATAAAGTTGAACTGAGAAAACAGGCATGATTTACACAGTTTTCTGACCACTTGAGCACTTTTGAGAGAATCCTAGAATAGAATTACAGAATAGATTAGAAAAGAATCATAGAATACAAAAGAACCATAAGGAGCGAGTCTCCCATCGCATCCTGCAACTTTTCTAATAGGTTGAGCTGGCAGATCCGCACCACTGGTCTTTTTCCAGGATTTGCACATGCATTGGGATTGCATGTGCATCTCTCAGAGCCAGAGAATAGTCAGAGTCAAGACCTCACTGGAAATTGGCAGGAAGACAGATAAATGATTTAAAGATTTTTTAGTGTAGTTTAAATATGTTTTGCATGTGATTATCAAGAAATTGCTGGGCCCAATTAAATTCCATTCTGGCAGAGTTTAGAGTAGATTCCCACATTCGGGGAACTAGTGGGAACTGTGTCGATATGAAAGGGGAGTAATCGGGGCTCGCCAGGGGATTGAGTGATAGGGTAGGGGGTGCTGCTGCCACCCCCTCCCCCACCCTGCGGGCATGGACACTCTGGCAGTACCAGCTTGTGCCCCTGGCACTTTCAAGGGATAAAGTGCCTATTTCTAGGGGGCATTTTGGCACTGCCCATCTGACATCAGGCAGGGCCTATTGTGAGTGGTACCTAGGGGCAATCGGTAGCTGGGGGGGGCGGGGGGTCCTACTGCCACTCTGCATGGTGACTGGTCTGGGCTGGGGAGACCAGCAATTGGGACCGGCAGTGGGAGAGGGGGGGGGGGGGGGGGGGGGGGGGCGGTCTGCCTCCTAGGGGCAGAGGGGCTCTGATCATGCCTGATGTAAATCATGCCTTTTTTTCAAACAGGAATCCAGACTTGAATGTCCCACACTCTGTCCTATGTAGAGATCACAATTGTGAATATCATTGAAAGCTCAGGGCAGGGCCTATTCATGCCAGAGTCTGACAATTCTGGAAAACTGTGCATATGCAATGG
Source organism: Sphyrna mokarran (assembly GCA_024679065.1). Lineage (NCBI taxonomy): Eukaryota > Metazoa > Chordata > Chondrichthyes > Carcharhiniformes > Carcharhinidae > Sphyrna > Sphyrna mokarran. The sequence goes on from JAGIQG010000005.1 coordinate 7,205,161, forward strand.
CCCCAATCTGTCAGATGCAGTTTGCTCAATCACTGTCAACTGGGACCCCTACAGTGCTGCCCTAAATGCACCCCCGCCTTCCCCATGGCCAAGTTACAGTCCCAACCCCTCAACATCCCTGAAAACTGTAATCTCCAGCCCGCATCTGCCATTAGCAGTGATGATTTTCCGCCCCTCCCCCACTTTTCCCCGGGCAAACCACTACCCCACTAGCCCGCCCTGATTGCTGGCCTCCTTCCAGCCTCAACTGATCCTATCTGCAGAGTGCCAGTGAAACCTACCAGTTCCACCGATCACCTTCTTGGCCCTGCCTACAGTAGGCCTACCTATATCAGGCCCTGTCACAATAGGTCCCATCCACAGTAAGCTCAATTCACAAAAGGCTCTGTCCACAATAGGCTCACCACTTGGCCCTCCTTTGACTCTGCCCCCTTGTCCCCTAGGCCCCACCCCATTGGTTCTGCCCTGTCCTCCTGGGCCCGCTCCTTGACACTGCCTGATGCGTGGTAGGTATTGCCAAGGTGCCCTGGGCATGGGTACTTTTCCCCTTGGGCAGTGCCAGGGGGGACAGGTTGACACTGTCAGGATGCCCAGAATTAGGGGGAGGAGGGGGCACTACCCGCTGCCGGTCGATCTCCTGGAGGTGCCCACTACTTTCCCTTCACTCTGGCAGTGTCTCCATTAGTTCCCCATAAGTGGAGAACGACTCCAAATCCAGCCGGGGTGAAATACTCCTGGAGGGGTGGGAAATGCTATTGGCCCAGAGAATTCAATCTCGGGCCCGATAATCACATTTAAAATACATTAAAAATGGATTTAGATTATGGATCTGTCTTTCTACCAGTTTCCAGCACTTCCTGACTGTGACTCCTCTCTGGCTAAGGGAAATCGTGTGAAATGGCCAACGTTTGCATCTCCCAGTCCAATGCACCAAAAGACGTGTATGTCATGTCGGGAGATTCGGGTCCATAATATAGAATCATAGTATAGAATCATCGTGTAGAATCATAGTATAGAATCAAAGAATAGAATCATAGAATCATATAATAGAATCATAAAGTAGAATTATAGCATAGAGTCATAGAACAAAATAGAATAATAGAATAGAATCATAGAATGGAATAGAACCATAGAAAATAATAGAATCATAGGGAGTGATTCTCTCTTCCCATTGTGCTAATTTTTTAGTAAAGTCTGACAACACCAATTTTAAATCCAACCGATTTATTTGATAGTAAATCTGCGAGCTTTCGCCTTTGTGGCCTTGGTCAGGCAAATGAGGTGTTCTGGTTTCTAAAAGCACACATATCAGCACAGACAGTTTACAGATTGCTGGTTAGAATGCGAATCCTTACACCTAACCTGCCATTCAAGTCTTAAAGTGGCTAACAGCAGCGGTTAGAGGGATGTGTATTGTCTCCAGACAGCACAGTAAGTGAGGTTTTTTGCTAACCCAGGCAAGTCACGGGGGTTACGGATAGTGTGACATGAAGCCAAGATCCCTGTTAAGACTGTTCCCATGTGTGTGGAACTTGGCTATCAGTCTCTGCTCAGCGACTCTGCGCTGTCGTGTGTCGTGAACGCCCTCTTGAAGAACATTTACCTGAAGGTCGGAGGCCAAATGCCCATAACTGCTGAAGTGTTCGCCCACAGGAAGGGAACTGTTTTGCCTGGTGATTGTTGAGCGATGTTCATTCATCCGCTGTCGTAGTGTCTGCATGGTCTTCCCAATATACCATGCTTCGGGACATCCTTTCTTGCAACATATTAGGTAGACAATGTTGGCCAAGTTGCAAGAGTATGTACCGTGTACCTGGTGAATGGTATTCTCACATTTGACTATGTCGTCCATGTCAATGATCCGGCATGTCTTGCAGAGGTTTCTGTGGCAGGGTTGTGTGGTATTGTGGTCACTGTTCTCCTGAAGGCTGGGTAGTTTGCTACGAACAATGATCTGTTTGAGGTTGTGCGGTTGTCTGAAAGCACAAGTGGGGGGGTGGGGATGGCCCTAGCGAGATGTTCATCATCATCAATGATATGTTGAAGACTCCGGAGAAGATGTTGTAGCTTCTCCGCTCTGGGGAAGTACTGAACAACAAAGGGTACTCTGTCCACCGTGTCCCGTGTTTGTCTTCTGAGGAGGTCAGTGTGGTTTATAGCTGTGGCACGTCGGAACTGTCGATCGATCAGTCGAGCACCATATCCTGTTCTCACGAGGGCATCTTTCAGCGTTCTGGTCTCCAAAAGCACACATATCAGCGCAGATAGTTTACAGATTGCTGATTAGAATGCGAATCCTTACACCTAACCTGCAGACAGTTAGGAGTGAAAGGTAACAGGTCACAACTGTGGACTTAGCCTCATTAACCTCAGAACACCTCATTTGCCTGACCAAGGCCACAAAGGCTGAAAGCTCGCAGATTTACTACCAAATAAATCGGTTGGATTTAAAATTGGTGTTGTCAGACTTTACTGAGTTTACCCCAGTCCAGCGCCGGCATCTCTACATCATAACTAATTTTTTAGCATAGCAGGCTGAGAGAATCATGTGTCAGTCGATTCGCAGGATTCATGCATGCCAACTGTAGTTGAATAGCCTGTGGCAAATCAGGATATAGGAAAATTGCAAATGGAACACCCAGAAGTATTTCCTGATTGTGTGGTAATGCATTCGTAAGTACATAAAATGAGACAAGAGAAGAAGGATTCAAGAGCACAGGTTGAAGAAAGTGAGCTAAGGTTATCTGATTTATCTATAGTAAGCTGAATGTAGATGAAAGAAGGAAAACAATGGATGTGGTCTGCTCAAAGAGATTAATAGAATTACAGCAAGGCAATGTTAAATTCAAACAGATTTGCATTCAAAGGCAAATTTTCAGGACGGAAACGTTTTGCTCAATTTTATAGTACTAGAAGCAATAGAAATTCAGAAACATGAAAAACAAATTCCATGATCATTTTTGCTAACAGGATGCTTAAAAGAAATCATTTTGCTAATTGCAAATGTTTGAGCGCTGCAATTTTGAGGTACTGATGGCAATGGTATCCATTAGAAGAAAGGACAGTAGTATACACGATCAGGCTGTCCAACTCTCCAAGCCTACAAATTACACTACTTGTATTGCAAAGTGATAGCAAAATGATTGCTCTCAGACAATTGATGTCTTATGACTGTAAATTTAAATTAATTAAATTTAACAGCAATTTAGTTTGCTGTTAAATGCAAATGATGTCAAATTTTCTGATGCAGAATTTCACTGGCCATTTCTTAAATGTCAAAAATTTTGTGTACTGGGGATTATACCCCAAGTTGAAACCACTGCCATAGGATCATCACAAATTAGTATTTTATTTCTGTCGATGATAGTTGTAATGCAGGACTGAAAAATGCTATGTCTAAATGATAACCATATGTTTTCTTTAGACTGTAGGGCAATATCCATGGGTCAAGGTCAAGAAGTTCATGCCAGAAAGTTAGTGGCACTGTCTATGCATCAGGTCAGAAAAAAAAATCAATTTCAATCAATTATAAATGGATTTCATGTCATGTCAGCCACTCTCAATATTCCAAGGATTTTCATGAACAAAGTGATGGTCTGCCATAGGGAGATTTCCAAGCATAAATTCAGGGATTACAAAGGGCAAATATTTTAAGTCTTGACCAAAGTAAAATCATTCCTCTGCAGACAGCTAGGGGTGAAAGGTAACAGGTCACAACTGTGGACTTAGCCAGGCAAAATTATCGTCAGGTTGAATACCAATTAAAGTTCCCTCTATTTTATGTTGCTGTGTACCTTAATTTCTGTCTTCTTCAGCTCAAAAAATATGGATGTAGTTGAATTCTGAGATCAGTCTTCTTCCTGTATCACAAAGAGTATTCATTGAACTTAGGAAAAAAATAGGAACAGGAGGAGGCTGTTTGGCCCTTTGAGTTTACTTGCTTCTACCACCATTCAATACAATCATAGGTGATTTTCTGCTTCAACTTTATCTCCCACACTGTTCCCATATTCTACAATTCCATTGGTATCCAAAAACATACCAATCTCTGATTTGAATATATCCCAACAACTAAATTAGAAAATTCCAAAGTTCTACATTTTTATGAGTGAAGAAATTTCTGCTCATCTCAGTGCCCAACACATGTTCTGAAACTGTGACGCCTACTTCTATGCTCCCCAACCATGCTCCCAGCATTTATTCTGTTGAATCACTTAAAATTTGATATATTTCAATAAGCTCAACTCTGATTCTTATATATTCCAGGGAATATAAGGCCCTACTAAACTTCTCACAATCCTTTGAGGCATGAAACTATTATATAATCATGTTCAACAAATTTACTAATGTGCTTTGAAAAAGTCACATTAATAAATTACACATTAAATGGCTGACACAGCTAAGACAGATCTTACAAATTGCCTTGGCAGTACACTCTGCCCATACGTTTGGATTTCAGTGACAAAATGCATATAACTTTGTCTGCTTCGCAGGGAATTTCAGATCCTCTTCCTCTAGGATATAGTCTGACTCCCAGCCAACATCAGTACACAACAAATCCAAATTCCACAGTGTGGCCATCACCATAAATGTTACAAGTCTGCAGAACTTTGTTAATTTGGTGTGGATAGTGTATATCCATCAATGACACCTTCAAATAGTGGAAACAGCTGTAGCAACTTATTCACAGCCACTGCATTTTGGCTGTACTGCATCATTGAATTTATTTACCATAAGGAGGACACTTGTATAGTTCTATTCCCCATTATATAGCCTCGGCCAGTTTCAGTTTACCTAGTAATCATGTTTTCAAAATTTCGTTCTTAGCATGTAGAAGGTGAAAGTGTCAGTTCCATTCTTTGTTTTCTTTTTGTGGTTTTCCAATTTGGCCTTCTGTTTTTAGACATGAAATGTTTCATCCATTTTTGGTGTTTTGGGTTTTAATAAGAAGAAATAAAAGTGGTTCGCACATATGGATTCACACGAACAACAACAGATTTATTCTCAGAGGATTTATTCTTGCACATACAGAGTACAAACTGCAAATAAAATAGTAGCTTGTGACAACACCTCAATGACATCACCATTGAATCATATGATCAACTCTTAAAGCAACCTGCAACCTTTTTAGTATATCCCTCCCTCTTAACTTTTGTGATCATGACAACAAATTGTTATGATCTTATACATAAGATCAATAATACTCTAGACACAGGGCAATGTATTATTAATTATTCTGCACAGTCAAAGGTTATACTCATAATCTGTGGCATAATTACATGTTAATACTCAATCTCCTTGTTGAAATTGGTATTGTTTTGCCCACTCTTCTTGTGTAGCAACTTGAGATTGTTATTGACATTCTACTATCTATAAGGTTTCTGGAGGAAATGATGAATCAAATGTAGTTTCTGACTTTCTTTTTAAGAGTAGAAATGCAAGTGAACTTTGGGTAGTCAGATGAGAAGTGTTTCTATAAGATGCCAAAAAGCTATTCACATGATGTGATAATGAACCTTGACTTTTAAACTTTTAAAGAATGTTTCATGGATGTACAAATCTTTCAACTAATCTATTGGTTGATGGATGCTGAAGTCTGTATTTTATATATGATTACCATTTATTTTGAAATAATCCTCAAACTTTTATGAAGTAAACTGTAAACCATTATCACAAAAAATCTGTTCTGGTTTACCAAATCTTGCAAACATTTCATCAATTTTTTCAATGGATTCTTCAGTTGTAGTAGATTCCATGATAACAACTGCTGGCCAATTTGAGTGCACATCAACTATCATTAATGGCATGCAATCCACAAACAGATGCAAAATCTATATACAATTGTTACCATGGCATTTTAAGTCACTCCCAAGGGTGTTAAGGAGACATCAGTGATGTATATCTTGCTTGTGGACAGGATTGACACTTGTCCTACTTTTCTTCAACCTGAACATACAAATCCAACTACCAAAAATAACTACATTGTAATTTCTTCATCCAGACTATACCAGCATGTTCTTTATGTAGTTGGTCAAAAACTCTTCCATGTACATTAGAGCAAGTGATTGCCCATAATAGACACCCACCTTAGATGGTCAACTAAAGCATACAATTTCAAATGAGGATGTGAAGGATGTATTCTAGCTATTGTTTCTTTCAATACCACATCCATCACTTTGCCCATCACAGGACCATTTCTGGTTTGTCTCTGAACTTGAGATGCTGTCACAGGCAAAAGATCTACTCATAATAAAAATAAAGTATATTAGCAAAACTAGTTGTTGACACCTACTCAATCAGTAAAGATAAACATGATTATGCATCAATATTAGCATGGCACTCTGACTGATGCTATTTATACTAACAGTGTGCAAATAAAATCAGTGACCACCTTTCCAATCAGCTAGAAGCCTTTATACATTCTAAAAATAATTGTCAAGGGTCGATGATCAGTCAAAAATTATGACTATACAAATAATGGTAAAATATTTGAATGGCAAATATTATGTCATATGTTTCATTTTACGGCTGGGCATCGTTAAATTCAGTACCAGTCAGAGTACTCAAAGCAAAATTTATTGCTTGTTCTTCTCCGAAAGGCATAATATGTGAAATCACTGCCTCTAATCGATAAAATAAAGTATTGCAAGCAAGCAGTGGTGCTACCTTCAGATTAAAATGAAACAGTACTTCAGATTTCTAAAAAGACATTTTGATATCCATAGAAACCATACAAAATTACAGCTCAACAACAGGCCTTTTGGCCCTTTTCGTCTGTGCCGAACCATTTTTTGCCTAGTCCCACTAACTCAGCTGGGACCATATTCCTCCATACCCCTCTCATCTATGAACCTGTCCAAGCTGTTTTAAATATTGAAAGTGACCCGCATTTACCACTGTATCCAGCAGCTCATTCCACACTCCCACCACTCTCTACATGAAGAAGCCCCCCACAATGTTTTCTTTAAACTTTTCTTCTTTCACTCTTAACCCATGCCCTCTGTTTTTTTTCTCCCCTAGTCTCAGTAGAAAAAGCCTATTTACATTCACTCTATCTATACCCATCAAAATCTTATACACTTTGATCAAATCTCTCCTCATTCTTTTACACTCCGGGAAATAAAGTCCTAACCTATTCAATCTCTCTCTATAACTCAGCTTCTCAAGTCACAGCAACGTCCTTGTGAATCTTCTCTGCAATCTATTTACATCCTTCCCATAACTAGGTGTCCCAAACTGTACACAATACTGTAAATTTGGTCTCACCAATGCTTTATATACCATAACACTCCAACTGTATACTGGATACTTTGATTTATAAAGGCCAATGTACTAAAAGCACTCTTTATGACCCTATCCACCTTGACATCACTTTTAGGGAATTCTGTACCTGTATTCCCAGATCCCTCTGTTCAACTGCACCCTTTAGAGTCCTACCATTTACCCTGTACATTCGACTTTGGTTTGTCTTTCCAAAGTGCAATACTTCACACTTGTCTGCGTTAAATTCCATTTGCCATTTTTCAGCCCATTTTTCTAGTTAGTCTAATTCCCTCTGCAAGCTTTGAAAACTTTCCTCACTGTCCACTACATCTCCAATCTTTGTATCATCAGCAATTTGCTGATCCAATTTACCACATTATCATCCAGATCATTGGTATAGATGACAAACAACAATGGACCTAACACTGATCCCTGTAGCACACGACTCGTCACAGGCCTCCACTCAGAGAAGTAATCCTCTAGAACCACTCTCTAGCTTCTTCCAATGAGTCAATGTCTAATCTAGTTTACTATCTCCCCTGTATACCTAGTGACTGAACCTTCCTAATTAACCTCCATGAGGGACCTTGTCAAAAGCTTTGCTGAAAACCAGGTAGACAACATCCACTGCCTTCCCTTCATCTGCTTTCCTGGTGACCTACTCAAAAAACTCTAATAGATTGGTCAAACATGATCTATCACACGCAAAGCTATGTTGACTCTCCCTAATAAATCCCCGTCTATCCAAATATTTGTAGATCCTATCCCTTATCACAGCTTCCCATAACTTGCCCATCACCGATGTCAAACTTACTGGCCTATAATTTCCTGGATTTCTTTTGGAACCTTTTTTAAACAATGGAATAACATGAGCCACCCTCCAATCATCCGGCACCCTGGCACCTCCCTTGTGAATACTGACATTTTAAATATATCTGTCAGGGCCCTTGCAAGTTCAACACTAATCTCCCTCAAGGTCCATACGAATATCATGTCCAGTCCTGGGGATTTATCCACTCTGATTTGCCTCAAGACAGCCAGCACTTCCTCCCCTTTAATGTGTAATATCCTTGTATGCTTTCTCACACTCTGTTTCCAATCCTATGACTGTTTAACACATAGTAAATTATGCAATGACTTCAATAATGGCGTGAGTTTGGAACAAATTTGCCATAATAATTTATTAATTTATGAAAAGGACCTCTACTGCATTAATTATAAGAATGCAATAGGACTTTCCAGCTGCACTCACTCTGAGATCACAATCTCCCAATCCGAGATCAACATGGTCTGTGTCCTGCCCACTACAATTCCCATGGTGGCTTGGGAAAGTTCCCTCCATGTTGGAATAGGGCTGGTGTGCATATTAGAAAGATCTTTATGAGTAAACAATGGTTGTGATTCAATGATTTCATTCATCTGCCAATATGTTTGTGAAAGATCCATCTTGCTGAATTTTTGCCAACCATCCACATCCCTTCCACATCCTTCCACATCCCAAAAACAAAGAACAAAGAACAAAACAGCACAGGAAACAGGCCCTTCGGCCCAACGAGCCCGCGCCACTACCTCGATGTTCCCACTTCTACCCCTGATCCCTGTCTATGTTTATAGATCTATGCATTGAAACCAAAGTTGAGACTATTTAGGGATAATTTGTTCTACCAATCAGCCTAAGAGCACATCTTTGGGATGAGGGAGGAAATCGGAGCACCCGGAGAAAACCCACGCAAGCATGGGATGAACATGCAAATTCCCACAGACACAGGCCCAAATCCACGTATCTGCACAGCACAGCGATAGTCACTGAGCTGTCGTGTTGCCCATCAAATTGTGCAGGTCAAGCGTACACTAACGACGTGAAGCACTAGGATACTCTTGAAAAAAAATGCAAGAGCAGGCCTCTCATGACCCATCACGTGTATGCCCCTTGTTAGACAACAAGGCGGACCAAAGCACCTGTAGGAAAAACGTGCTCTTAAGTTGATTGGTGATAATAAATTGTCCCTAAATTGGATCTTCCTTCATCTGACGCACATATAATTCTCTAAATTTGCACCTCTTTATTGTGGAGTAGGGGAATTTCACAGTAATTTCATTGCAGTGTTAACATAAACCTTACTTGTGACTAATAAATAAACTTGACATTTTTACTGTTCTGGTCACCCTGTTTTGGAAAGGATATCGTTAAACTAGAAAGAGTGCAGGAAAGATTTATTAGGACGCTACCAGGACTTGGTAGTTATGAGGAGAGGCAGGAAAGACTTGAACATTTTTCCTCTGGAGTGTAGAAGGCTGAGGGGTGATCTCATAGAGGTCTATAAAATAATGAGGGATATAGACAAGGTAGGTAGTCAATATCTTTTCCCAAAAATATAGGAATCTAAAACTAGAGGGCATAGATTTAAGGTGAAAGGGGAGAGATATAAAATAGTCCAGCGGAGCAATTTTTTCACACAGAGGCTGGTGAGTCTCTGGAATAAGATGACAGAAATAGTAGGAGAGGTGGGTACAATTTTGTCTTTTAAAAAATGTTTGGACAGTATATGAGTAAGATGGCTTTTGAGGGATATGGGCCAAACGCAGGCAACTGGGATTAGCTTAGCCATGAAAAAAGACACATGGATGAGTTGAGCCTGTTTCCATGCTGTGAGCCTTTATGACTATGACTATAACAGATTTATTCTAGGAGGTCTTGGACAGAATCCAACTGATAGGAAAATAACAGACAGTTGGAACACCCTAATGTCATCACCATCAAATCATTTGATCAGCTCTTAAATCAAGCTACAACCCTTTAAAATGTATAACAAGTTAAGACCAATCTCAAACAGTGTAAATTTGGTAACCATGGATTCCTTCCTAATAGTTTACTCTTTATTTTCTCTGCTTTCCAATCTCTCTGACTAATTTCCTTACTACGATTTTCAGTTTTGTTTCTTTCCTTTCTGAATGTATTCCAGGCTCCCATTCGTTATGCCAAACTATTTGAATCACATCTCACTAATAAGGCCTCAGCACTGTAGAGATGCAAAATATTTCTCCAGAGCTTGTCACAGAAATCCAAAGTCTCCTCCACATATCCTCTCCAACAGCCCATCTATCAGACTACTTGTCTATTCCTGTACTTCCTTGCAAATGTCAGTGGGAGTAATCCAGAAATTACTAATATTGAGATTCTCCATTGTAAATTTGCACTGATTGTTTTTTAAGGCAAGATAGATACATTTTTGAACAGTAAAAGAATTAAGGGCAATGGTGAATGGGCAGGTAAATAGCACTGAATCCATGAAAAGATAAGCCATTCATTAGCCCACTGGTCCAATTGATCAAGATCCTGTTGTAAACCTGTGCTGTCCACTATGCCACCAATCTTGGTGTCATCTGCAAATTTATATTCTCATCCAAATCATTAATATAAATGACAAGTAACAGTGGACCCGGCACTGATCTCTGAGGCACACTGTGGTTACAGACCTTCAATTTGAAAAACAACCCTCTACAACCATCCTCTGTCTTTTGTAATCAAGTCAATTTTGTATCCATTTAGATACTTCACCCTGTATCCCGTGATATTTAAGCTTATGCAACAACCTTCCATATGGTACCTTATCAAAGCCTTGCTAAAGTTCATGTAGACAACATCAACTGCATGGCCCTCATCTATCTTCTTGGTTACCCCTTCAAAAAACTCAATCAAATTTGTGAGACATGACTTTCTACTCACAAAGCCATTCTGTTCCCAATCAATCCTTGAGTCTCTAAATGCCTGTATATCCTGTCTCTCAAAATACCTTCCAACAACTTACTCACTGAGCCTAACAGGCTCACTGGCCTGTAATTCCCAGGCTTTTCCATGCAGCCTTTTTTAAGTAAAGGCACAACATTTGCCTCCAATCTTCAGTCATCTCACCTGTGACTATCGATGATTCAAATATCTCTACTAGGGGATCTGCAACCTCCTCTGTACACTCCCACATTATCCTGAGATACACTTCATCGGGTCCCAGGGATTTATCTACTTTGATGCACTTAAAAATTCCAGCACCTCTTTCTCTGCATTACACTTCTCAAGACATCGCTATTTATTTTCCCAAGTTCCCTCGCATCCATGCTTTTCTCAACAGTAAATACTGATGAGAAATATTCATTTAGGATCTCATCCATCTCTTGAGGATCCGCACGTAGATAACCTTGTTGATCCTTAAGGGGCCCTACTCTCTACCTTGTTACTCTTTTGCCCTTTATTTATTTGTAGAATGTCTTTGGATTCTCTTTGGATATCTGCCAAATAATCTCATGTCTCCTCTTTGCCTCCTGATTTCTCTTTTAACTCTATCCTATACTCCCTATATTTTTCAAGCGATTCACTTAATCCCAGTTGCCTATGCATGTCATATACCTCTTTCTTCTTTTTGACCAGGGTCTCAATACCACAAGTCATCCAGGATTCCCGACTTCTGCCAGTCTTGCCCTTCACTCGAAGAGGAATGTGTTTATTCTGAGCCTTGGTTAACACACTTTTGAAAGCATGCCATTTACCCGATCTTCACCTTCCCAAGACTCCCCAATTAACTTTTGAAAGTTCCTGCCCGATACCATCAAAATTGGCCTTGTCTCAATTTAGAATTTCAACTTTTAGGGCAGACCTATCATTCTCCATAGCTATCTTAAAACCAGTAATTATGGTCACTAGTCCCAGAGTGATCCCTCACTCACACTTCTGTCAGCTGCCCTTTCTTATTTCCCAAGAGGAATCAAGTTTTGCCCCTCTCTAATCAGGCCATTCACATACTGCATGAGAAATTCCTCCTGAATATACTCAACAAATTTTTCTCCATCCAACCCTGTAATACTTTGGCTGTTCCGATCAATGTTGGGAACATTAAAATCTCTGATTATTACCCCCCTGTTTTTCTTGGAGCTATCTGCAATCTCCTTACATATTTGCTCCTCAATTTCCGGCCAACTATTGGGGGCCTATCGTACAACCCTATCAAAATGATTTCCCCCTTCTTATTTCTCAGTTCTAGCCAAATAGATTCAGTGACCAAACTCTCAGATATATCCCCTCTCAGTATGGCCGTGATGCTTTCCCTAATCAAAAATACAACTCCCCCCCCTCTCTTAGCTCCTGTTCTATCTTTCCCATAGCATTTGTACCCTAGAACATTGAACTGCCAGTCCTGTCCCTCCCTGAGCCACGTTTCAGTAATTGCTATAATATCCCAGACCCATATATCCATCGATGCCCTGAGATCATAGAATATAGATCATAGAACACTACAGCACAAGCAGGCCCTTTGGCTCACAAGTTGTGCCAATCATACCCATACCAACTAGGCCATAGAACTATCTGAAACTTCCAATCCCATTTAATGACATGTACTCATCCAGAAGTCTTTTAAAAGACCCCAGCGAGTTCCCCTCCACCACCACTGACGGCAACTGATTCCATTTACTCACCACCCTCTGAGTAAAAAACTTACCCCTAACATCTCCTCTGTACTTGCTGTCCAGCACCTTAAACTTGTGTCCTCTCATAGCAACCATTTCAACCCTGGGAAACAGCCTCCAAGAATCCACCCTATCTATTCCTCTCAATATTTTATAAACCTCTATCAGGTCACCTCTCAACCTTTGTCTGTCCAGGGAGAAGAGACCTAGCTCCCTCAACCTATCTTTATAGGGAATGCCTTCCAATCCAGGCAACACCCTTGTAAATCTCCTCTGCACCCTCTCAACAGCTTCCACATCCTTCTTGTAGTGAGGCAACCAGAACTGCACACAGTACTCCAAATGGGGTCTCAGAAGGGTCTTATAAAATTGGAGCATTACCTCCGAGTCCTAAATTCAATCCCTCGATTTATGAAGGCCAGTACACCATACACCTTCTTGACCACATTCTCCACTTGCGAGACCGATTTAAGAATCCTATGGACCCAGACCCCAAGATTCTTCTGCTCCTCAACACAGCTAAGACTCCTACCCTTGATATTGTACTCTTTTATCCCATTGGTCCTGTCAAAATGGACCACTATACATTTATCTGCGTTGAAGTCCATCTCCACTTTTCCGCCCATTCTTGCATCCTATCTATGTCATGCTGCATATGTGGATTAGCCATGGTAAAATGCATGGGGTTGCAGGGATAGAACAAACAATAGTAAAAATGTTCTTTCGGAAAGTCAGTACAGACTTAATGGGCCAGATGGCCTCATTTTGCACTGTAGGTCTCGGATCTCACCAAATCTTTATTGGATTTAATCACCTACCATAGGCTGTTAATTTAACAGCTTAACATCTATTATTACTAAGACTCTAGAGGCCATAATCACAGAAGAGCACAGGAACATAATAATTGGGAACAGAAGTAGGCAAATTCAGCCTTCAATCAGATCATGGCTGATCTCAAATCCACCTCCTCACCTGTTGCCCATATTCCTTTATTTAATAGAAAGATATCTATCTTCTTCGTGAAACCATTCAATGATTCAGACTCCACCATGCTATGGTGCAGCAAGTTCCACAATTTCATCACTCTGTGAGAAGTAGTTCCTCCTCATCTCAGTTTTAAATCTACCACCTCTCAGAGTCATAGAGCGCTTAGCCCAATTTGCCCTTTCTAAAAGCTTTGACAAAGGATCATCTGGACTCAAAACGTCAGCTCTTTTCTCTCTTAGAGATGCTGCTAGACCTGCTGAGATTTTCCAGCATATTCTCTTTTGGATGCTGAGTTCATCTGCTTTGCCCATCAGGTCTGTTGCTTTGAAATAAATGCAGATTAATCTGCACTTTCCTTGCTCTTTGCCTGATCTGTCTGGCACTACGATTACCAACACTATCTTTACTACTTCATATGTTTTCTTTAATTCTGTGCTGTTTTCAACCCCCTCTTCTGTCTCCCTACTTCTTTGGGTTCCACCTCCCTGCCAAACTAGTTTAAACCCTCCTGAGCGGCTCTAGCAAGTCTCCCTCCCATGATGTTAGTCCTCTTCCAGTTTAGGTGTAGCCCGTCCCTCTTGAACAGGTCACCCCTTCCCCAGAAAATATCTCAATGATCCAAAAATCTAAATTCCCACCCCCTGCACCAGCTTTCAAGCCAGGCATTCAAGAAGGTCTTATGAGGAAAGGCTGAGGGACTTGAGGTTGTTTTCGTTAAAGAGAAGAATGTTTCGAGGTGACCTAATTGAGGCATACAAGATGAAGGTAGACAAGTTCTCAGGACTGGATGGAATGCATCCCAGGGTTCTAAAAGAAATGGCAGAAGAGATAGTGGATACCTTAGTAATTATTTATCAAAATTGGCTGGACTCTGGGGAAGTGCCGCTGGATTGGAAAATGGTTAATGTTACGCTGTTGTTTAAAAAAAGTAGCAGATAAAAGGCAGGGAATTATAGGCCAGTTAGCTTAATGTCCATAGTTGGAAAAATGCTAGAATCCATCATCAAAGAAGAAATAGAGATTTATAAGATGTTGAGAGCAATAGATAGGGTGGATTCTCGGAGGCTATTTCCCAGGGCTGAAATGGTTGCCGCGAGATTTAAGTTGCTGGGGGGCAAGTACAGAGGTGATGTTAGAAGTAAGTTTTTCACTCAGAGGGTGGTGAGTGAACGGAATCGGCTGCTGTCAATGGTGGCGGAGGCGAACTCGCTGGGGTCTTTTAAGAGACTTCTGGATGAGTACATGGGATTAAATGGGATTGGGAGTTACAGATAGTTCTATGGCCTGGTAGGTACAACCATGATCGGCACAACTTGTGGGCCGAAGGGCCTGTTTGTGCTGTAGTGTTCTATGTTCTAAATAGCAAGACACCTAGAAAAAAAACGGTTTGATCAAGCAGACACAGAACGGATTCGTGAAGGGGAAGTCATGTTTAACAAATTTACTGGATTTTTATGAAGATATGACTAGTGCGGTAGATAGAGGGGATGTGGTGTTTTTAGATTTCTGGAAGGCATTCGATAAGGTGCTTCACGAAAGGTTGCTGCAGAAAGTTAGAGTGCACGGAGTTGGGGGTAAGGTGTTAGCGTGGATTGAGGATTGGTTATCTAACAGGAAGCAGAGAGTTGCAATCAATGGTGCTTTTGTGGTTAGCAGTTGGTGACTAGTGGTGTGCTGCAGGGATCGGTATTGGGGCCTCAACTGTTTACCATTCACATAGATGATCTGGAGAAGGGGACTGAATGTAGGGTAATAAAATTTGCTGATGACATGAAGATGAGTGGAAAAGCGAATTGAGTGGAGGTTGCAGAAAGTCTGCAGAGTGATCTGGATAGGCTGAGTGAGTGGGCGAGGACGTGGCAGATGGAATATAACGTCAACAAATGTGATGTTATCCATTTTCGTAGAATAATCGTAGGAGGGATTATTATTTAAAGGGTGAAAAGCTGCAGCATGCTACAGTGCAGAGGGATCTGGGGATCCTTGTGCACAAATCGCAAAAACCCAGTCTGCCGGTGCAGCAGGTGATCAAGAAAGCGAATGGAATGTTGGCCTTTATAGTGAGGGGGATAGAATATAAAAGCAGGAGGTCTTGCTGCAACTGTACAGGGCACTGATAAGGCAGCAACTGGAGTACTGTATGCAGTTTTGGTCCCCATATTTGCGAAAGAATATATTGGCCTTGGAGGGAGTATTGAGAAGGTTCTCCAGGCTGATACCGGAGATGAGGGGGTTAGCTTATGAAGAGAGATTGAATAGGCTGGGTCTGTATTCGTTCGAGTTTAGAAGGCTGAGGGGGGATCTTATAGAGACTTACAAAATAATGAAGGGGCTAGATAGGATAGAGGTAGAGAAAATCTTCCCGCTTAGAAAGGACAGCAGAACTAGAGGGCACAGCCTCAAAATAAATAGGGAGCAGTTTAGAATGGAGTCGAGGGGAACTTCTTCACTCAAAGGATGGTGAATGTCTGGAATTCTCTGCCCATTGAAGTGGTGGAGGCCACCTCGTTGAATATATTCAAAGTCAAGGTAGATAGATTTCTGATAGACAAGAGAAATAAGGGTTATAGGGAGAAAGCGGGAAAGTGGAACTGATTCATTTCAGATCAGCTATGATCTTATTGAATGGGGGGCAGGCTCAAAGGGATAGATGGCCTACTCCTGCTCCTATTTCTTATGTTCTTACATTCTTATATAAGATGATCAGAAGATTAGAAAGAATGGACAGTGAGAGCCTTTTTCTTCGGATGGTGATGGCTAACACGAGGGGACATAGCTTTAAATTTAGGGTGATAAAGATAGGACAGATGTCAGAGGTAGGTTCTTTACTCAGAGGGTAGTAAGGGCATGGAATGCCTTGCCTGCAGCAGTTGTGGATTCGCCAGCTTTAAGGGCAGTCAAATGGTCACTGGATAGGCATATGAATAATATTGGAATAGTTTAGGTTAGAGGGTCATTAGATTGGTTCCACTGTTCGGCGCAACATTGAGGGTCAAAGGGCCTGTACTGTGCTGTTATGTTCTATGTTCATCTACCCAATCTTCTTGTTCCTACTCTCACTAGCACATGGCACCGTTAATAGTCCAGAAATTACTATCATGAAGTCAATGAAGTAGGTCAAAGTAGAAAGGGTCGAAAGTTTCAGATTTTTAGGTGTCCAGATCACCAATAACCTGTCCTGGTCTCCCACATGCTGATGCTATAGTTTAGAAAGGCCACCAACTTTCTTAGAAGACTAAGGAAATTTGGCATGCCAGCCAAAACTCTCAGCAACATTTTCAGATGCACCATAGAAAGCATTCTTCCTGATTTTATCACAGTTTGGTATGACTCCTGCTCTGCCCAAGACCACAAGGAACTATTGGAAGGACTGGAGACCCTGGAGAGAGTGCAGAGGAGCTTTACCAGGATGCTGTCTGGTATGGAAGGTCTGGGTTACGAAGGAAAGGTCAGGCAAATTGGGGCTGTTTTCTTTAGAAAGATGGAGACTGAGAGGAGATCTAATAGAGATGTATAAGATTATGAAGGGTATAGATAGAGTGAACAGTGGTAAGCTTTTTCCTAGGTTGGAATCAAATATTACGAGGGGCCACGGGCGTAGGGTGAGGAGGGCGAGATATAATTTGGATATTAGAGGGAAGTTTTTTATACAGAGCGTTGTGGGGATTTGGAATGCATTGCCAAGTAAGGTGGTGGAGGCAGGCATGCTGGAGTTATTTAAGGGATACTTAGAGAGGCACATGAGCAGAATAGAGATGGAAGGATATCGAAGATTGTTTTAAATAGGGATCAAGAGCCTTGGGACGTTTCTGGGAATTGCATAAGACGTGCATGTTATTGATGTTTTTCTCTTTTATTCCACAGGTGCTTCGGTCTGCCTTGTTGTTCAACAAGGGGCATACTCACGATGGGTCATGCAAGGGCTGCTCTTGGATTTTTCGAGAGTAGCCTAGTGCTTCACGTTGTTAGTGTATACTTAAACTGGACCAGTTGATGGGCAACATGACAGCTCAGTGACTATCACTGTTTGCTGTGCAGATACATGGATTTGGGCCAGTGTCTGTAGGAGTTTGCACATTCTCCCTGTGCTTGTGTGGGCTTTCTCCAGGTACTCTGGTTTCCTCCCACACCCCAAAGATATGCTGTTAGGCTGATTGGTGAAACAAATTGTCCCTAAATTGTCTCCCCAACCTGGTTTCCAATGTGGATTTCCATAAACATAGACAAGGGTCATTGGTGGAAGTGGGAACTCACGGTGTTAAAATGGTGGCGTGGGCTTGTTGGGCCGAAGGGCCTGTTTCCTGTGCCGTGTTGTTCTTTATTCTTTGTACAAAAGATCATGAATATAGCCTAATCCATCATGCAAACCAGCCTCCCATGCATTGACTCCCTCTACACTTCCCACTGCCTCAGCAAAGCAGCCACCATAATTAAGGACCCCACGCACCCCGTTCATTCTCTCTTCCACCTTCTTCCGGTTCGAGAAAGATACAAAAGTCTGAGGTCATGTATCAACCGACTCAAGAACAACTTCTTCCCTGCTATCATCAGACCTTTGAATGGACCTACCTGGCATTAAATTGATTTACTTCTACATCCTAGCTACGGCTGTAATACTACATTCTGCACTTTCTTGTTTCCTTCTCTACGAATGGTGTGTTTTGTCTGTATAGTGCTCAATAAACAATTCTTTTCATTGTATGCTAATACATGTGACAATAATAAATCAAATCAAATTAGGCATTGTGTAGTGCCAAGGGGGCAGGGTTTGCAAGGGCAGGGCTGCTCGAGATGTGGTTGACTGGCGGTAATGGAGAGGAGAATGTGGGTGCCATTCCACTAAGAATCAATGGGAGAGGGAGGCAGCAGGTCATTTGGGGCTGGTCATGATGGGTGAAATCCAACTGGCCACGGGCAGAGGGGGCTGGGCTGGACATGGTGTGGGGGGAGGGAAGGGGCTGACAATGAAGGGATCAGGCTGGCCATGTGGGTGGGGCTGATGACTGAATCTGGCCTGGGAAGGTGGCTGTCGGGAAAATCGGTGATCGGGGGAGATGGGTTCGCAAAGGCTGGCATTTGGGAAGTGGGGATGCCTGGGAGGCAAAAAGGAAGCCGGCCATTAAAAATTGGGCATGCCCAGAGGCAATTAGGAGGATGGCGATTGGGAAGTGGGAGAGGCAATAGAGAAACTGAGATTAGGAAATAGAGGGAATGTCAGGAAAGCAATTGGGAGGCCACGATTGGGTGGGTGAGTATGGGAGTCCCAGGAAACAATCAGAAGTTTGGTGATCGGGAAGTACGGGGTGCTGGAGAAATAATCAAGATGTCAGCGATCAGGAAGTGGGGGGTGCTGGGGAAGCAATCGGAAGGCTGGCAATTGGGGAGAGGAGTTGTGGGAGTCCATGCACAGTGGCCCACTCAGCAGTATGCTGAAGCACAGAGTGCTGCAAACCATCCCACCAAGTATGTCAAATAACAGGCAAGAAAATCTCCCATTTTCCCACCAACTGAGCACTTACAAATCTTTTAGGAGAATCATCCCCTAGATATTCAGTCTCCAACAACTGCCCCCAACCTGTAAACCCACCTACTCTTC
The DNA here is from genome assembly GCA_024679065.1 of Sphyrna mokarran. NCBI lineage: Eukaryota > Metazoa > Chordata > Chondrichthyes > Carcharhiniformes > Carcharhinidae > Sphyrna > Sphyrna mokarran. Next base: position 7,224,464 of record JAGIQG010000005.1, read on the forward strand.
ACAGTTGGGGGTAGGGGCTAATGGGAAATTGGTGGGAGTATCAAATTCCACCCTGTAATTTTACATCAGCAGGCACACTCCTGCAGAAATTCATTCGTAATAAAGTAGTTATTGTTTCCAGGCAATCCCACACAGAGATGACTGCTATCATTCCTGATAACCTTCTGTTCCTTATATCCCTTAGAAATTCTCATTCTCCTCTCAATTTACATACCATGGAACTATTCCAATAATTAGCATTCTGTCCTCAGAGCATCCTGCAGCTAATGTTTTATCCTGTTACTCTGCATCTGCAAACTGCTTTAAATACATGTAACTTTCACTAGTACTACCTATTCTATTTGGTTTAGAACCTGATTAGCTTTTTTGCATCAATGCAATCCTGTTGTTGTGAATTTATCTACAAAGCAATAAGAAAAGCACCCTGATTTTTTTTCAAGAATTTTATCTGATAGAAAATGTGTGAGTTTTTAAAATCTTCATGATCAGAGTGTTTTTTGTGAGATTACATCTCAATCATACCTATAGTTTCACTTAGATTCTGAAGGACTTTGGGAGGTTTTCAGCCTGGATGGTAACTTTTGTTTCTCATACCTCAGGGTGGATGGGTTTTACTCCAGAATTGCCATTTGGGATTGGATTTCATGGATGAGCTATTGGAAATCTTAATATCAAGTGAGAATGTGCATGAGGCTTTCCGAGTGTGGATAACCACTGAACCACATCCAAAGTTCCCAATTACATTGCTACAGGTTAGTGTTTACCCTGCAAAATGACAGCTGATTAGAAAACATATTCAATGGATAGGTTTGCAAGGCCCCTTCAGAGTTGACATTGCCATAATATCTCCACATTAGGGGCTGACAGGGGAATCTGTTTCCTAAATTATGAGTTCTTCATGAATCCAAGGTGATTGTGTAGTCCGAACTCTACTATTCACCTAATAGCCAGCACTTCAATAGTGGGGTCTTTTCAAAGGCCAAGAGTGAAATATATGTAGAGTCAGACAAACAGTCCCTGAGAAATACTCAGATACTGAAGCATTTATGCGCCTTGTCTAACAAGGGGCATACACGCGATGGGTCGTGAGAGGGCTGCTCTTGGATTTTTCAAGACTAGCCTAGAGCTTCACGTCATTAGTGTACACTTGACCTAGACCAGTTGATAGCCAACATGACAGCTCAGTGACTATTTCTGTGCTGTGCAGACACGTGGATTTGGGCCTGTATCTGTGGGAGTTTGCGCATTCTCACCGTGCTTGCGTGGTTTTCTCCGGGTGCTCCACTTTCATCCCGCATCCCATAGATGCGCTCTTAGGCTGATTGGCAGAACAAATTCTCCTTAAATTGTCTCAAATTTGGTTCTAATGCATAGATCTATAAACACAGACAGGGATGACAGGGATCATGGATAGAAGTGGGAACATCGAGGTGGCGGCGCAGGCTCGTTGGGCTGTTTTGTTCTTTGTTTGTTTCATATCCAAATGCAGCAAGGCCTGCACAATATCCAGATTTGAGTTGTGGATGTAATCATTAGGCCTTTCAAAAGGTGCCACACAAGAGACTGGTCCAGAAGGTTAAATCCCAATGGATTTGGAATAGAGTAGTAGCTTGGATTGAGAATTGGCTGACTGATAGACAGCAGAGGGTCGGGGTAATGGGTCCCTCTCCAGTTGACAATCTGCAACTAATGTGGTCCTGCAGGGTTCAATTGTCAGACTGCAACTATTCACAATTTATATTAATGACAGAGACAGAGTGTAACATAGCGAAATTTGCTGATGACATGGAAAAAGGTGGGAAAGCAGGACATAAAAGTTTAAATGGATATTGACAGGCTAGGGGAATGGGATAGAATCTGGCAGATAGAATTTAATGTGGATAATTGCAAGACTTCCATTTTAGCCAGAAAAATAAAAGGGTAAATTACTATTCAAATGGGAAACAGATTCAAAAGGTGTTTGTGCATGAAGGATCTGAGTGTCCTTGTGCATAAGTCTCAGAAAGTGGGTATGTAGGTGCAGAATATTATAAGGAAGGCAAATGGAATCTATGAAACTTAGCGCCCCAGAGTGCAACGGATACAGAATCAAAAATTGATTCGTGAAGAGATAGATAAATATTTGATTGAAAGTGGGAGAACGGGTTATGGGTAAAAGGCAAGGAAATTGTGTTAGAATGAAATGAAGATCAGCCATAATGGAGTGAGCTCAAAGGGCTGAATTTCTCTTATTCCTAATTCCTCCACTTTTCATAACATTGATACTACACAAGTGTCAGGCAAGACCATCTCCAATATGAGAGAATCTAACCATCTCACCTTGGCATTCAATGCCATTACCATCTCTGAAGCATCCTAGAATTTCCTCTCTAATTACATTGAGAGTGTACATACACCTCAGGAACTTCAGCCGTTCAAGAAGGCAGCCCACCACCATTTTCTGAAGAGCAACTAGAAATGGACAATAAATACTGGCTTAGCCAGTGATACCCACATCCCATAAAATAAATACATGAATAAATTAAAGCAGAAAGATGCTGGGAAAATTCAGTCAATCTGGCACATCTGTGGAGAGAGAAAAAAAGTTAACGTTTTGAGTCAATATGTCCATCATTGGGGGAATAGAGCATCGGACTTGCAAAGGACATTCTTCTGGGAGCTCAGGATAAAGGGAGTGTGAGGCTCATAGTCCTCATAGAATCATCGCGTGCAGATGAAGCCCTACAGCCCACTGAGTCTGCACCAGCACAAAAGAAACACCAACTCCCACCTAATCTCATTTACTAGAATTTGGCGCATAGTCTAGAACATTATGATGTGCCAAGTTCTCATTTATGTATTTTTTAAAGGACGTGAGGCAACCTGACTCCTAAGCAAAAACATTCCAGATCATCATCTTCTGGGTAGAAAAGTTGAAAAGTTTGCAACTCTCTGAGCAACAGCAGCTATGCAAAAACAGTCTTAAAACAGTGATGTATTTAACATGGTACAACATTTAGTGAAACAGCCACAAAAAGTAATAAAGGTTGAGGGACAGAAAAATCAAAAAAGACCCAGATAGAGAAAAATTCTACAATATCCATAAGCAATGCAAGATCTCAGCAGAGTAAATTAAGGCCTCAAGTAAATTAATGCTGGAGCCTAGAGGAGATAATAATCCCTCAAGGAAGAAGCGACACCAAAGTAGGCAGTAAAAAACCTCAGTGAAGGTGAGCACTGAGAAACCCCAGAGAGCTGAAACACTGGAAGACCCCAGAGAAGTTGGAATGCTGAGAAACCCCAGGAAGCATCAAAAGACCTGGACGTAGTGGTGGTGGGGGGAGGAAGAAAATCCAGAAAGAGGGCAACAGAACTCTTATTGACTAATTGAAAAGTTGAATGCAGCAAAATTCAGTTGTGTCATAATCCCTTTGTGCTGTAATTGGAAGTTCCTTGAAAGTTTTAGCAATGAAATGCAAGCAAACAATAAAGCTATGATCAATTTAGAAGTAAGAAACCGTGCCATATTCATAAATAACTGGTGAAGGAATTGGAGTTAGAACATGAAGATGTGAATTAAAGGTAAAAAGAGTTGAGAGAAAAAAAGTACATGTAAAACTCAGCAAAAGAATTCATAGCATGGAAGTTGAAGGATCAAGGAAATCCCATATAATCGATGCTATTAGATTGCTAAAGGATGTGAGAACTGCTAGTTAAAGAATGAAATGTATCAAAGGTTTAATCCATGGTGCTCATGTAGGACATCCTGTATCATCTATTCAAGAATTGCCATACAATTGAAGCAGACGTATCACTTACCAGAGCCATTACTGAGAATTCTCTAGAGATTCAGTTGAATAATTGAATGACAAGTCTGGCGGAAAACACAAATGAATTTGAGAAACTGGCAGTCTGCAAAAAGGCAAAAACTGTCCGATGTCCTAGGGTGCTGTGAAGGATATAGCCAAACCAAAAGGAAAGACAGAACTGCTGAACAAGTTAGCAAATCAGGAGAATTGTCTAATAAAAAAATAAGGAAGAAATGTTTTAGAAAGGAATGATGGTTTCACCTTGGAAGAAATGCAAACAGATAAACTGAATGGATGGCAAAAGCATAGCAATGGATTAAAGGATGATTGTGATTCTCTCTTGAGAGAAGAAGGTTATTCCGAAAAAAATAAATGCAGTAGTTCGAGGAAGAACTCCAAAGTGTTCAATAACTGAATATTCAGTTGGTGAAAAATATAATTTGACTGGAAATTTTTTGCAAACAGCTGGAAATCAAGTTTGGAAATGATGAATGTACAGGACCACAGGAATAGGATGCAAGAATGGGCCCCAGGCATCTAGGTGCAGTAAGCCAAACGGTTTTCTTCTGCTTTGCAAGGACACTATGGATTCTGCTTATACAATTATTCTTTGTTTCATGCATCCACTTCTTCCTCCATACCAAGGTGTCCTGCATGTTGTTTTCACCAATTGCAATACTTGCATGAGCCAAATGGATTAAGAGTAAGACTGATGATTGCTGAGAATAAGACTCAGAAGTTTCAGAAACTAAGAGCTTTGAACAGAGAGAGGAATAACCAAAAATAATTTAAGTTGTAAAAAAGATAAAAAAAAGGTGAATTAATTGACAACTAACTAAAAAAAGTTGATAAAATGAAGTTGAGAAGGATAGCTTGATGAGACAACATGAGATGGAGCAGAGAAAAGTTCTCTTAGCAAAGAAGGTCCGCTTGGTGTTGTCAGTGTATCTAAGGGTATTTCAGATGAATATCAAGATAAAAGAAAACAGTTATTAATTCTGGGAGATGGAGGTAAAAATAGTTCAGACTAAACAGCAACTGGTGAAGAGAGCGTGCAGGACACTTCAGTTAGGAGGAAGAAGTGGATGCATGGAATAAAGAACAACCATCTAAGCAGAATCCATAAAGTTTGCAGTGCAGGAGGAGATCTTTTGGTTCACTGCATCTGTGCCGAGCTACCTAGGCCCATTCCTCCCCCTGTCCCTGTGGTTCTGCACATTGATCAGGACAAATCCACCTGGCCTGTATGTCTTAACTGGTGGTGGGGGGATTGGAGGGTGTGGAGGCCAGAGAACCTAGAGGGAACCCACAGGGAGAGCATGCAACACACAGTCACATAGGACTGGAGTTGGGACTGGGGCTCTCATGCTGCGAGGCAGCAGTGCTGACCTCTGTGCCACTGTATTTCCCAGAAGATCAGTTGATACGGAAGACAAAAGGGAGGATTGGTAAATCAAGCCAATCATCTGAAGGAGATGTGCTAAGGAGAACAAGGTAGAGCAGTAGAAGAGGAGCTAAGATCACATGCCAAAGCAAAATTGCTGAAATAATAGAAAAACACAAGAACCAGTATGAGAAAATAGTCAATGAAAAAGATGTCGAATTGAAATGCAAGGAGCTCTGACACAACCTAAACCACACCACTTCCTTCACAAGTGACAAACCGAGATTGTGTATAAGCTGGCAAATGGACCCAACTTGCACATCTTTGGACTGTGGAGGAAACCAGAGCACCTAGAGGAAGCCCACTGTTGCAAAGTTGGGAAGAGGAATTCTAGATTAGGAGGTAGCAAGTTAGAGTTTGGTGTTTGTAAAATTGTAAAATGCAAAAGGAGAAGGAATTTACATGGTCCTGTTAAAAAGATGGAGCTTTTTCTGTGCTTAGGGATTTTAAAAAATGCAAGCACATAGAGAGCCCAAACTAAAACATTTGGATCAAGAGGTCAAGCAGCAGTTTTTACCAAGCCAACAGGTTTTTGAATTTAGATAATCAATTTAAATCAGGCACTTAGATACCAAAAACCTAATAAATTTAAATCTGATGGTTTTGACAGCCTAAGACCAATCCTATTGTGGGCAAAATGATATGTCATCATGGGTACTTAAAAAAAAAGGAGGAAATGGGACAAAGAGATAGAATAACTGCCACCTGCCAGAACTAATAGCTCTCATCACTCAACTCTCAAGAGAGAGAGATTCACTGGCTCTCATAGCTTCACCTATGTCTCAGCAAAAGCACCATCTAGATAGCAAAGGTATCAAAGAAGAAAGAAGTTTCATAGAACATAGAACATAGAACATTACAGCACAGAACAGGCCCTTCGGCCTTCGATGTTGCGCCGACCAATATAAAAAGCAATGCCCCTCCAAACTAAACCATTCCCTTCTCTTCCAGATACTTATCAACTAACTCTTAAACGCCACCAAACTTGGTGCATCTACAACTGCTGCAGGCAGAGCATTCCACTCCCGAACCACCCTTTGGGTAAAGAACCTGCCTCTGATATCCGTCCTATAACTATCACCCCTTAATTTAAAGCTGTGTCCCTTCGTGCTAGCTTTTTCCATCCTAGGAAAAAGGCTATCACTGTCCACCCTATCTAAACCTATAATCATCTTATATGTTTCGATTAGGTCCCCTCTTAGCCGCCTCCTTTCTAACGAAAACAACCTCAAATCCCTCAGCCTCTCTTCATAAGACCTGCCCTCCATTACCAGGCAACATCCTGGTAAACCTCCTCTGTACCCTCTCCAATGCCTCCACATCTTTCTTATAATGTGGGGACAGAACTGCACACAATACTCCAAGTGCGGCCGCACTAGAGTTTTGTACAGTTGCAACATGACGTTGCGGCTCCGAAATTCAATCCCCTTACCAATAAAAGCCAAGACTCCATATGCCTTCCTAACAACCTTCTCGACCTGACTGCCTACTTTTAGGGATCTATGCACATACACACCAAGATCCCTCTGTTCATCTAGACTACTAAGAATCCTACCATTTGCCCCATACTCTACACATTTATTATTTCTGCCGTAGTGCATTACCTCACACTTTTCCACATTAAACTCCATTTGCCACCTCTCGGCCCAGCTCTGCAACTTGTCCAAGTCCCTCTGCAAACTATAACACCCCTCTTCACTATCTACCACTCACCGACTTTAGTGTCATCCGCAAATTTACTAATCCATCCTTCAATACCCTCATCCAGATCATTTATAAAAATTACAAACAGCAGGGCCCCAAAACAGACCCCTGAGGTACACCACTTGTAACCGAACTCCACGATGAATATCTCCCATCAACCACCACCCTCTGTCTTCTATCTGCTAGCCAATTCCTAACCCAATTAGCTAAATCACCCTCTATCCCATACATCTGCATTTTCTGCAGAAGTCTTCATGGGCCACCTTATCAAACGCCTTACTAAAGTCCATATATACCACATCAACCACCTTACCCCCATCCACCTCCTTAGTCACTTTTTCAAAAAACTCAATGAGGTTAGTAAGGCACGACCTACCCTTCACAAAACCCTGCTGACTATCCCCAATCAATTCATTTCTCTCTAAATAACTATAAATCCTATCCCTAATAATTCTCTCCAATACCTTGCCCACCACAGAAGTAAGACTCACTGGCCTATAATTCACTGGAAGGTCTCTCTTCCCCTTCTTAAACAATGGGACCACATTCGCCATCCTCCAGTCCTCCGGAACCACACCCGTAACCAACGAGGACCTGAAGATCAGAGCCAGAGGCTCTGCAATCTCCTCTCTTGCGTCCCAGAGAATCCTAGGGTAAATCCCGTCCGGCCCAGGGGACTTATCCAACTTCAAACCCTCGAGAATATCTAGCACATCCTCCCTTTCTACTTCGATACCTTCCAGTTTGCTACCCTGTACCTCAGTGTTCTCCATAACTACATTTACATCACCCTGCGTGAATACCGAAGAGAAATATTTATTCAGTGCCTCTCCAATCTCTTCAGGCTCCACGCACAACTTCCCACTGCTGTCTATGACTGGCCCTAATCTTGCCCCAACCAATCTTCTATTCTTAACATATCGAAAGAAAGCTTTAGGATTCTCCTTAATCCTATCAGCCAAAGTCTTCTCATGTCCTCTCTTTGCTCTCCTCAATTCCCTCTTTAGCTCCCTCCTGGCTAATCTATAGCTATCCATTGCACTAACTGAGCCTTCAATCCTCATCCTGACATAAGCCTCCTTTTTCCTTTTAACCAGCAAATCAACTTTTTTCGTACACAAAGGTTCTCTTACTCGACCATTTCCTCCTTGCCTGACAGGGACATACTTATCAAGGACTCGCAGCAGCTGCTCCTTGAATAAGCTCCACATTCCAGATGTTCCCAGTCCCTGTAGATTCCTAGTCCAATCTATGCACCCTAATTCTCTCCTGATGGCCTCATAATTACCCTTCCCCCAGCTATAAATACTGCCCCCAGCTTCATGCCTATCCCTATCCATCACTAAGGTGAACGTAACCGAATTGTGGTCACTATCACCAAAATGTTCACCAACCTCCAAGCCTAACACCTGGTCTGGCTCATTACCCAGCACCAAATCCAATGTAGCCTCACCTCTAGTTGGCCTATCTACATACTGAGTCAAAAAACCTTCCTGCACACTTTGTGTAAAAAATGACCCCTTTAATGAGCTAGAGCTATAGATATTCCAATCAATATTAGTAAAGTTAAAGTCCCCCATAACAATTACCCTATTACTTTCACTCCTGACCAGAATTGACTTTGCAATCCTTTCCTCAACCTCTCTAGAACTTTTAGGAGGTCTATAAAGACTCCCAACAGGGTGACCTCTCCTTTCCTGTTTCTAATCTCAGCCCATACTACCTCAACAGACAAGTACTCATCAAACTTCTTCTCTGTCACTGTGATACAGTCTTTGACTAATAATGCCACTCCTCCCCCCCTTCTACCTCCTTCTCTACGCTGACTAAAGCATTTGAATCCTGGAACCTGCAACATCCATTCTTGTCCCTGCTCTACCCAACTCTCTGAAATGGCAGAAGAATCAACAGAGAAAGCCCAGAATATTCCAGAAGACATGCAGCCTGGTTGTAATTTAGAGAGTGACTAAATTCTATTTTTGTTAATGAGTGGGAATTGTATTTCATGGAACAGTATACCTTTAAAAACTTGATTTATTCCGGAATAGTTGGAAGGGATTTATTCTGTTTATCAATAGTTTAGTTAATTTGTTCACTATTGGTTAGATGATTAAATTGTTCCAGTTGATTTTAGATTGAGTGTCAGGGATTTATTTTGTATTTACCCACTAGAAATTGCTGGAAGCACAAGTCACACCACTTCACACACATTCTCTACAGTTTATAAGGCAAGATACTCCTCTTTGCGTGTAATTCTCAGGGTGCAGATCAACCTCTGTTTTATAACACTACACAGAGGAGGAAAATGTGCAAACTCCACACAGACAGTAACTGAAGCTGGGAATTGAATCCAGGTTCCTGGAGCTGTGAGGCAGCAGTGCTAACCATTATGCCACTATGCTGCCCATGTTAAATGAAAGCCTCAAGATCCTTCCACTGAACAATTGCTACTTCAATATACAAATGTCTAACTTGTAAGTATCATGATTATTCACAATTTGGGTTGAATGAGTTGATTTTGAAGATTGAACAAGAAAGGTAAAGGTAGATGTTGTGAATGTGGTATTTGTATTTTTAAGACTTCTTCTTTCAACTCGTTAAAGGAGCCAAGGGCTCAGGAGAGGTCAGTAAAGTCTCCAGACCACGTAATAGAACAGAGAGTATAGAAGGTGGCAGGAATCTAATCTCAGACAGAGTAAAAAAGGTGACAAGCATGAGAAGGAAGGTGGTCAACGCTGTGCAGGGAGATGGTCTGGAGAGGAATAATTGGTCTGTGACAGGAAGGAATAGAATGTGCAAACAAAGGAATGCACTAACAAATCGGGTAAGAAAGACTAACATAAAGACACTTTACCTGAATGCATGTAACATTCAAAACAAAGTGAATGAGTTGACAGCACAAATCAGTACATACAGGTATGATCTAGTGGCCATTACAGAAACATGGTTGCAGGGTGACCAGAACTAGGAACTGAATATCCTGGGGTATCAGACAATTGGAAGGATGGACAGGAAGGAAAAGGAGGTGGGGTAGCTGTATTAATTAAGGATAACATCAGGGTGGTAATGAGAGATGATATAGGCTCTAAGGAGCAAAATGTGGAATCAATGTGGGTGGAGATAAGGAATAGTAAGGGGAAAAAGTCATTGGTGGGCATAGTCTATAGAGCCCCAAAAAATAACTTCGAGGTGGAGTGGGCTATAAACAAACAAATAACAGATGCATATAAAAATGGAACAGCAATAATCATGGGGGATTTTAACCCCCATATTGATTGGTCAACTCAAGTCAGATGCGGTGGATTTGAGGAAGAGTTCTTAGAATGCTGTCGAGATAGTTTCTTCGAACAGTATATTACAGAACCGATGAGGGAGCTATCTTGGATCTAGTCCTGTGTAATGAGACAAGTAAAATTAATGATCTCCTTGTGAGGCTTCCTCTTGGAATGAGTGATCACAATATGGTTGAATCTCTAATACAGATGGAGGGTGAGAAAATAGGGTCCCAAACTAGTGTCCTCTGCTTGAACAAGGGGGATTACAATAGCATGGGAACGGAATTGGCTAACGTAGACTGGGAACACAAATTAATTGGTGAGACAGTTGAAAAACAGTGGAAGATTTTTAAGGAGATTTTTCTCAGTACCCAGCAAAAATATATTCCAGTGAAAAAGGAGGAATGTAAGAAAAGGGATAACCAGCCATGAATAACTAAGGAAATAAAGGAGAGTATCAAATTAAAAACCAATGCATACACAGTGGCCAAAATTAGTGGGGAACTAGGAGGTTGGAAAAGCTTTAAAAAATAACAAAGAACTACTAAGAAAGCAATAAAGAAAGGAAAAATAGGTTATAAAAGTAAACTATTACAAAATATAAAAACTGAAAGTAAAAGCTTTTAACAAATATATAAAGCAAAAAAGAGTGGCTAAAGTAAATGTTGATCTCTTAGAAGGTGAGAAGGAGGTTTTAGTAATGAGAAACAAGAAAATGGCCAAGGCCTTAAACAAGTTTTTTGTGTCAGTCTTCACAGTGGAGCACACAAATATCATACCAATAATTGACGGTCATGGGACTGTAGGGGATGAGGACTTTAAAACAATCACTATTGCTAAAGAGGTAGTGCTGGATAGGCTAATGGGACTAAAGATAGCCAAGTCCCCTGGTCCAGATGGAATGCATCCCAGGGCACTAAAACAAACAGTAGAAGTAATAGCAAATGCATTAGTTGTAATTTATCAAAATTTGCTGGACTTTGGGGAGGTATCAGTTGATTGGAAAACAGCTAAAGTAATGCCACTGTTTAAAAAAGGAAATAGACAAAAGGCAGGTAACTACAGACTAGTTAGCTTAACATCCGTAGTTGGGAAAATACTGGAATCCATCATTAAGGAAGAAATTGGATAGGATATCTAGAAAAGAATGGTTCAATCAAGCAGACACATGCTTCATGATTCATGAAGGGAAAGTCATATTTGACTAATTTACTGGAATTTTTTGAGGATATAATGAGTGCAGTTGACAGAGGGGAACTGGTGGATGTGGTTTATTTAGATTTCCAGAAGGTATTCAATAAGTTGCCTCACAAAAGGTTGCTGCATAAGATAAAGGTACTCGGAGTTGGGGGTAAAGAGTTAGCACGGTTTGCGGATTGGTTATCTAATAGAAAGCAGATGAGGCTATAGCACCAATCCTTGTGGCACGCTACTAGTCATTGATTACCAACTAGAAAATAAATTACCATTTATTCCAACTCTTTATTTGACATATACATAGATGATCTGGAGGAAGGGACCGACTGTAGGGTAATAAAATTTGCAGATGACACAAAGATGAGTGGGAAAACAAATTGCGTGGAGGACACAGAAAGTTGCCGAGAGAATTGGATAGGCTGAGTAAGTGGGGAAGGATCTGGCAGATGGAGTATAACATTGGTAAGTGTGAGGATATCCACTTTGGAAGGAATAATAGTAAAACGGACTATTATTTAAACAGTGAAAAATTACAACATGCTACTGTGCAGAGGGACCTGGGGGTCCTTGTGCATGAATCACAAAAACTCAGTTTGCAGGTGCAGCAGGTAATTAAGAAGCAAATGGAATGTTAGCCTTTATCGTGAGAGGGATGGAGTATAAAAGCAGAGAGGTCTTGCTGCAACTGTACAAGGGTACTGGTGAGGCTGCACCAAAAGTACTGTGTCAATTTTGGTCCCCTTATTTAAGAAAGGGTTTATTAGCTTTGGAGGGGGTACAGAGAAGGTTCACCAGGTTGATTCCGGAGAAGAGGGGGTTAGCTTATGAGGAGAGGTTGAGTAGACTGGGCCTGCACTCATTGGAATTTAGAAGGTTGAGGGGAGATTTTATGGAGACATAAGATAATGAAGGGGCTAGACACGGTAGAAGTAGTGAGGTTATTTCCACTATCAATGGAAACAAGAACCAGGGGGCATAGCTTCAAAATACAGGGAAGTCAATTTAGAACAGAGTTGAGGAGGAACATCTTCGCTCAAAGAGTGCTGAATCCTTGGAATTCTCTGCCCAATGAAGCAGTAGAGGCTACCTCGTTAAATGTGTTTAAGTCACAGATAGATAGATTTTTAACCAATAAGGGAATTAAGGGTTATGGGGAATGGACGAGTCAGTGGAACTGAACCCTCTATCAGATCTTATTGGATGGCGGAGCAGGCTTGAGGGGTTAGGTGGCCTACTCCTGCTCCTATTTCTTATGTTCTTATAAGACAATACAGCAATAGATGGTCACCTGACTTGAGGGACCAATGGGAACAGAGAGGGAGTCCTCGCAGCAGAATCTCCTGGAAACATGGAGTAAGCATATGAACTGAGCTGTGCCCAGGACAGCCTTCATACTGCATGAACCTCCTACACCTAAGTTTCTCTGTTCATTAAATAACTTCCTTATTCCAACAAGGTCTGAAGCTTTTCTTAATGATTGTAGATTCTGGCCATACAAAATATATGTCACTCTCATTTTGTAAAGAGCATCACCAGTCCTCAATCATTCATTCTTAGTATATGAATGTAAATATTAAAATACAGCATTTGAGCCAAGCTCAATCCTGCCATTACCCAATGCCTTGACCTCTTTTCTAGAAGGGGTCATTGGGAATCTATTGAAAACCAGAACTTGTTTCATTTTTCCCTTGCTAATTCCAGGATGTTTCAGGCATTTGTTCTGTGGAAGGATCATTTAAATCCAAAATTTTAACTGTTTCACTCCACAGATGCTGCCACACCTGCTGATTTTGTACAACATTTTTTGTTTTGATCAGACTTCCAGCATCTGTAGTAGTTTGCTTTTATTTGTATGTCTATTCTAACTAAACAATTAACAGCAGAAGTCAGTTTGAAAACTATTTCATGTTTAGTTTACTTTGACACTGGAGAACATATTTACTAAATGAGCAATCAGCAAGCCAAGTGGATAGCATCTTCATAAAGCAGTCAATAAATCCTGTAAACCTGTACCTAACTCTGTGATTGTTTAATTTTCACAAATGATTAGTTGTATTTATTACTTCCACTACTTATTTGTCCATTGTCTATTTTGCAGACATCCATTAAGTACACCAATGAACCCCCTCAGGGAGTACGGGCAGGACTGAAAAGAACCTTTAGCGGAATCACTCAAGACCAAATAGAATATTCAAACCTGCCCATGTGGAAACCACTACTGTATGCTGTTGCTTTCCTGCACACCACTGTCCAGGTAATAGAAGCCAGAGCTTACTGCGCTGTATCTGATCATATATTCGAGTTATACTCATCCAGTAAATCTGATTGATATCATATTTCAGATGTCAGACTGAGTGGGTGGGCAGTATTTATGGGTGTAGCATTGTGTCCTGTTTTCACTTTCCATCTCAACTGTTAACAAAAGTGAGAGGCAACTTTCTTTACATATGTCTAATGGTGTCATTGAGCCCCATAAGCACTTTGAACTTTGGCCCAAGTAAGAAAGTCAATGTTACTTATCCACACAAGATGGTTAGGAAGCAACAGGTGGTTGGAGGACAGAACCAAGAGAGGCAGGAGGTTACCAACCAAAATTGAAGAAACAATAGTGTCATGAAACCAAGTTACAAAAACGGGAATTTTTGAAAGCCTTGCAGTTTGCAACAGAGTCTGATGCACCAGGGCATCAGGACGAGAAGAACAGTGTTGGTCTATTAAAAACACCAATGAGCCCCTCAGTAAGCACATGCAGGACTGAAAAGAGCATGTACTAGAATCAACCAAAAACAAATAACTCAAAGCTACCCATGTGGAAATTCATGTTGTCATTTTCTTGCACACCACTATCTAGGAAATGGAATGTAGAAATAGAGTCAGGGAGGTTTACAGCATTTGCCCATACCGCCCTTATTTTTTTTTAAATCCGTAAACTAATCCCAATTGCCTGAATTTGGCCCATATCCCTCTACACCCATCGTACCTATGTAACTATTTAAATGCTTTTTAAAGACAAAACTATACCTGTGTCTATTACTACCTCTGGCAGTTTGTTCCAGGCAGTCACCACCCTCTGTGAAAAAATTGCCTCTCAGGACACTTTTCTATTTCTCCCCTCTCATCTTAAATGTATGCCCATTAGTTTTAGATTCCTCTACCTTTGGGAAAAGATATTGACTGTCTTATCTTGTTTATGCCCCTCATTATTTTACAGACTTCTGGAAGGTCATCCCTCAGCCTCCTACGCTCAAGAGAAAAAAAATCCCAGTCTATTCAGGGTCTCCTTATAACTCAATCCATCAAGTCCCAATAGCATCCTAATAAATTTTTTCAGCACTCTTTCTCGTTTAATAATATTCTTTCTATAATAGGGTGACCAGAATTGCACACAGTATTCCAAGTGTGGTCTTACCAATGTCTTGTACAACTTCAAGAAGACATCCTAACTTCTGTATTCAATGTTCCGACCAATGAAACCAAGCATGCCAAATGCCTTCTTCACCACTTGTCCACCTGTGACTCCACTTTCAAGTACCTCTGGATCCCTTTGTTCTGTAACTCTCCCCAACGCCCTACCTTTAATCGAGTAAGTCCTACCATGATTCAATCTACCAAAATGCATCACCTCACATTTGTCTCAATTAAACTCCATCTGCCATTTGTCAGCCCAATTGATCAAGATCTCATTGCAATTGGAGATAATTTTCTTCACTGTCCACTATGCCACCAATCTTGGTGTCATCTGCAAACTTACGAACCATGCCTCCTATATTCTCATCCAAATCAAAAATATGAATGACAAACAACAGTGGACCCAGCACTGATCCCTGCAGCACAGCATTGGTCATGGGCCTTCAGTTTGAAAAACAACTCTTTGCAATCACCCTCTGGCTTCTGTCAAGAAGCAAATTTTGGATCCATTTAGATACCTCACCTGAATCCTGTGAAATTTAACCCTATGCAACAGCCTTCCATGTGGTACCTTGTCAAAGGTCTTGCTAAAATCCATGTAGGCAGCATCAACTAACTGCCTTCATCTACCTTCTTGGTTACCCCTACAAAAAACTCAATTAAATTCGTGAGGCATGATTTTCCTCTCACGAAGCCATGCTGACTTCCCTAATCAGTTCTTGAATCTCTAAATGCCTGTAGATCCTGTCTCTCAAAATACCTTCCAACAATTTACTCACCATAGATGTGAGGCTAACTGGCCTGTAGTTCCCAGGCTTTTCCTACAGCCCTTTTTAAACAAAGGCACAACATTTGCCACTCTGCAATCTTCAGGCATCCACGACTATTGATAATTCAAATATCTCGGCTAGGAACCCGCGATTTCCTTTCTAGCCACCCACAACATCCTGGGATATACGTCATCAGATCCCGGGGATTTATCTACCTTGATACGCTTTAAGACTTCCAACACCTCCTTCTCTGTAATAAGTACACTCTTCAAGACATCACTATTTATTTCTCAATGGTAAATACTGATGAGAAATATTCATTTAGGATTTTACCCATCTCTTGGGGAGCCACACATAGATGTCCTTGTCGATCCTTAAGAGGCCCTACTCTCTCCCTTGTTACTCTTTTGCCCTTTATGTATTTATAGAAGCACTTTGGATTCTCGTTTGCCTTATCTGACGAAACAATTTCGTGTCCCCCTTTTGCCCTCCTGATTTCTCTCTTAACTGTACTCCTACACCTCTTGTTCTCTTCAAGAGATTGCTTGATCCCAGCTGGCTATGCATCTCATGTGCCTCTTTCTTCTTCTTGACCAGGGCCTCAATATTCCGAGTCATCCAGTGTTCCTAACTTCTGCCAGCCTCGTCCTTCACTCTAAGAGGAATGTGTTTACCCTGAACCCTGACTATCACACTTTTGAAAGCATGCCATTTAGCAGACATTCCTTTTCCTTCCCACAGACTCCCCCAATTAACTTTTGAAAGTTCCTGCCTGATACCATCAAAATTGCCCCAATGTAGAATTTTAATTTTTAGGACTTTTATCATTCTCCATAGCTATCTTAAAACTAATAGAATTATTGTCACTGGTCCCAAAGTGAGCCTTCACCAACACTTATGTCACCTGCCCTTCTTTATTTCCCAAGAGGAGGTCAAGTTTTGCCCCCTCTCTAATCAGGCCTTCCATATACTGAATGAGAAATTCATCCTGAATACATTCAACAAATTTCTCTCCATCCAACCCTCTAATGCTATGTCTGTCCCAGTCAATGTTATCTGTTTGTTCTTTCTCAGACTGATCAAGAAGGCTGCTTTGTACAATTGAGCTTCTTGATTGTCATTGGAGTTGCACTCACCCAGGAACGTGCGGAGTAAAAATTTAAAACATGGTATGAAATTTCCCTCCATCCCTGCAAGCAGGATGGCCCAGTCCTGTCAATGCCTATCATGTCCTAACCCAGCCTACTTCCAATTTGGTAACTTCCCAGTTAAAAAGAGGTTAATGGCAATAGGGTGTAGGCCAATCTCCCGGCCCAACAAGTTTACCTATTTCTCATCTTGTAATTGAACCCTGAGACAAATCAAGCACTGACGCCTAACATTTTCTCTATTTGATTTCCTTTCCAATTCTCAGTTGCTTTCCTCCTTCTTCTCCTAATGTAGCATGGCAATATGGGCCTTCCCATTCGACAGTCAGCCAGTAAACCATCCTCTGAATATAGAACATAGAACATTATAGTGCAGTACAGGCTCTTTGGCCCTCTATGTTGCGGGGAGCAGGATTGCAGTGGGAGCATGAATTCCGCAGAAGTCCCAAAGTGTGATTTATGCCAATGGGATTTCCTATCCCAATTGTTTCTCTTCCCCATCCTACGTCTGAACAGAAGGATTGGGTGTCTATATTGATGAATTGCAGAAAGTCAGAATGCAAGTGAGTTCTAATAAAAAAGGCAAATGGGTGTTGGCATTTATTGCAAAGGGACTGGAGTATAAAAGTAGAGAAGTATTGTTGCAATTGTATGGGGTGTTGATGAAACCACATCTGGAGTATTGTGTCCAATGTTGGTCTCCTTATTTGACAAAGGATGTGGTGTCATTGGAGGCAGTTCAGAGGAGGTTCAACAGATTCATTCCAGGGATGAAAGAGTTGACATATAAGGAGAGATTAAACAGTTTGAGTTTGTACACACTGGAGTTTAGAAAGATGAGGTGGCATTTGATAGAGGTATATAAAATTTGAAAAGGGATTGATGTTTCGTCTTGTGGGTAAATCTAGAACAAGAAGTCACAGGTATAGGTTGACAGGCAGTAGATTTAAAATTGAGATGACGAGGAACTACTTGCAGAATGTTGTGAATTTGTGGAACTTACTACCCCATAGCATGGTGGAATCTATCGTTGAAGGGTTTTGAGAAGAACATAGATATATTTCTGATTAAAAAAACGATAAAGGGATATGGGCTATAGGTGAGGAGGTGGATTTGAGACCAGGGAGAGATCAGCCATGATCTGATTGAATGGCAAAGCAGGCTCAAAAGCCTGAATTTGTCTACTTTCGCTCCTAATTCCTGATGTTCATATGTTCCCCATCATTGATGTAACAAGAGTCCCAATGTCAAGAGTCAGATTCCCTATTTGAATAGTTTTAAATGTAATTATCAGACCTTTTATCCCTTATTATCTTTTTAGCTTTCTCCAGTCCTACAGTCCTGCAAGAATTCAGCCTTCATCTAAATTTGGCTTCTTGTGCATTTCCAATCTCTTTGCCCACCATTATTTTTACTTCATTGATGGGATGTGATTGATGCTGGCTGGGCCAGCATTTATTACCTCTGAACTGAGTGGCTTGTTCAGTCATGGACATTTAAGAGCAATTGCATTGTTGAGGATCTGGAGTCCTATGTAAGGTAAGGATGGCAGATTTCCTTAGTGAACCAGATGGGTTCTTACAACAATCAATTCATGGTCATCATAAGACGTTTAATTCAGAATGATTTTATTGAATTTACTTTTCACCATCTGT
This sequence comes from Sphyrna mokarran, assembly GCA_024679065.1. NCBI lineage: Eukaryota > Metazoa > Chordata > Chondrichthyes > Carcharhiniformes > Carcharhinidae > Sphyrna > Sphyrna mokarran. Next base: position 7,242,853 of record JAGIQG010000005.1, read on the forward strand.
CATGGAATTTGAATCTGGGTCCCCAGAGCAGCTCCCTCGGTCCCTGGATTATTCATCACCTGCCAGTGGTAATTTTGGTTTCTGTAATGTCATCCCTGAACCTCTTCAGTTTTCTACCTCTCCTCCTTTAAGATGCTCCTTAAAATCTGTTGCTCTAACCAAGCTTTCACCAACTATTCTAATATCTACTTACAAGGCTTGACGTCATATTTATAGAGTCATATAGTGCAGAAAAGGCACTTTAACCCATCAAATCTGCACCAATGATAACTACCGCTAATCTCATTCTCCACACTTGTCCCATTTCCTTGAATGTGGTCATCCAAATATTTTTTGTCAGGCTTCCAGCCTTTTCCATCTTCCAGGCAATGCATTCCACCACCGTCTGAGTGGCATTTTCTTTCTCAAATCCCTTCCTGCCCCTTAGCCTAAAATTATATCCCCTCATGATTGATCCCTCAGCTGAGGGGAACAGCTGCTCTTTATTCATCCCGTCCATATCCCTGATATCTTATACACCTCAATCATGTCCCCCCTGAACTTCCTCTGCTCTAAAGAAAACAGTCCAAACCTGTCCAGCCTCTCCTTATGGCTCAAATGCTCCACCCCGGTGACATCCTAGTGAACCCCCTCTGCAACCCCTCTTATGTTATCACATTTTTTTTTAAAGTGAGATGACCAGAACTGCAAACAGTACTCCAGCTATGGCCTAACCAGCATTTAGGCCATGTTTTCCAACATTACCTTCCTGCTCTTGTATTCTGTTTTGGTTGATAATTTTCTTATTAATCACCTTGTTAGACTAAATGTGCTATACACAATTTATTGCTATTAATGATGTTAACCTAAATCATTAGAAGGAATTTAAGATCTGGATTAAACGCAACAATTTACTTCCTATGAAATGTTAGGAACGCCGGAAGTTTGGTCCACTGGGATGGTGTATTCCATATGAATTTAACTCGTCAGATTTCACAGCCAGTGTGCAGTTCATACAAAACCATCTGGATGATTGTGACAAAAAGAAGGTGTGTTGCGTTCTTCTTAGAAGTATTAATATTAATTTTAGAAGTATTAATATTAATTAATGACAGAACCCTTAAGATTACTGATAGGCTGAGGGATCTGGTTGTACAGGTACACAGGTCACAGAAAGTGGCAATGCAGGTGGGGAAGGTAGTCAAGAGGCATACAGCATGCTTGCCTTCATCGGCTATGGCATTGAGTTTAAAAATTTGCAAGTCATCATGCATCTTTATAGAACTTTAGTTAAGCTGCACTTGGAATACTGTGTTCAATTCTGGTTGCTACACTACCAGAAGGATGTGGAGGCTTTGGAGAGGGTATAGAAAAGATTTACTAGGATATTGCCTAGTATGGAGGGCATTAACTATAAGGAGAGATTGGAGAAACTTGGTTTGTTCTCACTGGAGCAACGAGGTTGAGGGAAGACCTGATAGAAGTCAACAAGATTATGAAGGGCATGGACAGAGTGGATTGTCAGAAGCTTTTTTGCCAGGATGGAAGAGTCAATTACTAGGGAGCATAGGTTTAAGGTGTAAAGGAGATGTATAAAACAAGTTTTTTACACAAAGAGTTGTTGGTGTCTGGAACTCGTTGCCAGGGGAGGTAGTGAAAGCAGATAATATAGTGACTTTTAAAGGGCGTCTTGACAAATATATGAATAGGTTGGGAATAAGGGATACAGTCCCCAGAAGGGTAGGGGGTTTTAATTCAGCTGGTCAGCATGGTCAGCCAAAAGGCCTGCTTCTGTGCTGTAATCTTTTTTGTTCTTTGTTGTAAAATAATGAGGGCATAGATCAACTACATCATCAATATCTTTTCCCAAAGGTAGGAGAGTGTAAAACTGGAAGGCACAGGTTTAAGGTGAGAGAGGAGAGATCCAGAGGGTCCAGAGGGACATTTTTTTCACACGGAGGGTTGTGAGTGTCTGGAACAAGCTGCCAGAGATATAGTAGAGGGGAGTACAATTTTGTCTTTTAAAAAGCATTTAGATAGTCAGATGGGGAAGATGGGTATAGAGGGATATGGGCCAAGTAAGAGTAATTGGGCCTGTTTCCATGCTGTAGACCTCTATGGTTTTATGACTCCATAATATGTAAAATTCAAAAATATTCATGTTTCCAGGATTACATAATAATGGTTCAATTTAGTCACATTACCATTAAATCATAGAATCCTACGGTGTAGAAAGAGGCTCTTCGGCCCATCAAGTCTGCAATCCCATGTAGGCCATACCTCCATACCCCTACATATTATACCCACTAATCTCTCTAAAGTATGCATCCCTGGACATTAAGGGGCAATTTCTTAGTATGGCCAATCAACCTAACCCGCACATCTTTGGACTGTTATTAAATTGTGTTCCAAATTTAAGCAGATTTCCAATTTGATGTTTATCACATTTATTTCAAATCTGTTAATCATCTCAGCTCATCTTTTGGGAAATATTTTAACTTGCCCTGCTCAGTGGCAACAGGAAGGGTATGAAGACAAATCACCCTGTTCCCACTGGTTTAGTGGTGAGGTCATGTCAGCTGCCCCACTCATTGAAACCTTGCAGGTTAACGTTTTCCTGAATATAGTTCGTAGAAACAGAAATTCACTCTATACTGTGGGAGAAAAGTCTGTGCATCCATTGTCTCAAACGCCTCCACACTTTCACATGTCTGAACAGCCCCCTTCTGCCAACTCTCCTCCTTTAATTACAGGAAGTGACCTCCAGGTCACTTTGGACAGACGGCTGACCCACCATATGTCAGGAAGGCTCAGATGTTAAAATTGTTTAAAATGCACTTATTAATGTCACAAATAGGTTACATTAACAACTGCAATGAAGTTACGGTGAAAATCCCCACAGTTGCCATACTCTGGCACCTGTTCGGGTACACAGAGAGAAGTTAGCATGGCCAATGCACCTAACCAACACAGCTTTCAGACTGTGAGAGGAAACTGGAGCACCCAGAGAAAACCCATGCAGACACAGGGAGAATGTGCAAACTCCATACAGATAGTGACTCAAACTGGGAATTGAACTCAGGTCCCTGATGCTGGCTAACCACAGTGCTGAGCCATGTGGCCAAGAGCAATGGTATCAGAATAAATAGCAAATTAACTACAAAACAGAAATCAGAGAAGGGTTTTGAATAATAAAAAACATCAATACTGAAGATACTTAGTAGCACAGTCAACATCTGTGCAGAAAAACTGAATTAAATTGACAGGATTTTCCATCCTTGAAACTAATGGCCCAATTTTACCAACAAATTGCGCCAGTTTTCGGACACAAAAACTTGGGTAAAGCCGCCTGTGAGGTAAGTAATGCGATCAGTGACTGCCTCCATGCCTGTACCCCCTTTACCAAGCATCTAAAATGGTCACGAAATGGGTGCGATGTCGACCTAATGGGCTGGATGCCCAAACTTACGAGCATTTCCCTCTTTACCACTGTGTCACCCATCCAGATTCAGCACGAAACAAACATGGTCCACAAAGGTCTATTTCAGGCATTCCAGCTTGAGTTATAATGGATTGAGTTCAGATAGGGTGGACTCTCAGAGACTATTTCCCAGGGCTGAAATGGTCGCGATGAGAGGGCACAGATTTAAGGTGCAGGGAAGCAAGTACAGAGGGGATGCTCGGGGAAAGTTTTTCACTCAGAGAGTGGTGAGTGAATGGAATCGGCTGCCGTCGGTGGTGGTCGAGGCAAACTCGCTGGGGTCTTTTAAAAGACTTCTGGATGAGTATATGGGATCCAATGGGATTGGGGGTTATAGATAGGTCTATGACTGGGTAGGTTTTGATGTGTTCGGCACAACTTGTGGGCCGAAGGGCCTGTTTGTGCTGTAGTGTTCTATGTTCTATGTTCTATGTTCTAATAAATAGAGGCTGAATAGACTGGGACTTTTCACTCTGTATTGTAGGAGGCAGAGGGGTGACTTTATAGATGTCTATAAAATAACGAGGGGCATAGAACCGATAGTCAAAATTACAGCTCAGAAACAGGCCTTCTTGTCTGTGCCAAACCATTTTTTGCTTAGTCTCACTGACCTGCACTTGGACCATATCCCTCCACACCCCTCTCATCCATGAACCCATCCAAGATTTTCTTAAATGTTAAAAGTGACCCTGCATTTACCACTTTATCCGGCAGTTCATTCTACACTTCCATCACTCTCTGCGTGAAGAAGCCTCCCCAATATTTCCTTTAAACTTTTCTCCTTTCACCTTTAATCCATGCTCTCTGTTTTTTTTTTCTCCCCTAGCCTCAGTGGAAAAAGCCTGCTTGCATTCACTCTACCTATACCCATCAAAATCTTATATACCTCTATGAAATCTCCCCTCATTCTTCTACACTCCAGGGAATAAAGTTCTAACCTATTCAATCTCTCTCTGTAATTCAGCTTCTCAATTTCGGCAACATCCTTGTGAACCTTCTCTGTAGCTATGTGACCAAAACTGTACATAATTCTAAATTCGGCCACACCAATGCCTTATATAACCTTACCATAACACTCCAACCTTTATACTCGATACTTTGATTTATAAAGGCCAACGTACCAAAAGTACTCTTTAAGACCCTATCCACCTGTAACATCACTTTTAGAACATAGAACATTACAGCACAAACAGGCCCTTCGGCCTACAAGTTGCACCAATCATATCCATACCTACCAGGCCTATCTATAACCCTCAATCCTATTAAATCCCTTATACTCATGCAGAAGTCTCTTAAAAGACCCCAACGAGTTCGCCTCCACCACCACCGATGGAATTTTAGGGAATTCTGTACCTGTATTCCCAGATCCCTCTGTTCAACTGCACTCTTCAGAGTCCTACCATTTACCCTGTACATTCTGCTTTGGTTTGTCCTTACAATACCTCACACTTGTCTGTGTTAAGTTCCATTTGCCATCTTTCAGCCTGTTTTTCTAGTTGGTCCAAATCCCTCTACAAGCTTTAAAAACCTTCCTCGCTGTCCAGTATACCTCCAATCTTTATATCAAGAGCAAATTTGCTGATCCAATTTATCACATTATCATTCAGATGACTGATATAAATGACAAACAACAATGGACCCAACACTGATCCCTGTAGCACACCACTAGTCACAGGCCTCCACTCAGAGAGTCAATCCTCCACAACCACTCTCTGGCTTCTTCCATTGAGCAAATGTCTAATCCAATTTATGACTTCCCCAAATATATCTATTGACTGAACCTTCCTAACTAATCTGCCATGAGGGACCTTGTCAAAGGCCTTGCTGAAATCCAGGTAGACAACATCCACTGCCTTCCCTGCATACAGAGATCATGGGTAGAGATAGGAACATCGGGGTGGCGGCACGGGCTCATTGAGCCGAAGGGCCTGTTTCCCGTGCTGTTTTGTTCTTTGTTCTTTGAATACGGACACAAACAACCCCCATTTAGTATCTCCCCCAACCCATTTAGTATCTCCCCCATCTCTTTTGCTTCCATACACAGTCTGCCACTCTGGTCTTCAAGAGAGCCAATTTTATCCCTCACTATCCTTTTGCTCCTAACATACCTGTAGAAGCTGTTTGAATTTTCCTTCACTCTGCCTACCAAAACAATTTCCTGTCTTCTTTTAGTCCTCCTGATTTCCCTCCTAAGTAGCTTCTTGCACTTTTTTTACTCCTCGAGCATCTGATCTCTTCCTTGCTGCCTGTACATTTCATACAATTCTCTCTTCCTCTTAATCAGTGTACGTTCTTGTCAGGATTAAAAGCGCAGTAAATAGGAATAAGGAACTTTGGTTCTTGAGGGAGCTTGTAGCAAAGTCTGCACTCTCAAATTTTCTCCTTTGAAAGCCTCTCGCTTTCCATTTACATCCTTATCAGAGAACAGTCTGTGCCAATCCACATTTCTCAGATCCCTTCTCATTTCATCAAATTTGGCCTTTTTCCAGTTCAGAACTTCAAACCGAAGACCAGATCTATCCTTATCCATGATCAGGTTGAAACTAATGGCATAATGATCACTGGATCTAAAGTATTCCCTCATACTCACATCTATTACCTGCCCTAACTCATTTCCCAATAGGAGATCCAATATCACATCCTCTCTAATTGGCACCTCTATATACTGATATAGAAAATTCTCCTGAACACATTTTACAAATTCTACCCTACCTAAATCTTTAACAGTATGCAAGTCCCAATCTATATGTGGAAAATTAAAAGCCCCTACTATCACAACTTTGTGTTTCTTGCAGTTGTCAGCTATCTCTGTTGATGTGCTCCTCCAATTCTCGCTGACTATGAAGTGGTCTATAATACAACCCCATTAATGTGGTCATACCTTTCCAGTTTCTCAGTTCCACCCATCTGGCTTCTGTGGACAAGCTCCCTAATCTATCCTGCCTGAGTACCACTGTAACATTTTCCCTGATCAACAATGCCATCACTCCACCTTTTATCCCTCTGTCTCTATCATGCCTGAAACATTGGAACCCTGGAACATTGAGCTGCCAGTCCTACTCCTCCTGCAGCCAAGTTTCACTAATGGGCTATAATGTCATATTTCCACATGTCAATCCACACCTTCAACTCATCTGTCTTCCCTACAATATTCCTGACATTGAAGTAGACACACCTCAAAAGATTATTTCCACCACACTCAATCCTTTCATTTGTGGTTTCGCTTGTACTAACCTGTCATTCTACCCCCGCTTCACTATTTGCACTGGCACTCCAGTTCTCATGCTCCTGCAAATCCAGTTTAAACTTTCCCCAATAACACTAGCAAACCTCCCTGCAAGTATATTGGCCCCTTATAGTTCAGGCATAACTCTTGTACAGGTCCCACCTTGCCCCAGAAAAGATCCCAATGATCTAGAAATCTGAAACCCTGCCCCCTACACCAGTTCCTCAGCCACGTGTTCATCCATCTGAGCATCCTACTCTTTCCTCTCTGGCACGTGGCACAGGTAGCAATCCTGAGTTTACTACCCTCGAGATCCTGCTTTTTAACTTCCTAACAAGCTCTCTATACTCACTCTTCTGGACCTCCACACTCTTCCTTTCTATGTCATTGGTACCAATGTGTACCATGACATTCGGCTGATCACACTCCCACTTCAAAATGCTGCGCACGCGATCAGAGATATCCTTGACCTTAGCACCCGGGAGGCAACAAACCATCCAGGAGTCTGTGTCCCAATCACAGAACCTCCTGTCTGTACCTCTGACCATTGAGTCCCTTATTATTATCGCTCTCCTCTTCTTCCTCCGATCCTTTTGCATTGCAGAACCAGACTCAGTATCAGAGTTCCAGCGGTCACTTGTAGAGAACTGGCACGAACACAATGGAAGAGAGGCTTCCTTCTGTCATGCAGGTAAAGCATCCCCCACAACAGTATCTAATTCAGTATATCTGTTGTGGAGGGGAATGGCCACGGAGGAATCCTGCTCTACCTATCCTTTCATATTTCAATTTCCTCTCCTTACAGTAACTCAATTTCCTATGCTCTGCTGATTATGTGTAACTACCTCCCTAAAACTACTGTCTATATACTTCTCATTCTCCTGAATTAGACAGAGGTCATCAAGGTCCTTCTCCAGTTCCCTAACATGCTTTGCTAGAAGTTGCAGCTGGACACATCTCTTGCAGATGTTGTCATCATAGACAAGGTGGATAGTCAACAGTGCATAGATAAGGTGGATAGTCAATATCTTTTCCCAAAGATAGGGGCGTCTAAAATGACAGGGCATAGGCTTAAAGTGAGAGGGGAGAGATACAATAGTGTCCAGAGAGGCATTTTTTCACACAGACGATGGTGAGTGTCCGGAACAAGCTGCCAGAGATAGTAGTAGAGATGGGTACAATTTTGTCTTTTAAAAAGCGTTTAAACAGTTACATGGGTAAGATGGGTACAGAGGGATATGGACCAAATGTGGGCAATTGGGGTTAACTTAAGGTTTAAAAAAAAGGCAGCATGGACAAGTTGGGCTGAATGGCCTGTTTCCATACTGTAAACCTTTATGGCTCAATGACTTTATGATTCTAGGTGGATCAGATGGATCTCTTGTGGGGTGGATGTGGAGGAAGGTGGATCAGATGGCTGTCAAATTTAGGGGGGAGGAGGGAGGCAGGTCAAGTAGTTTTCTGGTGGGAGGAGGGAGCAAGTCAGATTGTTCTCTGGTGAAGTAAGGGGTAAGTGAGTCAGATCATTGTCGATGTGGAGGGAGAAGGGAGGCGGGTCAGATCATTCTCGGGTGGGGGAAGGAGGAGGGAGGTGGATCAGATGACTCTCTGGTTGGGGGGAGGAGGAAGACAGGTCAGATCGTCCTCCGATGGGAGGAGGGAAGTGAGTCAGATCATTCTTTGGTGCGGAGAGGGGAGGTGGGTCAGAGCATTCTGTGGTGGGGGGCGGGGGTGTCTGCTGCTGCTCTGCATGCGATTGGTAGGGGCAAGGCAGGCAGGAGGCCAGGATTGGTCTGGGTAGTGGAAGTGGGGGGGGAGGCTAAAGTAACGTTCTGGGGGCACTGTCTGTTGGGGTCAGGGGGAGGCATTGTTAGGCCCTGGAGCAATGTGGAAGGGGAGCATTTTACAATTTTTTTTAACTGCACTGGTGCAGTTGAAAGCTCCGAGCTTTTTGGGCGCAATTAGCCCCACCCACAGGTGGCTGCAGCTCGATTAGGCAGAGCGCATACACGGGTGCTGAGAACAGGTTTACAAGTTGGATCTGGAACACTCCCAGATTCAGCAGTTAGAATCAAAATGGTAAAATTGGGCCCTGAGTGTGATGGTAGGCAGTTCTATGGTACGATTGGAAATTCTGCCTAATACTGAACTCATTACAAAGTGATTTTGTGAACATCCCTTTAAGTATTTAACTACAAGTCCATATTATTAATGGATTGTCTGACCAATTTAAAATTTATTCATAATTGGATAAATTTATGAACAGAATTTTCCCAAATATAAAAACATTACTCAAGCAATGTGCTTTCTTCTGTTACCAAGACAGAGTTTTTTTTAGCTGAGCCTCTGTATACTTAAAATGGAATTTACCCTGTGTCATTTGGATTCTTTCAGGGAGTGTCATGGAATACTATACGTTATATGCTTGGAGAAGTTCAATATGGTGGACGCGTTACAGATGACTATGACAAACGCCTCCTCAACTGTTTTTGCAAGGTAATCTCACTCCTCTACATATAAATATTGTGATTATAATGGCTGGACTTCTGCCATTAATGCCCTTCCACCACAACCAGCGAACATAGAGAAGCTGGTACTCAGCCAAATCTCCATTCACACAGTGGGTCCAAAGAATCTGGCCCATTTTGTGAGAGGATGCTGATGAAGATGTTGTGATAGTTTTCACATTGGGCGTAATTGGTAATCCGGTGCAAAATTGCATCTATTTTAAGGGGAGTTTCCTTTTCCAGTATCTTACATAATCTCCCTTGCACAATGCAGAACATAAAAGTGCCCTGAACAGTGCAATTAGATAATCTTTTAAATCATGAAAACTGCTTCAAAAATATTTGTTAATTTACTTGACTTGCCTCGATTAATTTATTGACGCAGCATGAAAATTACTTGTGATTAAACAAATTTTGCATTACTGAAAAATATTTATAAAAATAGAGAACCATTTGCTTGTTATATTAGACTTCTTGTGAATTAATAAAAAACATCCAATTTTTTTAAAACGTGTCTTTTGGTATCTTTGGGGGCGATTCTCCCAAAAGTGTTGAATTGGCAGGAAACTATTATAGATCGTGACAGTTCTGACAGATCAGCTTCTCACCCAAATCTCCCCACTCTGGGTGGTGCAGAGGACCCAGTCATGAATCTCATTAAAAACCCAGGGGCGAACGGGACCTATTCACGCCAGAGTTTGACAGTTCTAGAACTCTGTGCAGATGCAGTGACCCCAAATTGTCAAACTCCCATTTGTAGGCTAGCCTGATCACTGGGCAGCCTGGAGTCCTTGCAGTGCTGCCCCTCTAACCCCTCTCTATGGCCTGATTGCGATCCCCGCAGCAATTCCTGGGCTAGCCCTGACCCTCCCTCTCCCCACATCGTGGAGCATCCCAATGCCCAGGTCCCATTCCCCAGCAATAGTGATCCTCCCCACCTCTCTCAACCCAGCAGCGCCCCCCCCCCCCCCTTTCACTGAAGGCAGCCCTCTGGCAGACAATCCGCTTCCCCCTCAAGCCTGTTCCAATTGCTGCTCTCCCTTCAACCTACACCGATCCCGATGCAGAGTGACAGTGGGACACCCCATTCCCATTGATCGCACCTAGCTCTATCCACAACAAACCCTTTCCCCTGGCATTGCCCGATATCCAATGGGCAATGCCAAGGCATCCCGGATATGGGCACTTTACCTCTTGAAGCAATGCCAGAGTGTCCATGCACAGGGGGCACAGGCTGATACTGCCAGAGTGCCATGCCAGTAGGCACCAACCCCTCACTGCCCGACCCCTCTGGGCACCCGATTTCCACCCCCTTCATTCCAGTGGGGTCTCCCGCTCATTCCCGGAATGGGGGAACTAGTCTGAAACCCGCATGAATGAAGTACTCCTGGCGATGTGGAGATTTCATCGGGACCTGAAAGGTCCCGATAATTAATTAATCTACATATTTAAAATAGATTTTAAAAAGTTTTAAATGACTTACCTGGCTTCTCGCCAGTTTACAGCATGGTCTAGCAGACAACTGTTCGCCAGCTCTGGGAGATGCGTATGCGCTCCCAGCACATGTGCAAATCCCTATTCAAGGCTGCAAATGTGACTCCCGGCCAGACCCACCAGAAAAGAGGTTGGCGAGGATGGGAGAATCACGGCTCTTGTGTCCAAAAGACTCGATTGGATTTCTTTGAGGCTTGCAAATAAAGGCAAGTAGCAGAAATTGCCATTAGTGATTAATTCACCATAAAGTGTGTGACTAATTTTGAGCCCAACTTTAGGCACAATGGTTCTTAAATTAATGCAATATATTGCACTACTCAAATTGTGTTGAACATAATTTGTGCTTAAAATTTCACAATCTTTTGTGCTGATTGACATTGAAAAAATTACAACAATGAAGTGAAAGCTATACCCCACTTTGTTTCTTGCGCAGTTTTACTTTAGATTAGAAAGCCATGTCGTTTTAGCATTGCTCTTATTCTTAATGTCTGACAAGATATTGAAACAAGCACTGAAACATCATCAAATCTTCAATTAGAATGGTAACTTCCATTATGTTTGCTGTATTAAATAGAGTTAAAGGAGAATGCAAACCAATTTGATAAATAAGAATATTTCCATAACAGTGCAGTATTTTGTTACACATTATCCCCTTACCCAAAAAGTGTTGCAGAAAAATGAATGAATAAAAATATTCTGAAAATAGTAAGAAAGGAGACTGCAGTTTAAATCAAATAGCAGAATGTTATCTTATTAACTTTTATAAAGACAGATTTCTTTCGTAAAATAGAAAGAAGAGAATTTTTAGACAGTGCAATTCTTGCTGCGGCTTTCCTCTTTAAAAGTCTGTTAAATTGTTCTGCTTTATTGGTTTAAGTATTTTCTCGTAACTTTGAGTTCTTATGATCTAAGTTATTACTATACTATGATTAATGTTTTCAAATAAATTCATAGGTTTGTTATAACCTGATTGAACTATCCTCACACCTATAGCTTAACTCAATGAATTATGTTGTTTTGTGATAAAGTGCAATGGATGTAATTGTTTTGTGTACTTGCGATATAGGTGTGGTTCAGTGAGAAGATGTTCGATTCCAAATTCAGCTTTTATACCAATTATATTATTCCAATATGTGCAAATGTAGACAGTTATCTGGAGTATATTCAAACGTTACCTGCCGTTGACACCCCCCAAGTGTTTGGCCTACACCCAAATGCTGATATTACGTAAGTAAGATGCAAGTTCATGTTTATTTAATACTAATGGAGGGGATTTTCTGGCCATGATCGGCCCAAAACCAGAAAATCCTGCCCAAAGTCAACGGACCTTTGCATGGTCTGCCCTCTTACTCCTCAGCTGCTACAGTTCCTATGGCAGGTGGGACGGGAAAAATCCCCCCTATGAGTTGGTAATGATGACTTGTTATTGTTCTTCACTTCACGGTAACAATTAAACTATAAGCTTGGCTGGATAAAAGAAATATGGGACTAACTTGTCAGTGATATCCAAGGACCTGCCACCTGCTCCAGAAACTTACTTTGGGGTGGCATTTTGATGGCAGAAGCCAATTAACAGTATGTTCCCAGGTTAGGCAATCCGCAGGAGTCATTAGACAGCCAGCAACTAAGCAACATCAAGAAGAGAAACTTTAATATTACAACAACCTGTCACCCTTTTCAGGCATGAGGCTGAATTTGCCAGATATCCAGCACTGATTAGATCATGAGGGATGAATAATCAGGCATGAACCTGATTTCTCAGCTCTCTCGCAATCTTACTGTTCACCCTGCCAGTGGTGCGAGAAGCTAAGATTGCAGCAAAAGGATTTAGAAGATAAAACATAGAAAAACTACAGTACAAACAGGCCCTTTGGCCCACAAGTTGCCCCGATGATATCCATGCCTACTAGGCTTACCTATAACCTTCAATTCTATTAAGTTCCATGTACTTATCCAGAAGTGTCTTGAAAGACCCTATCGAATTTGCCTCCACCACCACTGATGGCAGCCAATTCCACTCACCCACCACCCTCAAAGTGAAAAACTTACACCTGATATCTCCTCTGTACCTAGTCCCCATCACGTTAAACCCATGTCCTCTTGTAGCAACCATTCCAGCCTTTGGAAAAAACTTCTGAAAATCCACCCGATCTATACCTCTCATCACCTTATACATTTCTATCAGGTCACCTCTCATCCTTTGTCTCTCTAAGGAGAAAAGACCGAGTCTGTCAACCTGTCCTCATAAGGCATGCTACCCAATCCAGGCAACATCTTTGTAAATCTTCTCTGCACCCTTCCAATAGCTTCCACATTCTTCCTGTAATGAGGCGACCAGAAGTGAGCACAGTATTTCAAAAGAGTCGGACTAGGGTCTTATAAAGTTGCAACATTATCTCCTGACTCCTAAATTCAATCCCTTGATTGATGAAGGCCAGTACACTATTCATCTTCTTAACCGCAACGTCTACCTGCGAGGCCGATTTAAAAGTCCTATGGACCTGGACCCCAAGGTCCATCTGATCCTCTACACTGCTAAGAGTCTTGCCCTTGATATTATACTCCTTCATCCCATTTGACCTACCAAAATGGACCACTACACATTTATCTGGATTGAAGACCATCTGCCACTTCTCCGCTCAGCCTTGCATCCTATCTATGTCACTCTGCAACTTCTGACATTCCTTCCAAATTATCCACAACACCACCAACCTTCATGTCATCAGCAAACTTACCAATCCATCTCTCCACTTCCTCATCCAGGTAATTTATGAAAATTACAAACAGCAAGGGTTTCAGAACAAATCCCTGAGGCACTCCACTGGTGACTGAACTCCATGCAGAAAAAGATCCATCGACTACTTTCTGCAGCCAAGCCAGTTCTGGATCCACAAGGCACAGCCCCTTGGATCCCATGCCCTCTCACTTTCTCAAGAAGTCATGATGGGGGACCTTATCAAACGCTTTGCCGAAGTCCATATAGATCACATCTACTACTCTTCCTTTGTCAATGCATTTAGTCAATATGTCAATGACTTATCTGAAATCTTTCTGTGATTAGTGAGGAGAATACCCTGGGGAAAATACTCAGAATATCCATTGTATCCATGCCTCTCATAGTTTTGTAAACTTCAATCAGGTCATCCTTCTGCAACTGACAGTCAAATGAAAACAACCCAAGTTTGTCCAATCTCTTCTCATTACTAATAGTCGCCATTCCAAGCACATTCTGGTAAACCTTTTCTGTACCCTCTCCAAAGCCTCTGCACCTTTCTAGTAGTGTGGTGACCAAACTGTATGCAGTATCCAAATATGGCAAGATGACTTGCCAAATTTTATGCTCTATGACCCAATTTGAGCAAGCATGCCATCTGCCTTCTTGACCACCTTAATTACTGAGTTTTTGTGTAATTCAGCAGAGGATCCTGAGGTTTCTTCTGCTGTTCTTCCATACTGTTTTTCAAGACAGTCTTTGTTTCTCCATGCTGCTGAAGATTATTTACTTCTTTTGCATTTAATCTTGAAGGATATTAGCTATACTTCCAAATGTTTATTTTCTACTTGACCCCTTGCCTACTCATGCTGTTCTTCAGGGCACTACTTTCAGGACTCTGATGCTACTTTTATGAAATAGTGCTCAGTATTTTTTAGAACTCCTCATGTTTTCTAGGGCTACATATTGATTCTTCAAATAATCTTTCAGTAAACAACTTAATGGAATCAAAGAATTGTTACAGCACACAAGGGAGCCACTGATTATCAGATGAAAGTTCAATTTTTGAAATGGTTAAACCCAGCAAGTTCATGGCAGACTCCAAAGAATAAAATCCCAAGTCCACTCTATGATGACAAGAGTCAGAATTGCCTTTGGAAGAAATGGGGCAAACCTATGGGAAAAATATTCCATCCCACCTGCCATAGGAATCGTAGTGGGCAGGACAGAGCCATGAAGGAGTCTGTTGACCTTGGATGGGAATTTCTGGTCTTGGGGCAAGAGCGACCAAAAATCTCTCCCAGGGTGTCCAATCAAAACAGACAGGTTGGTCAGAAAAAGAAATTCAACTCAAAGGAATACCAAAAGCAAATCAAATGTAGATAACCAAGTATAATCAGCTGTATAAACTTGTTTTGTATTCCCTTGCATTAGAAAGAACAAAGAACATTATAGAACAGGAATAGGCCCATTGGCTCACCAAATCTGCTGACACTAATATTTTCATGCCTCTGTGTGGTCCATATCCCTCTATTCCCTGTCTATTCAACTTTCTATTCAGATGCCTCTTGAATGTCATTATAAAATATGCTTCTGGCAGTGCGTTCCAGACATTCACACACTCTGTCTGAAAAACTTGCTCTTTGTGTCTCTTTTAACCTTTCCCTCTCTCACTCTCAACCTGAGTTGTTGACCATGGGAAAAATATTCTGATTATCCATTCTATCAAGCCTGCCATAATCTTGTAAACCTCTATCAGTTCACCCCCCCCCATCCTCCAGCGTTCCGAAGAAAACAATCCAAGTTTGTTCAACTCTTCTTCATAGAAGAGGAAATGGGCTAGTGATAGTATCACTACACTATCAATCCAGAAACTCAAGTCATTTCTGGGGACCTGGATTCGAATCCCTCCACGGCAGATGATGGAATTTGAATTCAATGAAAAATATCTGGAATTAAAAATCTATCGTTGTCAATTGTCTGAAAAGCACATCTGGTTCACTAATGTCATTTAGGAAAGGAAATCTGCCATCATTACATGTGACTTCAGAGCCACAACAATGTGGTTGACTCTCAACTGCCCTTAGGCAACTAGAATAGAGAATTAATGCTGGCCAACCAGTGACATCCATGTACCATAAATAAATAAATAGTCTACATCCTTCAAACCGGTAGCATCCTTGTAAATCTCTTCACCCTTACCAATGCAACAACATCCTTCTGGTAGTGTGGCGACCAGAATTGAACACAATACTCCAAATGTGACCTAATCAAAATCTTATACAGTTGCATTATGATTTTCCAATTGCTACACTCAATGGCCCGATTGGTGAAGGATAGCATGCCATACATTTTCTTGACCATCTTGTCCACCTAAGTTGCCACCTTCAGGGAACTGTAGATCTGCACACCTAGATCTTTCTGTATGCTAAGGGCTCTACCATTTACTGTATATTTTCCTTCTGCAGTAGACCTTCCAAATTGCATGACCTCACTTGTCTGGGTTAAATCCCATCTGCCATCCAGCTGATTTATATTCTACTGTATCTTCTGATAATCCTCTTCACTATCCACGACTCTCTCAATTTTTGGGATCGTCTGCAAATTTACCTCAAAATCATTTATGTATATATGTATAAAACAACAGAGGCCCCAGTACTGATCCTTGTGAAACACCACTTGTCACAGAACTCCAGTTGGAAAAATACTCTTCCACTGCAACTCTGCTTTCTTTTTTTTGTTTAAAGTTTATTTATTAGTGTCATAGGCAGACTTACATTAACACTGCAATGCAGTTAATGTCAAAATCCATTAGTCACCAACAATGGTACCTGTTTAGGTACACTGAGGGAGAATTTAGCATAAGACCACAATAAGAAGTCTCACAACACCAGATTAAAGTCCAACAAGTTTATTTAATAGCACGAGCTTTCGGAGCACTGCTCCTTCATTAGATGAATGCAGGATTTGGTTCATAAACAAGGCATATAAAGACACAAATTCAATTACAAGATAATAGTTGGAATGTGAGTCTTAACAAATAATCAAATCTTTACCAGTACAGACAATATGAGTGGAGAGAGGGCAAGCACAGGTTAAAGAGGTATGAATTGTTTCCAGCCGAGACATTTAGTGAGATTTTACAAGCCCAAGCAAGTCGCAGGTGTTAGCCCAAGATCCCGGTTGAAGGCATCCTCAAATGTGCACAACTTAGCTATCAGTTTCTACTCAGCGATTCTGCGTTGTCTTGTTTCTCAAAGGCTACTTTGGAGAACACTTATCCAAAGATCACAGGCTGAATCAGAGATTAGGGATTGAGTTTAGGAATCGGGAGGTAATGCTGCAACTTTATAAAACTTGTGTCAGACCCTACTTGGAGTACTGTGCACAGTTCTGGTCACCTTACTACAAGAATGATGTGGATGCTATTGAGAGGGTGCAGAGGAGATTTACAAGGATGTTGCCTCGATTTGGTGACATGCCTTAGGAGGATAGGTTGAGGGAGCTAGGTCTCTTCTCTTTGGAGAGACAAAGGTTGAGAGGCAATCTGATAGAGGTTAATAAGATGCTGAGAGGTATACAAGGGTGGATTTTCAGAGGCTATTTCCCAGGGCTGAAATGATCGCTACAAGAGGACACAGGTTTAAGATGCTGGGAAGTAGGTACAGAGGAGATGTCAGGGTTAAGTTTTTCACTCAGAGGGTGGTGAGTGAGTGGAATCGGCTGCCGTCAGAGGTGAAGTCGCTGGGTGTTCTTAAGAGACTTCTGGATGGGTACATGGGATTTAATGTGATTGAGAGTTATAGATAGGCTTGGTAGGTATGGGTATGATCGGTGCAACTTGTGAGCCGAAGGGCCTGTTTGTCCTGTAGTGTTCTATGTTCTATTATGGTTACGTTTATATTAGTGATGGAAAGGGACAGGTATATACTACAGGGCAAGACTTATAGCTGGGGGAAGAAAATTATGATGCAATTAGGCAAGATTTAGGATGCATCAGATGTGGAAGGAAAACTGCAAAGGATGGGCACAACTGAAACATGGAGATTGTTCAAAGAACTGCATGTTCTTGATAAGGATGTAGCTATCAGGCAGGGAGGAAGTGGCCAAGCAAGGGAACTGTGGTTTATTAAAGATGTTGAATCACTTGTGAAGAAGCAGAAGAAGAAGCAGAAGAAGAAGCAGAAGAACTTATGTCAAATGAGACGTGAAGGCTCAGTTAGGGCACTTGAGAGTTACAAGTTAGCCAGGAAGGACCTAAATACAGAGCTAAGAAAAGCCAGGGAGGTACATGAGAAGTCTTTGGCAGGTAGGGTGAAGAAAATCCCTATAGATATGTCAGGAATAAAAGAACGACTAGAGTAAGATTAGGGCCGGTCAAGGACAGTTGTGAGTGAAGTCCGAAGAGATAGGAGAGGCACTAAATGAAAATTTTTCGTCAGTATTCATACAGGAAAAAGAGAATGTTGTCAAGGAGAACACTGAGATACATTCTATTTGACTAGATGAGATTGAGGTTCATAAGGAGAGGTGTTAGCAATTCTGGGAAATATGAAAATAGATAAGTCCCCTAGGCCAGATGGGATTTACCCTCGGATTCTCTGTGAGGCTTGAGAGGAGATTGCAGAGCCTTTAGCTATCTTTAGGTCATCATTGTCGACAGGAATAGTGCTAGAAAACTGGAAAATAGCAAATATTGTCCACTTGGTCAAGGAGGGGAATAGAGATAACCCTGGTAATAATGGAGCAGTGGGCCTTACTTCTGTAGTGGGCAAAGTTTTGGAAAGTTTTAGAATAATTTAGAAAGGAATAATTTGATTAGCGATAGTCAACACGGTTTATAGGTCATGCCTCACAAACCTTGTTGAGCTCTTTGAGAAGGTGACCAAAGAGGTGGATAAGGATAAAGCAGCTGAGGTGGTGTACATAGATTTCAATAAAGCATTTGATAAGGTTCCCCACGGTAGCTATTGCAGAAGATACAGAGGTAAGGGATTGAGAATGATTTAGCAATTTGGATCAGAAATTGGCTGGCTGCAAAAACACAGAGAGTGGTGGTTGATGGGAAATTTTCATCCTGGAGTTCAGTTACCAGTGGTGTACTGCAAGGATCTATTTTGGGGCCACTGCTGTATTTATTTTTTTATTTTGAGATCATGTTGCAGCTGTATAAAACTCTGGTGCAACTGCACTTGGAGTATTGGGCCTTACTTCTGTTGTGGGCAAAGTTTTGGAAAGTTTTATAATAATTTAGAAAGGAATAATTTGATTAGCGATAGTCAACACAGTTTATAGGTCATACCTCACAAACCTTGTTGAGTTCTTTGAGAAGGGGACATAGCTTTAAATTAAGGGGTGGTGGTTTTAGGACAAATGTCAGAGGTAGGTTCTTTACCCAGAGGGTGATAAGGGTATGGAATGCCTTGCCTGCGTCAGTTGTAGATGCGCCAAGTTTGGTGGCGTTTAAGAGGTTAGTAGATAAGTTTATGGATGAAAGGGGAATGGTTTAGGTTAGAGGGTCACTGCTTGTTCCTAATTGGTCGGCGCAACATCGAAGGCCGAACGGCCTGTTCTGCGCTGTAATGTTCTATGTTCTATGTTCTATTGCGTATAGCTCTGGTTGCCACATTATAAGAAGGATGTGGAAGCATTGGAAAGGCTACAGAGGAGATTTACCAGGATGTTGCCTGTTATGGTGGCAAGGTCTTATGAGGAAAGGCTGAGGGACTTGAGGCTGTTTTCGTTACAGAGATTAAGAGATGACTTAATAGAGGCATATAAGATGATCAGAAGATTAGATAGCGTGGACAGTGGGAAGCTTTTTTTTTCAGATGGAGATGGCTAGCATGAGAGGACATAGCTTTAAACTGAGGGATGATAAATATAGGACAGATGCAAGGTAGATTCTTTACTCAGAGTGACCTGCCTGCAACATAGTGGATTCACCAACATTAAGGGCATTTAAATGGTATTGGATAAACATGTGAATGGTATTGGAATAGTGTAGGTTAGATGGGCTTTATATTAGTTTCATAAGTCAGTGCAACATCGAGAGCCAAAGGACCTTTATTGTGTTTAAAATTCTACCTTCTACGTTCTATGAATGCCTTTGACTAGTGAAGTGTTCCCCAACAGGAAGGGAACACTTCTGCCTGGTGATTGTTGAGCTTTGTCCCTTCATTTGTTGTTGTAGCATCTGCATGATTCCCCAGTATAATCATGCCTTGGGACATCCTTTCCTGCAATGTTGCTGAGTCACAAGAATATATACCATGTACCTGGTGGATGGTGTTCTCATATGAAATGATGGCATCCGTGTCAATGATTGGCACATCTTCCATGCAGATGCTACGACAATGGATGAATAGACATTGTTTGATAATCACCATGCAGGAGTGTTCCCTCCCTGTCAGGAAATACTTTAACAGACGAGAGCACTCAGCCTCTGATCTCCAAGACGGCCTTCAAAACACACAACAATGCAGAATCACTGAGCAGAAACGGATAGCCAAGTTCCACGCACATGAGGGTCTTGGGTTCATGTCACAGAATCTATAATCCCCACGATTTGCCTGGGCTTGCAAAATCTCACTACCTGTCCTGCTTTGAGACAATTCACACCTTTTTAACCTGTTCTTAACTCTTTCTCCACTCACACTGTCTGTACCTGTAAAGATTCCAACCATTGTATTGTTATTGAGTTTGTATCTTTCTATGCCTTGTTTGTGAACCAAATCCTGCACTCACCTGATGTAGGAGCAGTGCTCCAGAAGCTCATGCTACCAAATAAAGCTTTTGGGCTTTAACCTGATATTGTGAGACTTCTTATCGTGCCTATCCCAGTCCAACACCAACATCTCCAGATCATGAGAACATGAGACATAGGAGCAGAATTAGGCCACTTGGCCCATCGAGTCTGCTCTGTTATTCAATCATGGCTGATATTTTTCTCGTCCTCATTTTCCTGCTTTTCCCCATAACCCCTGATCCTCTTATTAATCAAGAACCTATCTAACTTTGTGTTCAAGACACTCAATGACCTGGCCTCTACAGTCTTCTGCAGCAAAGAATTCCACAGATTCATCACTCTCTGGCTAAAAAAGTTCTCTGTTCTAAGGGATATCCTTTTCGCCTGGTATTGTGGCCTCTGGTTCTAGTTTCTCCTACTAGTGGAAACATCCTCTCCACGTCCACTCTATCAAGGCCTTGCAGTACCCTGTAAGTTTCAATAAGATCCCCCCTCATCCTTCTAAACTCCAATGTGTAGAGGCCCAGAGTCCTCAACTGTTTCTCATTTGACAAGCTCTTCATTACAGGATCATTCTTGTGAACCTCCTCTGGACCCTTTCGAAGACCAGCACTTCCTTCCTTAGATATGGGGCCCAAAACGGCTGACAATACTCCAAATGGAGTCTAACCAATGCACCTAACCAGCATGTCTTTCAGACTTTGGGAGGAAACTGGAACACCTGGAGGGCACTCTTGCAGATATGGGAAAATGTACAGACTCTGTACAGACAGTGACCTAAGCGTAGAATCGAACCTGGGACCCTGACGCTATGATGCAGCAGTGCTAACCACTGTGCCATCGTGGTGCTCCCAAACTATGCTATGCCCCATTTATGTGCCATGTCCAAGCCAGTTTTGTACCTATCTTACCTGCTCGCCTTGGATTCCATATGACATCACTTTCTGTATCAGACTGCCATGAGGAACCTTATCAAGGGTTTTATTCAAGTCCATATATGTAACATCCACTGCCCTGTCCTGGGGTCAATTTTTCTTGTCACTTCCTCAAAGAGCTCAATCACATTTGTGAGACACGACTTCTCCTTCACAAAACAATGCTGCCTATTGCCAATAAGCCTATTCGCGGGTAGAGGTGGGAACATCAGGGTGGCGGTGCGGGCTCGTTGGGCCGAAGGGCCTGTTTCCTGTACTGTTTTGTTCTTTGTTCTTTGTTCTATATCCTGTCCCTAAGAATCTTCTCCAATAATCACCCCACCATTGATGTGAGGCTCACAGGCCTATATTTTCCCAGATTGTCTTTTTTGCCCTTCTGAAACAGAGGAGCAATATTAGTTACTCTCCAATCCTCTGGTACCTGTTTAGCCTGTGGCTAAAGAGGATGCAAAGATTTGACCAAGGACTCAACAATTTCTGCAATCAACTCTCTCAGTGTTCTGGAATAGACCCCATTTGACCCTAGGGACTTGTCCACCTGAATATTTTTTTCAAAACCTCCAATACCTCTTGCCTTTTTATTTCAACATATCTTAGAATGTCAATATCCTCCTTTCTACATTCACTATCCATCACATCCTTCATATCCTTCTCCATTGTGATTACTGATGCAACGTAGTGGTTAAACACTTCACCCATCTCATCTGGCTCCACACACAAATTCCCTCCACAGCTGTTGAATGGACCTACCCTTCCCTTAACGACACTCTTCTTTCTTATGTAAGCATTAAAAAAAAAGCCTTGGGATTCTCTTTAATCCTGCCTACCAAGGACACTTCATGACCCTATTTTGCCTTCCCAAGTCCCTGTTAAAGCTCTTTCCTGCTATCTTTGTATTCTTCAAGAACATTATCTGCTTTCAATTTCCTGTAATTTATGTGTGTCTCTTTGTTTTTCACTGGGCTCACAATCTCTCTTGTCATCCAAGAAAGATTTTGCCATCTTTATCCTTCATTTTTATAGGGACGTACTTGTCCTGAATTGTTGATAATTGACTGTTAAAAGACTTCCACATATCTGATATGGATTTATCCTGAAATAGCCATCCCCAGTCTCCATTGCCTAGCTCCTGCCTAATGCTGTTTTAGTTAGCCTTTCCCATTTTAATACTTTCACTTGGGACTACTTTTATCCTTTTCTATGTCTATTGTGTGTGTAGTTTGCACATTCTCCTCCTGTCTGCGTGTGTTTCCTCCGAGTGCTCCAGTTTCCTCCCATAGTCCAAAGATGTGTGAGTTAGATTGATTGGCCATGCTAAAAATTACCCTCAGTTCTCTGAGATGTGTAGGTTAGAGGAATTAGTGGGTAAAATATGTAGGGATATGGGGGTAGGGCCTGGGTGGGTTTATGGTCAGTGTAGACTCGATGGACCAAATGACCTCTTTCTATACTGTAGGGATTCTATGATTTTTATATCTTGAAACTTGTAGAATTGTGATCACTGTTCCCAAAATAGTTCCAAACAGATATCAATCACCTCTCCAGGCTCATTTCTCAGGACCAGGTCTGAGGTAGCCCCTTTTCATGTTGGACTATCTAGATATTGCCTCAAGAAACACTCATGGACACACTGAACAAACTCTGCCCCATCCAAGTCCCTAGCACTAAAGGATTCCTGGTAGATGTTGGGGAAGTTAAAATTGCCCATCACAACAACCCTGTTGTTTTTACATCGTCCTGTCAGAGAAGCTGAGGTTGTTTTCGTTGGAAAGAAGGCGACAAAGAGGAGACCTTATTGAAACATATAAGATGATTAGAGGTTTAGATAGGGTGGACAGTGATAGCCTTTTTCCTAGGATGGAGAAAGCTAGCACAAGAGGACATAGCTTTAAATTAAGGGGTGGTAGTTATAGGACGGATGCCAGAGGTAGGTTCTTTACCCAGAAGGTGGTAAGGGTATGGAGTGCCCTGCCTGCTGCAGTTGTAGATGCGCCAAGTTTGGTGGCGTTTAAGAGGTTAGTAGATAAGTTTATGGATGAAAAGGGAATGGTTTAGGTTAGAGGGTCATTGCTTTTTCTTAATTGGTTGGCGCAACATCGAAGGCCGAAGGGCCTGTTCTGCGCTGTAATGTTCTATGTTCTATGTAATCTGCTGACATGTTCCCTCACTTTGTGCTGGTTTTGGGAAGTCTGTAGTACAACTCCACTGCTCCTGTTCCTGAGTTCTACCCATATGGCCTCACTACATGATCCCACCAACGGGTTCTCTCTATGTATAACTCTGACATTCTCCCTAATCAGAAAGTAACACCTCCATCTCTATTGTCACCCTCTCTATCTCACCTGAAGTATCAAAATTCTGGAATGCTAAGCTACCAGTCCTGCCCTTCTTTCTTTCAAGTCTTCATAATTGCCACAACATCATAGTTCCATGTGGTAATCCAAGATTTAAATTTATCTATCTTCCCTGTCATACTCCTTGTGTTAAAGCAATCACACCTCAGACTATCTGTCTTGTTATGTTTCATGCACTCTCCCTTCCTCTTTGCCGATAACTGTATCCTGTATGCTGGCTCAGAGCCAGAGATGCATGTCAGTATGGACAAATTTTCCACGGCTTGTGACGACTTTGGATTCACCATCAATATTAAAGAGACTGAAGTCATGCACCAGCCTGCTCCTCATGCACTGTTCACAAAACCCATAATCACAATCAAAATGTAGAGACTATAGGCAGTGGACCAGTTCACTTTTCTCGGCAGCGCCCTCCCCTGAGCAGAATAGTAAAGGCAAATTCTGCTTTCAGTAGTCCCACTGTATGGGAATGTTGAGGAATCAGCCCAGCAACAAAACTGAAGATTTATAGCGCGTGGTGCTCACTACCGTCCTGTATACCTGTGAAGTATGTACTGTGTATCAAAGGCATGCAAGACAGCTCAATCATTTCCACATGATTTGCCTTCGCAGAATATTATGCATCACATGACAAGACAAAGTACCAGACACTGAAGTTCTCTCTACAGCAAGTCTACCATCAGTCCACACACTGCTGATGAGAGCGCAAATCCAGTGGGCAGGTCACGTCATCTATATGTCAGACGAGCGCATTCCAAGCAGCTCCTTTTCAGGGAATTTTTTGCTGGAAGACACTCGCATGGAGTGCAGAAGAAATGTTTCAAAGACACACTCAAAGCCTCCCTGAAGTCGCTTGACATAGAAACGATCATTTGGGAAACACTGGCACAAAACCACCCTACCTAGCCACAAGAGTTGACAAGCTTACGAAGAAAGGTGCATTGCTAAAGTACAACTGAAGCATGAGCTGCGCAAGTTTAGAGCCACCAGCGCAACAACTATAGTGTATACATAAGTCTGTCCAATATATGCCAGGACATTCCAAGCCCAAATTGGTCTGATCAGTCATCTTCAGACTTAAGGCATCCAGCCTCAAAATGACTAATGGTGTCAAGGCCCTCATCGACGATGATGGATGCACAATACTCTCCTTGTATTTTATTTCTTTTAGCCTTATTGGATTCATTCACTGAGTTCTCTACAATCTCTGTATTCAGTACTGTGGCTCTTTTTGATTTTTTGCCTTTGGTTTCTCTGCTTCCCACTTTGCCTCTTACTGCCTTATTGCTACTCTACTTCCCTCTGACTTTCTGCAGTGGTTCCCATTCCCCTGCCAATTAGTTTAAATTGAGAAATGATTTAACTGAAGTTTTCAGAATTTAAAGGGATTTACTAGACATCTGAGGGCACCTAAAACAATGTTCCTCTGATGAATGGAGATGAACTTCCATCACCCTAACTGCTGTTTGGCAAAAACCAGCATGCTTTATATACTTAAACATAGTTACTGGAATTCTCCGACCATTCACACTGGCAGAATCCTCTGGTTCCACTGTCAGCACGCACCATTGCAGGTTTCCTGGCAGCATGCAGTAGAATCAATGGAAATCCCACTAACAGTGGCAGGATAAGAAGAGCCTGATAAAAGTGCAACTGGGAGGCCAGAGACTCCTGCCCAAAGTAAGATGAATTTGAGTATACTATCCAGTTCCTGAGTATTATTGATAGGAGGGGAATTAATTTAAACACCCTGATTTTGCCTCTCACCATTTGCCCATAAAGAGAAGGTCTTTTTGCTTTCCTTCTTTTTGTGCAGTGGTATATTTCATAACCCTTCAGTTTTGTTGTGATCCAATTTCCTATTAATAACCCCCTCAAACAATTTACACACACAAATTGTGAGCAAAGAGTTCTATGCATCCCCAAATCAATCATACAGTAAAAGGAATAAAGAAAATAAAAAAAAGCCCAGGCAAAGAGCCATAGAGGAAATAAGACTTATTTTTTCATGGATGTCCAAAATCAAGAGTCCAAAGGGACCTGCCTACAGAGGTAAGCAGGCTATTCCCTTTTTCTAGGACAATGAGGTGGACAGACAACATTGAATTCATCTTGTAGGCAATGGTACAGAAGTTCTAGTAGAAACAGCATAGGTCACAGAATCGTTACAGCGTAGAAAAAGTCCATTTGGCCCATCCTTCAGTGAGGATTGGCAACAGCACCTTCTCCATGATCATCCTCAACACTGGTGCCCCTCAAGGCAATGTCCTCAGCCTTGCTACACTTCTTATACACCTATAACTGTGTGCCAAATTTCCTTCCAATTCAATTTTCAAGTTAGCTGATGACATCACTGATGTGGGATAGATCTCAAACAGTGACAAGATGGAATAAAGGGGAGAGAGAGTGTCTGGTGAACTGGTGCAATGATAATATCTCCTTCAATGTCAACAAAATAAAAGAGATAGTCATCAACTTCAAGGAGTGTAGTGAAGGACATGCCCTGTCTACATCAATAGTGATAAAGTGGAAATTTTGAGAGTTCATGTTTCTAGGTATCCAGATCATCAATAACCTGTCCTGGTCCTTCCACACCAATGTTAAGAAAACCCACCATTGCCTCTACCTATTCAGGAGGCTAAGAAAATTCAGCATGTTTGCTTTGCTTCTCACCAGCTTTTACAGATGCACCATAGAAATCATTCTTTCTGTGTATCACAGCTTGGTATGACTCTTGATCTGTCCAAGACCACAAGAAATTACAAAAGGTTGTGAACTAAGCACAGTTCATCATACAAACAAATCTCCCATCCAGAGCAGGGATGTACTGTTGCAATTATACACTGCCTTGGTGAGGCCACACCGAGAGTATTGTGTATAGTTTTAGTCTCCTATTCTAAAGAAGGATGTTCTTGCTGTTGAGGTAGAAGGGGGGGAGGAGTGGCATTATTAGTCAAAGACTGTATTACAGTGACAGAAAAGAAGTTTGATGAAGACTTGTCTGTTGAGGTAGTATGGGCTGAGATTAGAAACAGGAGAGGAGAGGTCACCCTGTTGGGAGTCTTTTATAGACCTCCTAAAAGTTCTAGAGAGGTAGAGAAAAGGATTGCAAAGTCAATTCTGGTCAGGAGTGAAAGTAATAGGGTAATTGTTATGGGGACTTTAACTTTACTAATATTGATTGGAATAGCTATAGCTCTAGCTCGTTAGAGGGATCAGTTTTTGTACAAAGTGTGCAGGAAGGTGTTTTGACTCAGTATGTAGATAGGCCAACTAGAGGTGAGGCTACATTGGATTTGGTGCTGGGCAATGAGCCAGACCAGGTGTTAGGCTTGGAAGTTAGTGAACAGTTTGGTGATAGTGACCACAATTCGGTTACGTTCACCTTAGTGATGGACAGGGATAGGCATGAAGCTGGGGGCAGTAGTTATAGCTGGGGAAGGGTAATTATGAGGCCATCAGGAGAGAATTAGGGTGCATAGATTGGACTAGGAAACTACAGGGACCGGGAACATCTGGAATGTGGAGCTTATTCAAGGAGCAGCTGCTGCGAGTCCTTGATAAGTATGTCCCTGTCAGGCAAGGAGGAAATGGTCGAGTAAGAGAACCTTGGTGTACGAAAAAAAGTTGATTTGCTGGTTAAAAGGAAAAAGGAGGCTTATGTCAGGATGAGGATTGAAGGCTCGGTTAGTGCAATGGATAGCTATAGATTAGCCAGGAGGGAGCTAAAGAGTGAATTGAGGAGAGCTAAGAAAGGACACGAGAAGACTTTGGCTGATAGGATTAAGGAGAATCCTAAAGCTTTCTTTAGATATGTTAAGAATAGAAGATTGGTTAGGGCAAGATTAGGGCAAGTCATAGACAGCAGTGGGAAGTTGTGCGTGGAGCCTGAGGAGATTGGAGAGGTACTGAATAAATATTTCTCTTCGGTATTCACGCAGGGTGATGTAAATGTAGTTATGGAGAACACTGAGGTACAGGGTTGCAAACTGGAAAGTATCAAAGTAGATAGGGAGGATGTGCTAGATATTCTCGAGGGTTTGAAGTTGGATAAGTCCCCTGGGCCGGACGGGATTTACCCTAGGATTCTCTGGGAGGCAAGAGAGGAGATTGCAGAGCCTCTGGCTCTGATCTTCAGGTCGTCGTTGGTTACGGGTGTGGTTCCGGAGGACTGGAGGATAGCGAATGTGGGCCCGTTGTTCAAGAAGGGGAAGAGAGACCTTCCAGGGAATTATAGGCCAGTGAGTCTTACTTCTGTTGTGGGCAAAGTATTGGAGAGAATAATTAGGATAGGATTTATAGTTATTTAGAGAGTAATGAATTGATTGGAGATAGTCAGCATGGTTTTGTGAAGGGTAGGTCGTGCCTTACTAACCTCATTGAGTTTTTGAAAAAGTGACTAAAGAGGTGGATGGGGGTAAGGTGGTTGATGTGGTATATATGGACTTTAGTAAGGCGTTTGATAAGGTGGCCCATGGAAGACTTCTGCAGAAAATGCCGATGTATGGGATAGAGGGTGATTTAGCTAATTGGGTTAGGAATTGGCTAGCAGATAGAAGACAGAGGGTGGTGGTGGATGGGAGATATTCATCGTGGAGTTCGGTGACAAGTGGTGTACCTCAGGGGTCGGTTTTGGGGCCCCTGCTGTTTGTAATTTTCATAAATGATCTGGATGAGGGTATTGAAGGATGGATTAGTAAATTTGCAGATGACACGAAAGTCGGTGGAGTGGTAGATAGTGAAGAGGTGTGTTATAGTTTGCAGAGGGACTTGGACAAGTTGCAAAGCTGGGCCGAGAGGTGGCAAATGGAGTTTAATGTGGAAAAGTGTGAGGTAACGCACTATGGCAGAAATAATAAATGTGTAGAGTATAGGGCAAATGGTAGGATTCTTAGTAGTGTTGATGAACAGAGGGATCTTGGTGTGTATGTGCATAGATCCCTGAAAGTAGGCAGTCAATTCGAGAAGGTTGTTAAGAAGGCATATGGAGTCTTAGCTTTTATTGGTAGGGGGATTGAATTTCGGAGCCGCAACGTCATGTTGCAACTGTACAAAACTCTAGTGCGGCGCACTTGGAGTATTGTGTGCAGTTCTGGTCCCCACATTATAAGAAAGATGTGGAGGCATTGGAGAGGCTACAGAGGAGGTTTACCAGGATGTTGCCTGGTATGGAGGGCAGGTCTTATGAAGAGAGGCTGAGGGATTTGAGGTTGTTTTCGTTAGACAGGAGGCGGCTAAGAGGAGACCTTATTGAAACATATAAGATGATTAGAGGTTTAGATAGGGTGGACAGTGATAGCCTTTTTACTAGGATGGAGAAAGCTAGCAGGAGGGGACACAGCTTTAAATTAAGGGGTGATAGTTATAGGACGGATATCAGAGGTAGGTTCTTTACCCAAAGGGTGGTTAGGAAGTGGAATGCCCTGCCTGCAGCAGTTGTAGATGCGCCAAGTTTGGTGGCGTTTAAGAGGTTAGTTGATAAGTGTATGGAAGAGAAGGGAATGGTTTAGTATGGAGGGGCATTGCTTTTTATATTGGTCGGCGCAACATCGAAGGCCGGAGGGCCTGTTCTGTGCTGTAATGTTCTATGTTCTATGTTCTATGTTTGTTGATGATTGGACAATGTTCAGCACTACTTCATATTAATTCCTTTTGAAAATCACTTTTAAATCCATGCTTTCTTGTTCTTTTAGCAGTAGGAACAGTTTTTCTCTATTTACTATGTCCAGCCCTCTCATGATTTTGAAGATTTCTATTAAATTGACTCTTCATCTTCTCTTCGAAGAGGACAGTATCAACCTCTCCAATCTATCCTCATAACTGAAGTTTCTCATCTTTGTAACCATTCTGCACTCTCTTCAAAGTATTTGCATCCTTTCTGCGACGTGTCTACCACAGCTGTATGCAACATTCCTGCTAAGGTCTACCTAGTGTTTTGTATAAGTTTAGCATAACCTCCTTGCTCTTGTACTCCATTACCTCTTTTAATAAAGCTCAAAATACCAAATGCCTTGTCAATGCTCTCCACCCATCCTGTGACTTCATTGATCTATGCACATGTACACCTATGTCCCTTTGCTCCTGCACTTTGTGAAGCAGTTTACCCCTTATTTTATTTTGCCCTTTTCACAGTTTATAATACTTCCAAGTTTTTAGTGTCCTCAATTTTTGAAAGTCACCAACACACCAAGATTTAGAACATTAATATCAGGAAACCAGTGACCCCTGGGAACATCTCTACAAACCTTCCTCCAGTCCAAAAATTATCCACTTGCGATCTGCTTCCTATTATTCAGTCAATTTTGTATCCACATTGCTGCTGTCCTTTTTTTCCATGCGAATAACTTTTCTCAAGTCTATTGTTTGGCATTGCATCAAATGCCTTTTGAAAGTCCATGTACACCAACTCAATAGCTTTACTCTCAGCAATCTTTTTTCTGTTACCTCCTCAAAAAACTTCAGCAAGTTAAACCAATCCCCCTTTCAAAATCTATGCTGCCTCATTCTACTAACCCACATTTTCCATATGACAACTTAGGATGGGGGCAAGCATTCAAATCTGACAGGCCTTTTTTCTGATATGCCGCTCAGTTAATGGAATATAACAGTCTGTGCTTTGTAGCACCACAAAACACTATTACAGCTTGGGGGAGTCACCACTTCACCTTGGCTTTGATAAAACAGATATATTTCTTAGACTGGAGATTGTTAATGTTTCAACAAATTAAAACTTCAAGAGGTTTCAGGGTCCTTTGTCCTATTCAGCTGGTGATCTCTATTGGCCAGGACTGACTTGAAGTGTATAATTCTTTTGGAAGTTGGTCTTCTGCACATTTCTAATTCTCCTAATGTATTGCTCACAGTCTTGAACATTTCAATTCATAGAATCTTCCAGTACAAAGTAGTTTGATTAACCATTGCATTTTAGAGACTAAGGTTTAGATTTCTGCAATACATTGTTGCAGCTGATCGAGCAGCAAAGCTTTTCCTTCAGAATCTTATTGATGATCTCAAATTCCAGTTCGTAAATGTACTTCATTATACCAATGGTGAAAATGGCACTTAGAATGGAATCATGACATGAAGATGAGTGGAAAAGCAAATTGCATGGAAGGTGCGGAAAGTCTGTAGAGAGATCTGGATAGGCTGAGTGAGTTGGTGAGGACCTGGCAGATGGCGTATAATGTTAGCAAATGTGAGATTATCCACTTTGGTAGAAACGATAGTAGCAGGGATTATTATTTAAAGAGTGAAAAGCTGCAACATGCTACGGTGCAGAGGGTCCTTGTGCACGAATCACAAAAACTGAGTCTGCAGGTACAGCAGGTGATCAAGAAGGTGAATGGAATGTTGGTCTTTAAAGTGAGGGAGATAGAATATAAAAGTAGGGAGGTCTTGTTGCAACTGTACAGGGTACTGATGAGGCCACAACTGCAGTACTGTGTGCTGTTTTGGTCGCCGCATTTGTGGAAGGAATGCAGAGAAGGTTCACTAGGCTGATACTGGAGATAAGGGGGTTAAACTACAAGGAGAGATTGAATAGACTGAGTCTGTACTCGTTGGAGTTTAGAAGGCTGAGGGGGGATCTTATAGAGACATATAAGATAATGAAGGGGATAGATAGGGTAGAGATAGAGAGATTCTTCCAGTTTAGAAAGGATAGCAGAACTAGAGGGCACAGCCTCAAAATAAGTGGGGGGGGGTTGCAGTTTAGAACAGAGTTGAGGAGAAACTTCTTCACTCAAAGGGTGGTGAGCCTCTGGAATTCTCTGCCCATTGAAGTGGTAGAGACTACCTCGCTGAAGAAATTTAAGTTACAGACAGATAGGTTTCTGATAGACAAGGCAATTAAGGGTTATAGGGAGAAAGCGGGTAAGTGGAACTAATCCATTTCAGATCAGCCATGTTTTTGTTGAATGGCAGGGTAGGCTCGAAGGTCTAGATGGCCTATTCCTGCTCCTATTTCTTATATTCTTATGTTCTTATGAATCATGGAAAGAGCTGCTTATAGAAATAATCTAGGGTAACAAAAACCCCAAAATTGAAGATCTTCTCCCTCCCATCTTTTCTGTCTCTCCTGAAAGTATTTGCAGATGTTCAGTTGAATGGACATGGGTTAATAATTGACATGCGTTGCACATTTTCATAAGAGGCTGATCAGCTGCACTCAGAGCCATTTGGACATAGGGGCATCACTAGTTACACCAGTTGTGTTGTATTCAGATCCATTAGCATGCCTTCCAGAAATAAATAAGGGGTAGCAATCAGAGGTAGTAATCCATAAGCATTGAGGATAATCATAGCTTCCAGAGCCATGCCTTCCTTGAATTTGGATGAATTCACATAGACTAGAAATCAACTTATGAAATAAAAACAGAAAATGCTAAAGACACTCTATGGTCAGAATTCTACCATCTTGTTCACCACTGAAATGAAGAAGGCAAGGGTTTGACAATGGAAATCTGCATTGATCTTGGACGAGAATTTCCAGTCTCATCCTTGAGAGGCTGTAAAGTCCCACCCCAAATTTGGGCAGCACCTATAGTGAAAGAAGCACATAACTTTCCAGGTTAATGATATTTCAATTCTGGTGAAAGACCATTAGCCTGAAATGTTAACTCTGTTTCTCTCTCCACAGATACTTTCAGACTTGTTGAGTATTTCCGGTATTTTGTTTTTATTTGAAAGTTCCAGCACTCACAGTATTCGATTTTTGTATTACACTTTTGACCCTCATTATATGATTTAGTTGCTCACCAATTTATCCAACGAAGCCATCAGAGAGATTTAGGGTAGTCTGACAATGCTTACAAGCTAGAAAACTGAACAATTGATTGTTACTAGGAAAGTACAATTCCAAGTCAGAGAACATGACTTGGAATTGTACTTTCCTATTATAGCAACCAATTGTTCAGTTTTCTAGTTTGTAAGTGTTCTAGAGAACATAGAACATTACCAGCGCAGTACAGGCCCATAGGCCCTTGATGTTGCAACGACTTGTGAAACCAATCTTAGGCCCCTCTAACCTACATTATTCCAATATCATTGATATGTTTATCCAATGACCATTTAAACGCCCTTAATGTTGGCGAATCCACTGTGTCACAGGCAGGGCATTCCATGCTCTTACTACTCTGAGTAAAGAACCTACCTCTGACATCTGTCCTATATTTATCATCCCTGAATTTAAAGTTATGTTCCCTCATCCTAGCCATCTTCATCTGAGGAAAAAGGTTCACACAGTTCACTCTATCTAATCCTCTGATCATCTTATATCAAGTCACTATTAAGTCACCTCTTAACCTTCTTCTCTCTAACGAAAATAGCCTCAAGTCTCTCAGCCTTTCCTCATAAGACCTTCCCACCGTACCAGGTAACATCCTGGTAAATTCCTCTGCACACTTTCCAATATTTCCACATCCTTCCAATAATACAGCAACCAAAACTGTTTGCAGTTCTCCAAGTGCGGCCACACCAGAGTTTTGTACAGCTGTAATATGACCTCATGGCTCCAAAACTCAGTCCCTCTACCAATAAAAGCTAACGTACCATATGTCTTATTAACAACCCTATCAATCTGGGTGCTAACTTTAAGGGATCTATGCACATGGACAACGAGATCTCTGCTCATCCACACTCCCAAGTAAGTTACCATTAGCCCAGTATCCTCTATTACTGTTACTCCTTCCAAAGTGAATCACTTCACATTTTCCGCATTAAAGTCTGTTTGCCTTCACTCAGCCCAGTTCTGCAGTTTATCTATGTCTTTCTATAACCTGCAACATCCTTCTGCACTGTCCACAACTCCATTGATTTTAGTGTCATCTGTAAATTTACTAACCCATCCTTCTACGCCCTCATTCAGGTCATTTATAAAAATGACAAACAGCAGTGGGCCCAAAATAGATCTTGCAGTACACATTAGTAACTGAACTCCAGGTTGAACGTTTCCCATCAACCACCATCCTCGATCTTCTTACAGATAGGTAATTCCTAATCCAAACCGCTAAATCACCCTCAATCCCATGACTCTGTATCTTCTGCAATAGTTTACCATGGGAAACATTATTAAATTCTTTACTGAAACCCATATACACCACATCAACTGTTTTTCCCATATCCATCTCTTTGATCACCTTCCCAAAGAACTCAACAAGTTTGTAAGGCACGACCTACCCTTCACAAGACTGTGTTGACTATCCCTAATCAAATTATTCCTTTCTAGATAATTATAAATCCTATCTCTTATAGTTTTTTCTAAAACCTTGTCCACATCAGAAGTAAGGTTCACTGGTCAATAGTTACCTGGGTTGTCACTATTCCCCTTCTTGAATAAGGGGACAATATTTGATATCCTGCAGTCTTCTGGCACTATTTCTGTAGACAGTGACGATCTAGAGATCAAAGCCAAAGGCTCTGCAATCTCCTCCTGAGCATTTCAGAGAACGCTCGAATAAATCCCATCCAGCCCAGGACAGTTATCTATTTTTATACTTTCCAGAATTGCTAACACCTCCTTCTTATGAACCTCAATCCCATATAGTCTTAAAAGAGCATCTGTATTTATTGTCCTCTTTTCCGTCAGGTACCAGAGTAACACGGCGGCAGAGATTCTCAACACTATCACCAATATCCAACCAAAGGAAAGTTCTGGAGGAAGTGGAGAGACTCGAGAAGCCAGTGTGTTTAAACTGGCTGGCAATATGCTGAAAAAGCTGCCCCCAGATTATTTGGCACATGAGGTACTGTACTGTTATGCGTGAAATGATATCACAAGGTGCACTGAGTTCAAACTATATTTATAGACATAGAAAAGTACAGCACAATACAGGCCTTTGATGTTGTGCCAAGTTATGTCCGAACCCAAGATCAAGCTATTCCACTCCCTATCATTCCATTGGGCTCCATGTGCCTACTCAATAACTGCTTGAAAGTTCCTAAAGTATCTGACTCCACTATCACAGCAGGCAGTCAATTCCACACCCCGACCACTCTCTGAGTAAAGAATCTACCTCGGACATCCCTCCTATAGCTCCCACCATGAACTTTTTAGTTATGCCCTGAGGAACCATAGAACACTACAGCACAGAAACAGGCCTTTTTGCACTTCTTGGCTGTGTCAAACCATTTTTCTGCCTAGTTCCACTGACCTGCACCTGGACCATATCCCTCCACACCGCTCTCATCCATGTACCTGTCCAAGTTTCTCTTAAATGCAGAAAGTGAGCCCGCTTTTACCACTTCATCTGGCAGCTCATTCCAAATTCCCATCACTCTCTGCGTGAAGAAGCCCTTTAATATTCCCTTTACACTTTTCCCACTTCACCCTTAACCCATGTCCTCTAGTTTTTTTCTCCCCTAGCCTCAGTGGAAAAAGCCTGTGTGCATTCACTGTATCTATACCCATCATAATTTTATACACCTCTATTAAATCCCCTGTCATTCTTCTACACTGCAGAGAATAAAGTCCAAATCTATTCAACCTTTTCCCATAACTCAATTTCTCAAATCCCAGAATATCCTTGTAAACATTCTCTGCACTCTTTCAGCTCTCATGTAATTAGGTGACCAAAACTGGACACAATGCTCTAAATTCAGCCTCACCTTAACATTTCAATTCTTGTACTCAATACTTTGATTTATAAAGGCCAATGTTACAAAAGCATACTTTATGACTCTAGCTACTGTGACGCCACTTTTAGGGAATTATCTATCCGTACTCCCAGATCCCTCTATACTATACTCTTCACTGTTCTACCATTTACCTTGTATGTTCTACCTTGGTTTGTCCTTACAAAGTGCAATACGTCATACTTCTCTGCATTAAACTCCATTTGCCATTTTCAGCCCATTTTTCTAACTGGTCCAAATGCTTCTGCAAGCTTTGAAAACCTTCTTCACTGCCCAATACACCTCCAATCTTTGCATCATCAGCAAATTTGCTGATCCAATTTACCACATTTTCATCTATATCAATGAACTGGATGATAAGCAACTATGGACTCAGCACTGATTCCTTTGGCACACCATTAGTCACAGGCCTCCACTCAGAGAAGCAACCATCACTACCATTCTCTGGCTTCTTCCATTGAGCCAATGTCTAATCCAATTTATGACCTCTCCATGTATACCTAGCAACTGAATTTCCTAACTAACCTCCCATGATGCAGGACATTGTCAAGGGCCTTACTGAAGTCCACGTAAACAACATCTACTGCCTTCTCTTCGTTCACTTTCCTGGTAACCTCCTCAAAAAACTCTAATAGATTGGTTAAACAAGACGTACCACGCGTATAATCATATTGACTCTCCTTAATAAGTCCCTGTCCATCTAAGTATTTGTAAATCCTATCTCTTGGTACTCCTTCCAATAATTTACTACTACTGACATCAAGCTTATTAGCCTATAATTTCCTGGATTACTTTCTGAGCCTTTTTTAAACAATGGAACAACATGAGCTATCCTCTAATTACCTGGCACCTCTCCAGTGGATACCAACATTTTAAATATACCTGCAAGGGCACCTGCAATTTCAACTAGTCTCCTTCAAGGTCCAAGGGAATACCCTGTCCAGTCCTGGGGATTTATCTACTCTGATTTGCCTCAAGCCTGCAAGCACCTCCTCCCCTTTAATCTGTATAGGTTCCATGACCTCCCTACTTGTTTGCCTTATTTCCACAGACTCCATGCCAGTTTCCTTAGTAAATACGGATGCAAAAAAAAACTTAATATCTCCCCCATTTTTTTCGGTTCTATACAAAGCTGGCCACTCTGATCTTGAAGAGGACGAATTTTATCTCTTACTATCCTTTTGCTCTTAATATACCTGTAGTTTCTTGCATTTTTTATACTCTTCAAGCATTTTATTTGCTCCCTGTTGCCAAAAGATGTTATACCTCTCTCTCATCTTCTTTATTAGAGTTCCAATCTTCCTCGGGACCAAGGTTCCTTATTCTTATTCACTTTGCCTTTAATCCTGATCGGAACATACAACTTTGCACTCTCAAAATTTCTCCTTTGAAGGCTTCCCACTTGACAAATACATCCATGCCAGAGAACAGCTTGTCTTAATCCATTCTTTTTAGATTGTTTCTCATTTCTTCAAATTTGGCCTTTTTCCAGTTTAGAATCCAACCTGAGGACCAGATCTATCCTTATAGTGATCACTCGGTCACTAGTGGTGTGCCACAGGGCTCGGTACTGGGACCTCTTCTATTTGTAATATATATAAATGACTTGGAAGAGGGAGTAAGTGGAGTGATCAGCAAGTTTGCAGCTGATACAAAGATGGCTGGACTTGCGGATAGTGAGGAGCATTGTCAGGCGATGCAGCAGGACATAGATAGGCTGGTAGCTTGGGCAGACAGATGGCAGATGGAATTTAATCCTGATAAATGTGAGGTGATGCATTTTGGGAGAAAGAATGTAGCGGGGAGGTATATGATAAAGGGTAGACCTATTAAGAGTATAGAAACGCAGAGGGACCTGGGGGTGCAGGTGAACAAGTCTCTGAAGGTGGCAGAGCAAGTGGAGAATGTTGTGAAGAAAGCATATAGTATGCTAGCCTTTATAGGAAGGGGTATAGAGTACAAGAGCTGGCCTTTAATGTTGCAGTTGTATAAAACTCTGGTTAGACCTCATTTGGAATACTGCGTCCAGTTCTGGTCGCCTTACTACCGGAAGGACGTGGAGACTCTGGACAGAGTGCAGAGAAGGTTTACCAGGATGCTGCCTGGTATGGAAGGTCTGAGTTACGAGGAGAGATTAGGCAAATTGGGACTGTTTTCCTTAGAAAGACGTAGACTTAGAGGAGATCTGATAGAGGTGTACAAGATTTTGAAGGGATAGATAGAGTAAACAGGGTTAAGCTTTTTCCTAGGATGGACTCAAATAGCACGAGGGGTCACGGGCTTAGGGTGAGGGGGTAAGGTATAATTTGGATGCTAGAGGGAGTTTTTTCACACAGAGGGTGGTGGGGGTATGTAATGCACTGCCAAGTAAAGTGGTGGAGGCAGGTACTCTGGAGTTATTTAAGAAATACTTAGATGGGCACATGAACAGAATGGGAATGGAGGGGTATAGAAAACTGATTTAAAATGAGCCTTGGGAGTCCCTGGGAAGTGTGTAAATAGATGATGATATTGATGTACTTGTTTTTATCCTACAGGTGCTTTGGTCCACCTTGTTGTCTAACGAGGGGCATACACGCGATGGGTCGTGAGAGGGCTGCTCTTGGATTTTTTTTGAGAGTATTCTGCTGCTTCACATTGTTAGTGTATGTTTGACCTGGACCATTTGATGGACAACATGACAGCTCAGTGACTATATCTGTGCTGTGCAGATACATGGATTTGGGCCTGTCTCTATGGGAGTTTGCGCATTCTCCCCGTGCTTGCGTGGGTTTTCTCCGGGAGCTCCGGTTTCCTTCCACATCCCAAAGATGTGCTCTTAGGCTAATTGGCAAAACAAATTCTCCCTGAATTGTCTCAAATTTGGTTTTTAATCCATAGATCTATAAACATGGACAGGGATCGCGGGTAGAGGTGGGAACATCGGGGTGGCGGCGTGGGCTCGTTGGGCCAAAGGGCCTGTTTCCCGTGCTGTTTTGTTCTTTGTTCTTTGATTATCTATGATCAAGTTGAAACTAATGGCGCTATGATCACTAAAACCAAAGTGTTCCCCTACACAACTTCCATCACTTGCCCTAACTCATTTCCTGATAGGAGATCTAATATTGCATCCTCTCTAGTTGGTACTTCTATATATTGATTTAGAAAATTTTCCTGAATGCATTTTACAAACTCCATCCTGTCTAGACCTTTAACAGTATGGAAGCCAAAATCTATATGTGGAAAAATAAAATCCCCTGCTATCACAACTTTATGTTTCCGCCAGTTATCTGCTATCTCTCTACAAATTTACTCTTCCAATTCTTGCTGACTATTGGATGATCTAAAATACAATCCCATTAATGTGATCGTATCTTTCCTGTTTCTCAGTTCCACCCATATAGCTTTGGTAGACAAGCCCTCTAATCTGTCCTGCCTGAGCATTTCTGCAACATTTTCTCTGACTACCAATACCACCCCCCACCCTTCATCCCTCTGCCTCTATCATGTCTGAAGCATCAGAACCCTGGAACATTGATTGCCAGTCTTGCCCCTCCTGTAGCCAAGTTTCACTAATGGCTATAATGTCATAATTCCATGTGTCAATCCATGCCCTCAACTGGTCTGCCTTCCGCACAATACTCCTGGCATTGAAATAGATACACTTCAGAAGATTATTACCACCACATACAACCCTGCTATTTGTGATTTTGCATGAACTATTAACATTTATTTTCACCCCTACTCCACTATCTGCTCTGGCACTCCAGTTCCTATCCCCCTGCAAATCTAGTTTAAACCCTCCCCAATAAGACTAGCAAACCTCCTTGCAAGTATATTTGGTTCTCTTGTAATTCAGGTGTAATCCTTGTTTCTTGTACAGGTCCCACCTGCCCCAGAAAAGGTCACAATGTTCTAGAAACCTGAAACCCTGCCCCCTACACCAGTTCCTCAGCCACGTGTTCATCTGCCAAAGCATCCTACTCTTATCCTCACTGGCATGTGGCACAGGTAGCAATCCTGAGATGACTACGCTCAGGATCCTGCTTTTTAAATTCCTAACAAGTTCTCTATACTCACTCTTCTGGACCTCCACACTCTTCCTTCCTGTTTCATTGGTACTGATGTGTACCATGACATCTGGCTGATCACTCTCCCACTTCAGAATGCTGTGCATGCGATCAGAGACAATGCTGACTCTGGTACCCAGGAGGCAACAAACCATCCACGAGTCTCTGTCATGACACAGAACTTCCTGTCTGTACTTCTGACTATTGAGCCCCGATCACTACTGCTCTCCTCTTCTTGCCCCTTCCTTTCTGTCTGCAGAACCAGACTCAGTGCCAGAGATCCAGCTGCCGCAGCTTCTTCCAAGTAAGGCATCCTCCACAACAGTATCCAAAACAGTATACCTAGTGTGGAGGGGAATTGCCACAGTGGAACTTTGCTCTGCCTGCCCTTTCCCCTCCCTTACCTGATGGTAACCTAATTAGCTGTGCTCTGTGCCTTTGGCATAACTATCTCCCTGAAGCTATTATTTATAAACTCGTCATTCTTTTGAATGATCCAGAGGTCATCCAGCTCCTGCTCCTGTTCCCTAATGCGATTTGTTTGGAACTGCAGCTGGATGCACCTCTTGCAGATGTTATTGGAGACACTGGAGGTCTTCCTGACTTCCTGCATCTGCAAGAGGAGCATTCCAACATCCTGCCTGGCATTCTTTCTATTCTGAAGAATCAAAAAAAACTTACCGGAACATACACTTGCCTCTACCTGTTCATGCTGAAGCCTGTTTAAGACAAAGTCGTCCCACTCTGCTCCCTCTCACTCCATTGCCCGCTGGACAGAGCAGTCTGCTTTTTAAACCTTCTGCATGCTAGTGGCTGACATCTCTCTCAGAGATCTCTCTGTTCCTCCACATTGACCCCATGATCCGCATTCAAGTTCGTCCTCCCAAAATGAATCACCTCGCACTTTTCAGGGTTAAACTCCATCTGCCACTTTTCTGTGCAGCTCTGCATCCTATCAATGTCTGTTTGCAGCCTACAAGAGCTGTCCACCTCATCCACTACTCCACCAATCTTGGTATCATCAGCAAATTTACTAACCTACCCTTAAGCCCTCTCTTCCAAGTCATTGATAAAAATCACAAATAGCAGAAAACCAAGCACTCATCCCTGTGGTATGCCACTAATAACTGGCCTCCAGTCTGAAAATTTTCCCCCCCACCACCACCTTCTGTCTTCTACGAGATAGCCAGTTGCTTATCCAATTGGTACTCCAATTGGAGTATTGTGTGCAGTTCTGGTCGCCACATTATAAGAAAGATGTGGAGGCATTGGAGAGGGTACAGAGGAGGTTTACCAGGATGTTGCCTGGTATGGAGGGCAGGTCCTATGAGGAGAGGTTGAAGGATTTGAGGTTGTTTTCGTTAGAAAGGAGGCGGCTAAGAGGGGATCTTATTGAAGCATATAAGATGATTAGAGGTTTAGATAGGGTGGACAGTGATAGCCTTTTTCCTAGGATGGAGAAAGCTAGCACGAGGGGAAACAACTTTAAATTAAGGGGTATGAGTTATAGGACGGATATCAGAGGTAGGTTCTTTACTCAAAGAGTGATTAGGGAGTGGAATGCCCTGCCTGCGGCTGTTGTAGATGCGCCAAGTTTGGTGGCGTTTAAGAGGTTAGTTGATAAGTATATGGATGAGAAGGGAATGGTTTAGTTAGGAGGGGCATTGCTTTTTATTTTGGTCGGCACAACATCGAAGGCCGAAGGGCCTGTTCTGTGCTGTATTGTTCTATGTTCTATGTTCTATGGTCAAATTTCCTTCTATCTCACATTCCCTTACTTTCTTCATGGGCCTACCATGCGGAACCTTATCAAATGCTTTATTAAAATCCACATATACAACATCAACATTCTACTTTCATCTACACACTTAGTTACCTCCTCAAGGAATTCAGTCAAATTTCTGAGGCAAGATATATCCCTCACGAATCCATGCTGACTATCCCGGGTTAAGTTGTATCTTTCCAAATGGTCATAAATCCTATATCTCGAGACCTTTTCCATCAACTTACCGACCACTGAAATAAGATTGACTGTCCTATAATTACTAGAGTCATTCCTATTTCCTTTCTTGAAGGGAGGAACAACATTCGCCACTCTCCCGTCCTCTGGGATAGTACTGTCCAAGGTGACCTTCATGGCATACGAACAGTGCAGAGTCGCTGAGCAGAAACTGGTAGCCAAGCTCTGCACACACAAGGATGGCTTCAACCGGGATCTTGGGTTCACGTCACACTATCTGTAAACCCCAAAACTTGCCTGATCTTGCAATATTTCACTGACTTTCCTGTCTGGAGATAATACATTTAGAACATAGAACATTACAGCGCAGTACAGGCCCTCGATGTTGCGCTGACCAATGTAACCAATTTCATGACCCTCTATCCTAAACTATTTGAATGCTATCCATATGCCTATCCACTGACCATTTGAACGCCCTTAAACTTGACGAGTCCACAACTGCTGCAGGCAGGGCATTCCACGCCCTTACTACCCTCTGAGTAAAGAACCCACCTCTGACATGCATCCTATAACTACCACCCCTTAATTTAAAGCTATGTCCCCTTGTGCTATCCATCTCCATCCGAGGAAGTAGGCTCTCACTATCCACCCTATCTAACCCTCTGATCATCTTATATGTCTCAATTAAGTCACCTCTTAGCCTTCTTCTCTCCAATGAAAATAACTTCAAGTCCCTTAGCCTTTCCTCAAAAGGCCTACCCATCATACCAGGCAACATCCTGGTAAACCTCCTCTGCACCCTTTCCAATGCCCCCACATCTTTCTTATAATGTGGCGACCAAAACTGTACACAATACTCCAAGTGCGGCCGCACCAGAGTTTTGTACAGTTGCAACATAATGCCTCGGCTCTGAAATTCAATCCCTCTACCAATAAATGCTAACACACTCTATGCCTTCTTAACAACCTTATCAACTTGAGTACCAACTTTCAGAGATCTATGCACCTGTACACTGAGATCTCTCTGCTCATCTGCACTACTAAGAGTCCTACTATTAGCCCTATATTCTGCACACATATTATTCCTACCAAAGTGAATCACCTCACATTTTTCCACATTAAACTCCATTTGCCACTTCTCAGCCCAGCTCTGCAATTTATCTATGCCCTTCTGTAACATCCATCCTCACTGTCTACAACTCTTCTGACTTTGGTGTCATCAGCAAATTTACTAACCCATCCCTCCACACCCTCATCCAGGTCATTTACAAAAACAACAAACAACAGTGGCCCCAAAACAGATCCCTGAGGTACACCACTAGTAACTAAACTCCAGGTTGAATATATCCCATCAACTACCACCCTCTGTCTTCTATCAGCTAGCCAATTCCTAATCCAAATTGCTAAATCTCCCTCAATCCCATGCATCTGCATTTTCTGCAGTAGTATTCCATGGGGAACCTTATCAAACGCCTTGCTAAAATCCATATACACCACATCAACTGCCTTACCCTTATCCATCTCTTTAGTCACCTTTTCAAAAAACTCAATAAGGTTTCTGAGGCATGACTTTCCCTTCACAAATTCATGCTGACTATCCCTAATCAATTCATTTCTTTCTAAATGACTATAAATCCTATCCCTTATAATTCTTTCCAAAACTTTCCCCACTACAAATGTAAGGCTCACTGGTCTAGAATTTGCAGAATGGTCTCTTTAATCTATGCTTAATGCTATCTCCATCACATTGTCTGCACCTTTAAGACTTTAATAGCAGATTTACATTCTAATCAGTATTCCGTAACTATGTGTGTGTCTTTATGTGCCCTGTTTCTGATCAGAACTCTCCACTCACCTGACAAAGGAACAGCGTTTTGAAAGCTTGTGGCATTTACTATCAAATAAACCTATTGGACTTTAACCTGGTGTTGTGAGACTTCTTACCATAATTACCCCTGTCCAATGCCAGCATCTCCACATCATGACAATCCCCATAGACAGTGAGGACCCAAAGATCAAAGCTAAAGGCTCTGCAATTTCATCCTACGCCTCCAAAGTATCCTAGGATGTATCCCATCTGACTCAGGGGAT
The DNA here is from genome assembly GCA_024679065.1 of Sphyrna mokarran. Lineage (NCBI taxonomy): Eukaryota > Metazoa > Chordata > Chondrichthyes > Carcharhiniformes > Carcharhinidae > Sphyrna > Sphyrna mokarran. The sequence continues at coordinate 7,286,021 of JAGIQG010000005.1, forward strand.
TTATCAACCCTCAGGTTTTTCAAAATTGCTGATACATCTTCCCTCAGAACAGCTATCTCTTTCACTCTATCAGCCTGTGTCACACCCTTATCCTCAACAATATGGCTGTCTCGCTCCTTTGTGAATACTGAAGAAAAATATTCATTCAATGCCTCACCTATCTCTTCTGATTCCATGCACAAGTTCTCACTACTATCCTTGATTGGCCCTTAACCTCACCCTGGTCATTCTTTTATTTCTTACATAAGAGTAAAAAAGCCTTGGAGTCTTTCATGATCGAAATGCCAAGGACTTCTTATGCCCCCTCCTAGCTTTCCCAAGCCCTTTTTAAACTTGTTTCTTGCTACCTTGTAACGCTTAAGTGACCCAATTCAACCTTGTCTTCTCATCCTTACATGCGCTTCCTTTTTCTTCTTGACAAGATATTCAGCCTCTTTGTGAATCATGGTTCTTTCACTCGGCCATTTCCTCCCTGTCTGACAGGGACATACCTATTAAGGACACGCAGTATTTATTCCTGGCACAAGCTCCACTTTTCATTTGTGCCCATACCTGACAGGTTCTGTTCCCATCTTATGCTCCCTAATTCTTGCCTTATCACATAATTAGCCCTGCCCCAATTATAAACCTTGCCTTGTCATGTGACATTATCCCTTTCCAATGCAGTAATAAAAGACACCAAATTATGGTCACTGTCTCCAAAGTGCTGCCCCACAAACAAATCCAACACTTGGCCCAGTTCATTACCCAGTACCAAGTTCAATGTGGCCCCACCTCTTGGCTTATCTACATATTGTGTCAGGAAACTGTCCTGCAAATGTTGTAACAAAAAGTGTCCCATCCGATCTATTTGGCCTATAAAGATTCCAATAAATATTTGGAAAGTCAGTTGGCCTCTCAAAGGCAAGTGTTTTGTCTTTAGTGTTGCTGAAATGGAAAGCTGGGGAGTAAACAACTTTGAAATTCTTTGCTGTTTGTCTTAATACTAAAGTTATGAAATGATTGAGAAAGGGGGACAATTTTGGGAACAGTGATCCCAATTCTGCAAGTTTCAAGAGACTTGTGAAAAAGGAGATACTGGGGTTCTTGGGAATCATGAAGTTAGACAAGTCGCTAGGATCTGATGGGATTTACCCTAGAATACTAAGAAAGGCAAGAGAGGAAATTGCTTAGGCCTTATGAGAAATCTTTTTTTTCCTCACTGGCCACAGGGAACGTCATGATGTGGAGATGCCAGTGTTGGACTGGGATAAAACACACAGAAATCCCACAACACCAGTTTAAAGTCCAAACAGGTTTATTTGTAGCAAAAGCCACAAGCTTTCTGGGCAGCCTGTCCCTTCGTCAGGTGGCTGGGAGTTCTAATCGTAAAAATGACACAAAGACACAAATTCAATTTACATGCATAATGATTGGAATGTGAGTCTTTACAGCTAATCAATTCTTAAAGGTACAATATGAGTGGAAAGAGCTTTAAGCACAGGTTAAAGAGATGTTTATTGTTTCCAGACAAGAAAGTTAGCGACGCTTTGCAAGTCCAGGCAAGTCGTTGGAGTTACAGATAGTGTGACATGAACGCAAGATCCTAATTGAGACCGTCCTCATGTTTGCGGAACTTGGCTATCAGTTTCTGCTCAGCGACTCTGTGCTGTCGTGTGTCCTGAAGGTCACCCGAAGATCAGAGGCCGAATGCCCATGATTGCTAAAGTGTTCTCCAACAGGAAGATATTGATTGGAATAGCTCTAGCTCTAGCTCGTTAGAGGGGTCAGTTTTTATACAAAGTGCGCAGGAAGGTTTTTTGATTCAGTATGTAGATAGGCCAACTAGAAGTGAGACTACATTGAACTTGGTGCTGGGCAATGAGCCAGACCAGGTGTTAGACTTGGAAGTAGGTGAGCATTTTGGGGATAGTGACCACAATTCGGTTACGTTCACCTTAGTGATAGAAAGGGATAGGCATGAACCTGGGGGCAATAGCTATAGCTGGGGGAATGGTAATTATGAGGCTATTAGGAGAGATTTAGGGTGCATAGGTTGGACTAGGAAACTGCAGGGGCTGGGAAAATCTGAAATGTGGAGCTTATTCAAGGAACAGCTACTGCAAGTCCTTGATAATATGTCCCTGTCAGACAAGGAGGAAATGGTCAAGTAAGGGAACCGTGGTATACTAAAAAAGTTGATTCGCTGGTGAGAAGGAAAAAGGAGGCTTATGTCAGGATGAGGCTTGAAGGCTCAGGTAGTGCACTGGAAAGTTATAGATCAGAACTCAGTAAGAATTTAGCAACACCAATTTTAAATCCAACCGATTTATTTGATAGTAAAATTGCGAGCTTTCGACACTGTGTCTTCCTCAGGCAAATGCAGTGTTCTGGTCTGCAATAGCACACATCAGCACAGACAGTCAGAGATTGCTGATTAGAATGTGAATCCTTACATCTAACCTGCTATTCAAGTGTTAAAGTGGCTAACAATGTGTGTGAAGGGAACCCTGAGCATTGGTTAGAGAATTGTGTATTTTCTCCAAACAGCACAGTAAGTGAGTTTTTTTGCTAACCCAGGCAAGTTACGGGGGTTGCAGATAGTGTGACATGAAGCCAAGATCCCTATTAAGGCCGTCCTCATGTGTGCGGAACTTGGCTATCAGTCTCTGCTCAGCGACTCTGCGCTGTCATGTGTCACGAAGGCAGCCTTGAAGAACATTTCCCGCAGGTCAGAGGCCGAATGCCCATAACTGCTGAAGTGTTCGCCCACAGGAAGGGAACTGTTTTGCCTGGTGATTGTTGAGCGATGCTCATTCATCCGCTGTCGTAGTATCTGCATGGTCTCCCCAATGTACCATGCTTCGGGACATCCTTTCTTGCAACGTATTAGGTAGACAACGTTGGCCGAGTTGCAAGAGTATGTACCGTGTATCTGGTGAATGGTATCCTCATGTTTGATGATGTCGTCCATGTCTATGGTCTGGCATGTCTTGCAGAGGTTGCTGTGGCAGGGTTGTGTGGTATTGTTGTCACTGTTCTCCTGAAGGTTGGGTAGTTTGCTGCGAACAATGATCTGTTTGAGGTTGTGCGGTTGTCTGAAAGCAAGAAGTGGGGGGGTGGGGATGGCCCTAGTGAGATGTTCATCGTCATCAATGATATGTTGAAGACTCCGGAGAAGATGTCATAGCTTCTCCGCTCCGGGGAAGTACTGGACAACAAAGGGTAGTCTGTCCACTGTGTCCCGTGTTCATCTTCTGAGGACGTCAGTGCGGGTAATCGCTGTGGCACGTCGGAACTGTCGATCGATGAGTCGAGCGCCATATCCTGTTCTCACGAGGGCATCCTTCAGCATCTGGAGGTGTCTGTCACGATCCTCCTCATCTGAGCAAATTCTGTGTATACAGAGGGCTTGTCCATAGGGAATGGCTTCTTTAACGTGTCTAGGGTGGAAGCTAGAGAAGTGGAGCATTGTGAGGTTGTCTGTCGGTTTGCGGTACAGTGAGGTGCTGAGGTGACCGTCCTTGATGGAGATGCGTGTGTCCAAGAATGCAACTGATTCTGGAAAATACTCCATGGTGAGTCTGATGGTGGGATGGGACTTGTTGATATCATCATACAGTTGCTTCAATGATTGTTCACCATGAGTCCAAAGGAGAAAGATGTCATCAATGTATCTAGTATATAACCTTGGTTGAAGATCTCGTGTGGTGAAGAAGTCTTGTTCGAACCTGTGCATGAAGATGTTGGCATATTGAGGTGCGAATTTGGTCCCCATGGCTGTTCCGTGTGTCTGGATGAAAAGCTGATTGTTGAAGGTGAAGACATTGTGGTCCAAGATGAAGCGGATGAGTTGTAAAATTGCATCCAGAAACTGGCAGTTGTTGGCATTGAATACTGAGGCAGTTGCAGCAATGTCATCGTCGTGAGGGATGTTGGTGTAGAGCTCCGAGACATCCATTGTGACAAGGAGTGTCCCTGGTTCTACTGCTCCATGTGTGCTGAGTTTCTGTAGGTAGTCCATAGTGTCAAGACAAAAGCTGGGAGTTCTTTGTACAATGGGTTTCAGGATGCCCTCGATATAGCCGGAGAGGTTCTCACACAGGGTCCCATTGCCCGATACGATGGGACGGCCGGGTATGTTTGCCTTGTGTATCTTTGGGAGGCAGTAGAGATCTCCAATGCGGGGAGTACGTGGAATGAGAGTCCGGAGGGTGTTCTGAAGGTCCGGATCAAAGGTTTTGATCAGAGTGTTGAGTTGACGAGTGTGTTCTTTGGTCGGATCTGCTGGTAACTGTCTGTAGTGTTTCACATTGTTTAGTTGTCGGTACACTTCTTCACAGTAGTCCGTTCTGTTCAGTAGGACGGTGGCGCCTTCTTTGTCTGCTGGTTTGATGACAATGTTGCGGTTGGTCTTGAGAGCACGGATGGTCTTGTGTTGTGCTTGGGTGATGTTCGGGACTGTCTTGTAAGCGCGGTTGATGAATCTGGTGTTCACGCACCTCCTGATGGCTTGGGCATACATGTCCAGTTGGGGGCAGCGGCCTTCCGGAGGAGTCCAATTGGATTCGTTCCTCTTCGGTTGCTGCACTGAGGATCCCTCTGTCGGCTGTTCTGGTTCATTAGCTGTCTCATTGAGTCCGCTGTTGGCCTCTTGGGGTTTGTGGAAGAACTCACGCAGCCTCATTCGCCTGATGAATTCCTCTGTGTCCACTGTGAGACTGATGGGGTCCATTTTGGTGGTGGGACAGAAATTGAGGCCTCGGCTGAGAACTTCGATTTCCTCTGATTGAAGTGTGTTGTCCGACAGGTTAACAATGGACCTCCCTGCGGTAGTGTTGTTTTCTACTGTGGTGCCAAGGGAGGCTTGGTTGTTGCTGGTGGCGATGCCGAGTTTTTCAAGTTTCCTGTTCTTGGTGTGCATGTAAATGGTGTAGTTTCTTTGTCTCATCTGCTTGGCAAAGTTTCGCATCTGATCTGCGTCCTGAGCGCAAGTTGAGAATATGTATTCCATTTTACTTTCCAGGGTGCAGCGTTTGCTATAGAGCTGGTGTATGAGGTGATTGAGGAGTGTGAGAGAGGTGCGACGGCAAAGCCTCTCAGTGTAGTCCGTGTTATAAGTTGACCTGAGTGGGTTCGTGATCTGTAGTCCCTTTGGTATCCTGTCTGCTTTCTTGCATCTCTGTAGAAACTTGATGTCTGTGTCGATACGTGCAATCCTTTTGGAGATCCTCTCCACTTGGATCCAGCAGTATGTGGTGTTGATAGTAGTCATGATGTAAAGGTGCCGGCGTTGGATGAACTACGACAGCGGATGAATGAACATCGCTCAACAATCACCAGGCAAAACAGTTCCCTTCCTGTGGGCGAACACTTCAGCAGTCATGGGCATTCGGCCTCCGACCTGCGGGTAAATGTTCTTCAAGGGGGCCTTCGTGACACATGACAGCGCAGAGTCACTGAGCAGAGACTGATAGCCAAGTTCCGCACACATGAGGACGGCCTTAATAGGGATCTTGGCTTCATGACACACTATCTGTAACCCCCGTAACTTGCCTGGGTTAGCAAAAAAACTCACTTACTGTGCTGTCTGCAGAAAATACACAATTCTCTAACCAATGCTCAGGATTCCCTTCACACACATTGTTAGCCACTTTAACACTTGAATAGCAGGTTAGATGTAAGGATTTGCATTCTAATCAGCAATCTGTAACTGTCTATGCTGATGTGTGCTATTGCAGACCAGAACACTGCATTTGCCTGAGGAAGACACAGTGTCGAAAGCTCGCAATTTTACTATCAAATAAATCGGTTGGATTTAAAATTGGTGTTGCTAAATTCTTACTGAGTTCTTACTACCCCAGTCCAACGCCGGCATCTTTACATCAAGTTATAGATTAGCCAGGAGGGAGCTAAAGAGTGAGTTAAGAAGAGCTAAAAGAAGACACAAGAAGACCTTGGCTGATAGGATCAAGAAGAATCCTAAAGCTTTCTTTAGATATGTTAAGAATAGAAGATTGGTTAGGGCAAGATTAGGGCCAGTCAAAGACAGCAGTGGGAAGTTATGCGTGGAGCCTGAAGAGATTGGAGAGGCACTGAACAAATATTTCTCTTCGGCATTCACGCGGGGAGACGTAAACGTAGTTGTGGAGAACACTGGGTATAGGGTTGTAAACTGGAAAGTATTGAAGTAGATAAGGAGGAGGTGTTAGATATTCTTGAGGGTTTGAAAATAGATAAGTCCCCTGGGCTGGACGGGATTTACCCTAGGATTCTGTGGGAGGCAAGAGAGGCAATTGCGGAGCCTCTGGCTCTGATCTTCAGGTAGTCGTTGGTTACAGGTATAGTGCCGGATGACTGGAGGATAGCGAATGTTGTCCCGTTGTTCAAGAAGGGGAATAGAGACTTTCCTGGGAATTATAGACCGGTGAGTCTTACTTCTGTTGTGGGCCAAGTATTGGAAAGAATTATTAGGGATAGGATTTATAGTTATTTAGAGATAAATGAATTGATTGGGGATAGTCAGCATGGTTTTGTGAAGGGTAGGTCGTGCCTTACTAACCTCATTGAGTTTTTTGAAAAAGTGACCAAAGAGGTGGATGGGGGTAAGGCGGTTGATGTGGTATGTATGGACTTTAGTAAGGCGTTCGATAAGGTGCCCCATGGAAGGCTTCTGCAGAAAATGCAGATGTATGGGACTGAGGGTGATTTAGCTAATTGGATTAGGAATTGGCTAGCTGATAGAAGACAGAGGGTGGTGGTTGATGGAAATTATTCATCATGGAGTTCGGTTACAAGTGATGTACCTCAGGGATCTGTTTTGGGGCCACTGCTGTTTGTAATTTTTATAAATGATCTGGATGAGGGTATAGAAGGACGGATTACTAAATTTGTGGATGACACCAAAGTCGGAGGAGTGGTAGATAGTGAAGAGGGGTGTTCTAGTTTGCAGAGAGACTTGGACAAGCTGCAGAGCTGGGCCGAGAGGTGACAAATGGAGTTTAATGCGGAAAAGTGTGAGGTAATTCACTTTGGCAGGAATAACAAACGTGTAGAGTATAGGGTTAATGGTAGGACTCTTAATAATGTTGATGAACAGAGGGATCTAGGTGTATATGTGCATAGATCCCTGAAAGTTGGCATTCAAGTCAATAAGGTTGTTAAGAAGGCATACAGAGTCTTGGCTTTTATTGGTAGGGGGATTGAATTTCGGAGCCGCAACGTCATGTTCCAACTGTACAAAACTCTGGTGTGGCCGCACTTGGAGTATTGTGTACGGTTCTGGTCGCCACATTATAAGAAAGATGTAGAGGCATTGAGAGGGTGCAGAGGAGGTTTACCAGGATGTTGCCTGGTATGGAAGGAAGGTCTTATGAAGAGAGGCTGAGGGATTTGAGGTTGTTTTCAATAGAAAGAAGGCGGCTAAGAGGAGAACTTATTGAAACATACAAGATGATCAGAGGTTTAGATAGGGTGGACAGTGATAGCCTTTTTCCTCGGATGGAGGAAGCTAGCACGAGGGGACATAGCTTTAAATTAAGGGGTGGTAGTTATAGGATGGATGTCAGATGTAGCTTCTTTAGCCAGAGGGTGGTAAGGATATGGAATGCCCTGCCTGGTGCAGTTGTAGATGCACCAAGTCTGGGGGCATTTAAGAGGTCCATGGATAGGTTTATGGACGAAAAGGGAATTGTTTAGGTTAGAGGGTCATTGCTTTTTCTTAATTGGTTGGCGCAACATCGAGGGCTGAAGGGCCTGTTCTGCGCTGTAATGTTCTATGTTCTAACAGTCTTGCCTGGTGATTGTCAAGCGGTGTTCATTCATACGTTGTTGTAATGTCTGCATGGTCTTCCCAATGTACCAAGCCTTGGGACATCCTTTCCTGCAGTGTATCAAGTAGACAACGTTGGCCAAGTTGCAAGGCTATGTACTGTGACCATAGGGGAGGTCACAGAGGATTGGTTGATAGCTAATGTTGTTCCTTTGTTTAAGAAGGGTAGCAAGAATAATCCAGGTAATTACAAGCTGGTGAACCTTATGTCAGTGATGGTGAAATTATTGGAGAGGACTCTTCAAGACAGGATTGACTCTCAATTGGAAATAAGTGGACGTATTAATGAGAGGCAACATTGTTTTGTGAGGGGAAAATATGTCTCACCAATTTGATTGAGTTTGTTGCAAAAGTGACAAAGATGATTGATGAAGGTAGAGCAGTGGATGTCATTACATAGATTTCAGTAAGGCCTTTGACAAGATTTCTCATGGCAGACTGGTACAGAAGGTGAAATTGCACGAGATTAGAGGTGAGCTGGCAAGATGGATACAGAATTGACTCAGTCATAGAAGACAGAAGATAACAATAGAAGGGTATATTTCTGAATGGAGGGCTGTGACAAGTGGTGTTCCTCAGGGATCAGAGCTGTTTGTCTTATATATAAATGATTTGGAGGAAAATGTAACTCATTTGATTAGAAAGATTACAGATGACAAAGGTTGGTGGAATTGCGGATAGCGATGAGGACTGTCAGAGGATACAGCAGATGTGGATTGTTTGGAGACTTGGGTGGAGAGGTAGCAGTTTAATATGGATAAATGTGAGGCAATGCATTTTGGAAGATCTAATACCAAAGAATATACAGAGTAAATGGCAGAATCCTTAAGAGTATTGAAAGGCAGAGGGATCTGGATGTACAGTACTCAGGTCACTGAAAGTGGCAATGCAGTTGGAGAAAGAAGTCAAGATGGCACATGGCATGCTTGCTTTCATTGGCCGGAGTATTAAGTTTAAAAATTGGCTAGTCATGTTACAGCTTTATAGAACTTTAATTAGGCCATACTTGTAATAGAGTTCAATTCTGATCGCCACATTACCAGAAAGATGTGGAGGCTTTGGAGAAGGTATAGAAAAGATTTACCAGGATATTGCCTGGTATGGAGGGCATTAACTTGTAGAGGAGAGATTGTAGAGACTTGATTTCTTCTTACTGTAATGACAGAGGTTGAGGGGTACCTGATAGAAGTCTATGAGGGGCATGGATAGAATGGCTAGTCAGAAGGTCTTTTCCAAGGTGGAAGAGTCAATTATTAGGGGCCATAGGTTTAAGGTGTGTGAGACAAGGTTTAAAGGACATGTATCAGTTTTTTTTTAAACACAGAAGATGCTGGGTGCCTGGAATTCGGTGCCAGGGGAGGTAGTGGAAGCAGATACAATAATGATGTCTTGACAAATATGAATAGTATGGGAATAGAGGGATATGGTGCCTGGAAGATTAGGGGTTTTAATTCAGTTGGGCATCATGGTCGATGCAGGATTGGAGGGCCAAAGGGCCTGTACCTTTACTGTAATTTTCTTTGTCCTTTGTTCTTTAAAAGAATAGAAGTACTCTCTTAGTGAAAGTACTAAACTGAAGAAATGCTCATTATGACAATATTCGGAAAGAGCTGCATGTAGACTGGGGGAGACTGTTTGAGGGTTAATCCATTTGCAAATGGAAGAGTCTTTTTAAAAGTCAGTTGTTAAGTTCAGGACAAGTATGTCCCTATAACAAATGTAGGAAAAAGATGGCAAGATTCGGGAACCCTGCATAACAAGAGAGATAATGGGCTTCATGAACAAGAAGGAGGCATCCATAAATTTTAGGGTATTGAAAATGACTCTTGAATACAAAGATAACAGGAAAGAGCTTCAACAGGGTCTTAACAGGGCAATGAGAGCCATGAAATGTCCTTGGCAGGCAGAATTAAAGAGCGTCCGAAGGTTTTTTTATTTTTAATTGATTTATTATTGTCATATGTATCAACATACAGTGAAAAGTATGGTTCCTTGCATGCTGTACAAAAAACATACCCTTCAGAGAAGGAAACGAAAGAATGCAGAATGTAGTGTTACAGTCATAGCTCGGGTATAGAGAAAGATCAACTTAATGCAAAGTAAGTCCATTCAAAAAGCTGACAGCAGCAGGGAAAAAGCTGTTCTTGAGTCAGTTGATGTGTGACCTCAGACTTTTGTATCTTTTTCCCGAAGGAAAACAGTGGAGAGAGAACGTCTAGAAGTGTGCGGGGTCCTTAATTATGCCGACAGCTTTGCCGAGGCAGTGGGAAGTGTAATTGATCTAATTGATCTGTGCTCGTCCAGCAGATTCTGAAAAATATCAATCAATAGATCAATTTCAGAATCTGCTGGAAATGCACAGATCAATAATCATTCTTATTAGCAGTCTACTTTCTCATAAGATGAAGGAAATTTGGCATGTTAGCTATGACTTATCAACTTTTACAGATGCACCATAAAAGCATTTTTTCTAGTTGTATTACAGCTTGGTATGGTTCCTGCTCTGCCCAAGACCCCAAGAAACTACAAAACATCATGAATGTAGAGAAATCCATCACGCAAACTAGCCTCCCATCTATTGATCCTGTCTATTCTTCCCACTACCTTGGCAAAGCAGCCGCATAATTAAGGACCCCAACATCCCAGACTTTTTTCCTTCGGGAAAAAGATACAAAAACCTTACGTTTTGTACCAACCGACTCAAGAAAGGCTTCTCTGCTGCCATCAGATTTTTTGAATGAATCTAACTTACATTAAGTTGATCCTGCTCTACATCCTAGCTATGACTGTAGCACTACATTCTACACATTTCCTTTTCTGGGAATGCTATGTTTTGTCAGTATGGCATGAAACAAACAATATTTTTCACTGTATGCTAATATATGCAACAATAATAAAATCAAATCCTTACGTATACTGGGGGATGAAGATTATCAGGACTTGAAGCTTCAGTGTGATTTGAAAGGCTTGAGTATGTGGGCATGTGCATGGCAAATACAGTATAATGTGAATAAATGTGAGGTTATCCATGTTGGTAGCAATAGTAGGAAGACAAAGTATTATTTGAATGGGTGTAAATTAGCAGAGTTGAATACTCAAAAAGACCTTGGTGTCTTCATGCATCAGTTGGTGGAAGTAAGCACGGAGGTGCAGCAGGCAGTAAAGAAGAGAAGTAATATGTTGGCCTTCATTGTGAGAGGATTTGAGTAAAGAAATTTTAAAATTTGTTCGTGGGGCATGGGCGTCGTTGGCTGGCCAGCATTTATTGCTCATCCCTAGTTGCCTAAGGGCAGTTGAGAGTCAACCACATTGCCATGGCTCTGGAGTTACATGTAGGCCAGATCAGGCAAGGATGGCAGATTTCCTTCCCCAAACGACATTAGTGGTGACTAGAAACATCTTTCTCATGTTGAAAGAGGCATTTTGTCTTAACAGGTGAAAGCTCGTCTTATAAAAATGGGAATTTTGAATTCAATGAATATTTTCCTGCGTCAAGAAATTGACCGAATGCAGAAGGTTATCACAGTGCTTCGGAATAGCCTAACTGACTTACAGCTGGCCATAGAGGGAACCATTATCATGAGCGAGGTCAGTATTCTTCGAAGTATGATATCAGCAGCTTCAGTTCACATTTAACTTTAGGTCCAGCCTAAGTATTTCTTGATATGGCTATTGAAAAAAAACAAGGAGACATATTTGAAGTTATTTAATTTTATCTTCAGATGCTCATTTAGGATAGAATTCTCCCAATCTGTCAAAACTTCCAGTGTAGCAACTCAATGGCACAGAGCTCAGTGACTCATGTATTCAGTTTCGACTTGGGCACACACTCTCTTGGTCAACACACTGGGCTGGAAGAGGCAGTGACAGCCATGAGCCCTGGCAATTGGAGCACTGTTAGAGAAGAGGCCTCTGCTCAGTCTGAGTCAAATAGCAGCCTCCGAAAGCATCCCTAGAGAAGATGCAAGGGTAACAGCAAGATACAGCGAAACATGAGGCAAACATATCAAAGGTCCCCAACAAAGTGGCATGTGAAACAGAGGAGGCTGCCTATATGCTTTCTGATTTGGTGGTTCCAGCATGTCAGCACATCTAGGTCACCATGAGGAAAATGGAGATTCTGACCCAGCAGAGAACCTAGTTTCTAATGGAGATGCACTCAATCCTGTAGTCCACAACTAGAGGCATAGGTTCAGTTCTGCAGCAGCTACTCAAGAGAATGGAGCACATTGACCTCTCTCCAGGTTTCTCTTCTCCTAAAGGAATGCAGGAAGGGCTCTTGGACATCCAAAGAGTGAGGGAGAATTTCAGGGCCTCTATTCAGGAATTCTAGTCCGAGGATGTCCAGGTGTTCCCAACCATAACAGTTCCAGCTGCGTAGCCTGAGGAGATGCACCTGCCCCTGAAGTGGAGACCTAAAGCAGGCCAAGACCCTCACTGCCTCAGCTTTCCATAAACACCTAACAAAACCATCATAGACCACAGAGTATGGTAGTCAGCAGTCTGCCTCACCCCTGCTCTGGGTGTGAGGGAAGCAGCTAGATCCTGCAGAACAGTAAGAAAAGTTAAGTAGTCTTGAATGAACATTGATGTTTAATTGTTGTAAATAGATTTTGCATTCCCAAATGTATCTTATGCATGGGAGTACATAGAACCATAGAAATGAAACAAAAAACAGAGAATTTAAAGAAATATAGCACAGGAATAAACCTTTGGCCCTCCAAATCGTGCCTATCATAATGCCCTAATACAGCATAAAAGATTTAGATTCAGCCCACCTAGTCCATGCCAACCCAAAGACACCAAAGTGCCCCTGCTAATCCCACTTTCCTGCATATGGTCTTCCTGAATAAGTCTCTGAGATTCATTCTTGCTGCCAGTTGTTTTAATGGTCACATACACTTCACCCTTCCCAAACCTGGAGCAAGGATGGGTCTTCCTTCTCCCTCATATATGGCTGTGCATGGAAACATCACTCTGACAAGGAATCTGATTGCCTTGTGAGAGACTTTCTATTCACACCATTCCGCTTGCATCCAGTACACAAGATTTTATGGATAGACCTTGTCACAGATTAATCACATGAGCTTTTATCAGACAGATTGATTTTCCCCCAGGAGAATGGAGGTTTGCAGTGATAAGTTGGCTGCCATTCATCTGCATGCACCTCCCTCAGGATGAGATCCTCAGGTGGGTGTTAAAAGCCTTGCCTACTCAGTTTACTTGGAGTGAAGGTGACAGTGTCCTCCTCTGCCACCCTCCAAGCTGATTAAATGAACGTTTATGGGGAAGGTATTCACCTTCCTGTACAAAATATGAAATATTAATATTTTTCAGAATCTGCTGGAAATGCACAGATCAATTAGCATTTGAAAGGCAATATTACCTGAAATAAGTTGAGGGGAATCTTAATAGTGTGGAGATGGGAGAGAATTGCCTCCACATTTTTGGCAAGCTCCCAAATGCAATTGTAGCTGGCGGGACTGATGTATGAAGAGAGATTGACTAGGTTAAGATTGTTTCCGCTGGAGTTTAGAAGAATGCAAAGTGATCTCAGAGACTTACAAAATTATAACAGGACTATACATATTCCTGAGTAGGTATATTTGATGACACCAAAGTCGGAGGAGTGGTAGATAGTGAAGAGGGGTGTTCTAGTTTGCAGAGAGACTTGGACAAGTTGCAGAGCTGGGCCGAGAGGTGGCAAATGGAGTTTAATGTGGAAAAGTGTGAGGTAATTCACTTTGGCAGGAATAACAAATGTGTAGAGTATAGGGCTAATGGTAGGACTCTTAATAGTGTTGATGAACAGAGGGATCTTGGTGTATGTGTGCATAGATCCCTGAAAGTTGGCAGTCAAGTCGATAAGGTTGTTAAGAAGGCATACGGAGTCTTAGCTTTTATTGGTAGGGGGATTGAATTTCGGAGCCGCAACGTCATGTTGCAACTGTACAAAACTCTAGTGCGGCCGCACTTGGAGTATTGTGTGCAGTTCTGGTCCCCACATTATAAGAAAGATGTGGAGGCATTGGAGAGGGTACAGAGGAGGTTTACCAGGATGTTGCCTGGTATGGAGGGCAGGTCTTATGAAGAGAGGCTGAGGGATTTGAGGTTGTTTTCGTTAGAAAGGAGGCGGCTAAGAGGAGACCTTATTGAAACATATAAGATGATTAGAGGTTTAGATAGGGTGGACAGTGATAGCCTTTTTCCTAGGATGGAGAAAGCTAGTACGAGGGGACATAGCTTTAAATTAAGGGGTGGTGGTTATAGGACGGATGTCAGAGGTAGGTTCTTTACCCAGAGGGTGGTAAGGGTATGGAATGCCTTGCCTGCATCAGTTGTAGATGCGCCAAGTTTGGTGGCGTTTAAGAGGTTAGTAGATAAGTTTATGGATGAAAGGGGAATGGTTTAGGTTAGAGGGTCACTGCTTGTTCCTAATTGGTCGGCGCAACATCGAAGACCGAAGGGCCTGTTCTGCGCTGTAATGTTCTATGTTCTATGTTCTATATTAGATGCAGGGAGAATATTCCCAATGGTAGGAGAGTCCAAAACCAGAAGTCACAGTCTGAAGATTCAGCGTAGACTACTTAGGACAGAGCTGAGCCTGTAGAATTCACTACTACAGGAAGTAGTTAGCACATCTAGGTCACCATGTGGAAAATGTATTCAAGGAGGCACTTGAAGAAAGCACTTGAGGTGAATGGGATCAAAGGTTATGGGGAAAAAGCAGGACTCGTGTATTGAGTTGCATGATCAGCCATGATTCTAATGAATAGTGGAACAGGTTCGAAGAGCCAAATAGTCCCCATGCTTCTTTCTTCTATGTTTTTCTGTTTCAATGTATTAAGAAAAAAAGAGCCCAAATATGATTCCCATTAGCAGGAGAAATAGGCAAAGCCAATCCCCTAATCTAAAACCTTGTTTTGCAAATTGTCTATTTCTTGTCCATAGCAAGCTTAAATTGTATCATTTGTGATGATATTACCAAGATGCTCCTCCACCTGTCCAGCTTCATTCTTCAGATTTATTTCTAGACAAACAGTAAACATTTTCAATCCTTATGACTATTATTTGGAGCTTTAATTTAATTTTTATTCTTTTATAACCAAGTCAGGAGTGGGACAGAGAGGAGTCAATTCAATTCTTCTAACCTGGTCATAGCAATATTTTGTCTGCTACATTTGTTTAGACCATTTATCTGCATCTGGGTGAGTTTAGAGTTCTGTACGAAGTGCAATGCTCTCTCTCTTTTCTGTTACAGAATTTAACAGATGCCTTGGATAACATGTACAATGCTCGTGTCCCTGTGGTGTGGAAGAGGATTTCCTGGGATTCTTCTACATTGGGATTTTGGTTCACAGAGTTTTTGGAGAGAAACGCACAGTTTTCCACCTGGATATTTGAGGGCAGGCCCAATGTATTTTGGATGACAGGATTTTTTAATCCCCAGGGTAGGAGCTGTAATCTAAGATATTGAGTATGAAGTAGTGCCACATTAAGATATTTCGCATCACTTACTGATTACAAATTAGAATCACATCTTATTTAATTTGTCACAATCTTTGAAAATGAGTCTTTTTATGTGAACATTACAAGCATATGAAATAGAAACAGATGTAGGCCAGTTAGTCTCTCGAATTAGCTCTGCCACATGATAAGATTATGGCTGATCTGTTTGTGTTTCAAGTTCTATCTACCTCGGTCTTAAAAAAATAGTTAATGAACCCACCTCCACCACCTTCCAAACAGAGCTGGAAACTTGCAGAACTCTGAGGAGAAGCTTCTCATTTCTGTCTGAAAAGAGGTGACACCTAATTTTAAAACAGTGCCTCTTAGTTCTGGACTCAAAGAGGAAACTTCTTTTGTATGTCCATCTTGCCAAAACCATTATATAATTCAATCAAGTCATCTCTCACTCTTCTCAACTCCAATGGAAGTGGGGTTGTATAACATTCTCAGAAGGCAACGTACTCAGTATTAAGATATTAAAGTATTCATCTCGTAAATCAGAGTCATAGGGTTTACAGCATGGAAGTAGGTCCTTCGGCCCAATTTGTCCATGTCGCCTTTTTTTTAAAACCCCAAAGCTATTCCCAACTGCCCACAATTGGCCCATTTCTCTCTATACCCATTTTACCTGTGTAACTTCTAAATGCTTTTTAAAAGATAAAATTGTACCCACCTCCACTACTACCTCTGGCAGCTTGATCCATTCACCACCCTCTGAAAAAATTGCTCCTCTGGACCCTTTTGTATCTCTCCCCTCTCACCTTAAACCTATGCCCTCGAGTTTTAGATTCCCCTAGCTTTGGGAAAAGGTATTGGCTATCTAGCTGCTGTATGTCCCTCATTATTTTATAAACATCCATAAGATCACTCCTCAGTCTTCTATGCTGCAGGAAACAAAGTCCCAATCTATCCAGCTCCTCCTTATAACTCAAACTATCTAGTCCTGGTACCATCCTAGGTTGAGAAAAATCAGAAAATCTTCTGAGCCGCCTTTACAGTAATTACATCCTTCATATATGAGACCAAACTGGCACACAACAGGGGGCAATTCTCTTATCGTGATTCACAAATTTTCTGGCAGATCAGGTCACATAATGTGCGTATAGGCCATTTTACAGGTTCCTATGAGCTTTTGCGACTGTATGCATTTCCCAACTGGAAAAAAATGACATTGCCGGGACTGCGCAGAAAACAGGCATGCCACTGATTTGCATTACTAACTATACCTTTGCATGCCATTGTTGAGATCACATGCCAATCTCTGCCCATGTTTGCATCTCCCAACTCTTTGGTGCAAGTCAGAGTAGGTATATAAACATCTCAATCTGGTGTGGCAGCCTTGAATTGACGTGAGGAGATAAATGTTGCTAGTGGAGCACGGGGAATGTTGCAGGCAGACCCTGGAGATGTCTGGTGGACTTCCTCCTACTGTCTTCAGGTATTGGCCCATGGACCAGAGATATCTGGGATGGGAAGGGGTTTCTATTTTCTCAGTGCTCTCTGGATTAGGTTCCTTGAAGGAGTGCTGCTCAGCCTTCCCTTCCAGGGCAGTGCTCTAGCTCAGTTGAGCTCAACCTCTCAACCTTTCCCTCCAGGGCACCTTGCAGTGCCATTTTCTTGCTGAAGGATGTGGTCAGGGACTCGACTGAGTGCTTGCGTTCTGGGGTGAGGGAGGATCGCACCGTGTGCTGACTGAAGCCTAATCAGATGAAGCAGTTGCTGTTCTAGGCTGGGGTGCAGAAATTTAGAAATAGACATCATGGAATCTGATGTCACTGGGCATGTAGTGCTGATTTGCAGTCTATCCCTGTCCTGTGACACAGGCCAGCTACACATGCCTTTAATGGATTATGCAGATGCACACATAGCAATGACTCAAGGATGCGCACGCCCGTGTCTGCACACCAACCTGCAAAACCTGTGCCAGCATTTGTCATGATGGGAATCTCACACAACCTTAATCAGGTCATACATGACACCATGGATTGCGTAGTGTTGCCAGCACCCACAGGTGGGGATACTGGCCCCAATGAGGGATTAGAGTGGTACTGAGTTTACGTAGCCAATGATAAAAATCCATCATTCTATGCTCTTTCCAAACAGATGGGTCTTGGTTTTCTTGATCTGGAGCTGATCATTATGCCATTAGCAGGAGCAGAGGAAGAGGAGGCAGCTCAGGAGAAAGAGGCTCAGGAAATGGCAGGCATAGAGAGATAACCACAGAAACAGCCACTATCAGTCCCTCAGGAAGGAGGGAATGGGGCTGCTGCTGAGGGCCAGGAGGCGGATAAGCAAGCTCCCAAGAGAATGCACAAAAGGCAGAGGATGCCGAGGCCAAGGAAGTACAGGCCACGGAATTTATTCGAGGCCCTCAGAGGACATATGCCATCGCACATGGTGGTTCTCCAAGACCACAGTGCACACCTGGCACCTCAGGGGTAGGGCAGCCATCCGCACCCTGTTGATGTGAAGGTTACGGCTGCCCTGAATTTTTACACCTCTGACTCATTTCAGGCACCCAGTGGTGCTTTAATTGGGATCTCCCAGGCCTCTAAACAGATTTGTGCAGCAGGTCACAGATACCCTGTATGCCCGGGCAGGGCAGTACATAAATTTCAGTGTGGGCCGTGCACAGCAAGAGGCCTGGCTCTCAGCTTTGCTTCCATTGCTGGGATTCCCAATATGCAAGGAGCAAAGGACGGAACGCACATCACCTAGTGGGCCCCACGTGCAGGACCGCAGCAATTTATGAACAGGAAGGTGTTCCAGTCCTAAACGTCCAAATTGTCTGCGACTATGTAATGTATGTAATGAGGTTTTTGCAGGTCGATGCATACATCCAGGGAGTGTCCATGACACTTCTGTCCTCAGGCAGTCAGACATTCCTGAGCTCTTTGAAGACCAGCCCAGGCTCCCGGGATGACTACTGGGTGACAAAGGATACCCACTAAGGGTCATGGCTGATGATGCCTGTGCTGAGACTGAGGCAGAGAATTGCTACAACAAGGTCCACACAGTTACCTAGTCCAGCCTAGAGCTGTGTATCAGCCTGCTTAAGATGCTGTTCCGCTGATTGGACTGCTCTGGGAGGGTCCTCCAGTATGACCCAGAGCATGCTTCATGCATCATCGTCGTTTGTTACATTTTGCTCAACATTGCCCAGCAGCAGGAAACCAGTTGGAGAAGGAGGACAAAGAGGAGGAGCAATGAGGGGGGCGAGGTGGACGTCCTGCCACATGAAGAGCCAGAGGAGAAAGGGCAATGGCAGGTGGCTGGCAGGGAAAGGCAGCAAGGGAAGCCTTGAAAGCTGGTGCTGTGCAGCAAGAGGGCTGCAACAACCACACATCGATCACACCTCTGGAGCAAATGCAGCTGCGGTTCCCCTCCAAAGTGACCTGTGCTCTCAAACCACAATATCATCCTTCTCCAGCCTCTCTCATTTCACTATCCTAAGCTCCAGAAACATCCAAACCTGTTTGTGCCTGGGATGTCAATGCTTACGTGTATTGTTTGAAGATTGGAGAATGATGACGGCTTGTTGTGCACACTGGGATCCTGTCCCTGGTGCCAAACAAGGCTGACTGCTACCTGTACTCCGAATGCATGCTGCCATCCTGGCCCACTAGCTGGAAGGATTGGGGCATTGGAGATATATGTTTTTTAGCCAATTATGGGGGAGGGAGTGGAACCCCTAAGCTGGTGCCAATTGCCTGCATTTGGCCCATATTCCTCTATACCCATCTTATCCATGTAACTGTCCAAACTTTCTAGAGAACAAAATTGTACCTGCGTCTACTATTACCTTTGGCAGCTTGTTCCAGACACTCACCACCCTCTGAAAAAAATCTCACCTATGGATGCTTTAGTATCTTTCCCCTCGCACCTTAAACCTATGCCCTCTTGTTTTAGGCTGCCCTACCTTTGGGAAAAAATATTGACTTTGCAGCCAATCTATGCTCCTCATGATTTTATAGACCTTTATAAGACCTTCTATGTTCTAGAGAAAGGGAAAAACTTGGGAATTACAGACCGGTGAGCCCACCAGTAGTGGGTAAGTTGTTGGAAGGAATTTTGAGACAGTCTATCAAGCCTCTCCTCGTAATTCAAACTGTCAAATCCCTGTAGCATCCTAGTAAATTTCTTCTGAACTCTAATTTAATAATATCTTTTCTATGATAGGGTGACCAGAACTGTACACAATATTCCAAGTGTGGCCTTACCAAAGTCCTGTACAACTTCAACAAGTTGTTCCCAATACCTGTATTCAATGTTATGGCCAATGAAACCAAGTATGCTGAATACCTTTTTAATCGCTCTTTCCACCTGTGACTCCACTTTCAAGGAGTTCTGTGACTCCACTTTCAAGGAGTTATGAATTTGCACCCAGAGATCTCTTTGTCCTGTAACTCTCCCCAGTGCCCTACCGTTAACTGAGTAAGTCCTGTCCTGGTTCGATTTACCAAAATGCATTATCTCACATTTATCTAAATTAAACTCCATTTGCTATTTATCAGCCCACTGCTCCAATTGATCAAGATCCCATTGCAATCCAAGTTAACTTTCTTCACCGTCCACTATGCCACCAATCTTTGTATCATCTGCAAACTTACTAACCATACCTCCTAGATTTTCATCCAGATCGTTAATATAAATGACAGCAGTGAACACAGCACCGGCCCTTGAGGCATACCAACTGGTCATAGATATCCAGTTTGAAAAGCAACCTTCTGCAATGACACTCTGGCTTCTGTCATCAAGCCAGCTTTTTATCCATTTAGATAACTCACCCTGGATCCCATGAGATTTAACCCTTGTGCAACACCTACCATGGATACCTTGTCAAAGGCCTTGCTAAAGTCCACGTAGACAACATCAATTGCACTGCCCTCATCTACCTTTTTGGTTACCCCTTCAAAAAAAACTCAAATTCGAGAGACGTGATTTCCCACTCACAAAACCATGCTGACTGTCCCTTGTGTCTCTAAATGCTTGTAGATCCTGTCTCAAAATTCCTTCCAACAGCTGACCCACCACAGATATGAGGCTCACCGGTCTGTAATTCCCAAGTTTTTTCCTGCAGCCCTTTTTAAACAAAGGCAGAACATTTGCCACCCTCCAATCTTCAGACACCTCACCCATGACTATCGATGATTCAAATACTTCTGCTACATTCAGAAAGGTAGGGCAGGCACTCTGAAACATGTGGCTGAGTCTACAAGGCTCAACGGACAACAGCTCTGTGTTTGGAAACCGGAACCACTCTTCTCTGTGTTTGGGGGTGGGGAGGGAGAATCAATCACAATTGTGAGGTGCAATTAAATGTTCTTAACGTTATTGATTAATAAACCCTGACTACTGATGACATTCATCTATGCCCTCTTAGTGAGCTACAAGTTTCTAACTTTATGGGTCTACTGCTTCATCTAGGCACTACCGTTGGATGCACATCAGTGGTAGAAGTGTCCAGCCTGTGATGCCTTTGATGGACATCTGTTGGGTGGCCAGCACCTGGAAGGCCCTGGCTGAATTGCAGATAGCACTGTTTCGGTCTCACCCTGTTCACTTTGCTGGCCCTGAGATGCCCCGCTGTGAGGAAAGGGGGAATCAGAAGGTCTCAGGATACCCAGGTGGAAGACCTTGGCATAGGCTGAAGCCCTTCCTCCTCCTTTGGGGTGCTCAGAAGCACCGGGGATACTCCATGGACATCAGGGTACCTGGACTGAGCTCCAAAAGCTCTGGTGCTAACTGGCTCTACTAGTTCTGGAGGACTGGATGCATCTGCCCATGATCTGTGATCCCTCACCCCTGGACCCCCTGAGACTGGGTCAAGCTCTGGAGATCCCTCACTATAGCATTCTGTTAGTGAGCTAGGCTCTGGAGCCCCTCAGCAGTAGC
Source organism: Sphyrna mokarran (assembly GCA_024679065.1). Lineage (NCBI taxonomy): Eukaryota > Metazoa > Chordata > Chondrichthyes > Carcharhiniformes > Carcharhinidae > Sphyrna > Sphyrna mokarran. The sequence goes on from JAGIQG010000005.1 coordinate 7,307,235, forward strand.
CGTCTGAGCCTGGACTAAGTTGTTGAGGTTCACAGCCATGGCCTGCTGTGTTTAAGGAATGCCAGTGGAAGCCTCAGCCATGGCCAGTAATGTCTCCCACATGCCCCTGACATCATGGCTAACGAACATTGTGCCTCCTGGATGCCCATGGCCTTTTGGGTCTTCAGAATGGCCTGACTCTGTCAGCCATGAGGATAGACCAATGAGCCAGACTTTCCACTGTGGTTGTTACCCTTGCACTGTTGGTCTGGTTTGCACATTGTGTCAGCACCACTTCATGCAACAGCACTTTGTTGGACTCCCCTGGTAATCACAGCATAGTTGCTGACAGCCTTTCCACAACTCCCCAAGTTTGTTAATGTATCTCCACCAGCCTTGGGAGGGACACACCCAGAAGCTCAGCATCTGGTTTGGGGACAGCTGAATCTTGGCCTCCAGCAGACATCTGTGTGACCGTCTCATCCAATGCTCATCAGTGTCTGTGGAGTGCTCACCAGTTGGTGATCCAGAAGCCTCAACACTAAAGATACCTATCATGGTGATAGTCTCTGTGTTGGTGGGTTGTATGGTACACAACAGTGCTGCTTCAGTGGTGCTGCCCTCGGAGGGTTCCTCAGTGTCTCCCTCCAAGATGTCATCGCAGAGGTCGTGGGCAGTTTGTTCCAAGGCAGCAGGGACCGCTGCAACATGCAAAGGGCCAGGCTCCTCTGGGTATAGAGCTACAATAAAGAACACACATTTGGGGAAGGGAGATAAAACTTCTATGCAGCATCACATTTACTTTGAGGAGAATCAAGGTTGATGGTACCCTTCTGCTCACTTACATACTGGGCGCCAACCTGGCTGTCAGTGACCATTCAGAATGGTTTATCATCCCCTGCCAGCTTCACGGAATGCTCTTTGATGCTGGTTAGCTGCCGCAGGTCAGGCGCCTACTATCAGTCTATGTTGTCTCACATATATTGTAAATTTCCTTCTCCTGTGGGAACATAAGGTGGCTAGCAAGCATTAACATACAGGAATGCATGTTGTGCAATGCATGCCTGTGTGTTGGGCGTTGTGCTGGCAGTTTTGGGGAAAGCGATCACCATTGAGGAGTGAGGAGAAGGGGTTAGAATCTGTTCGTGGGGGAAGGGTAACTTGTTGCATGCCCTTCAGGTGTCTAAGCATGGTTTAAGATTCATGCCAAGCACGTACAGAACTCCATGTGGGATGCTCACTTACCCTTGCTGCTTGAAAATGTTGTACATTTTTTTGCAACACTGCCTGCCAGAGCACAGTGTCTGGCTCCTGACATGCGTTGCTTCTGCCACCTCATCCCACTATGCTGTGGGGATGCACCCCTTGGATGAAGGCCATGATAGGGAAGGTCCACTCATGGCTCTCCTCCACAGCATCTAGCAGGTGCTCCTGGCCTCTGTGACTCTGATTTGCACAGAGACATCTTTGTGGCATGACTGGCTGTGTGTCCATTCCTGTAGCTTATATACAGCTCTAGCTTATTAGGGGAGTGCAGATGCAGTGAATGTGGCCAGTCAAGGGCCTAGTGGCCATTGTGAGAAATTTTGAAAGCTGTTTTCAATTGAGTGTCATGCATTGGAAAAGGATAGGATCAGGCAGGCTAGGAAGGTGTTTGTCTGGAATAAGGGGAAATATGAAGACATCAGGCAGATGTTGGGGCGAATAAACTGGAAGGAGGTGTTCTTGGGGAAAAGCCCAGAAGGAAGGTATTCAGGCAGATATTCAAGGAATGCTTGTCTGGAGCTCTGCACGACAACGTTCCGGTGAGACAAGGATGTTTTGGTAGGACACGTGAACCATGGTGCGCGAAGGCTGTGGTGAACATAGTCAGGAAGAGAAGAAAGGTGTACAAAAGGTTCAAAGAGCTAGAAGTTGTTGGGGATCTAGAGAAGTATAAAGCTTATAGAAGAGAGCTTAAAAAGGAAATTAGGAGAGCCAGAAGGGGTCATGAGAAGGCCTTGGCTGGTAGGATTAAGGAGAATCCAAAGGCCTTCTACAAATATGTGAAAAGTAAAAGGATGAGAAGAGAAGGGATAGGACCTATAAAAGGTGAAGGGGGAAAAGTCTGTGTGGAACCAGAAGAAATGGCAGAGGTGCTTAATGAGTACTTTGCCTCAGTATTCACAGTGGAAAGTGATCTGGGAGGATGCACTACAAGTTTGCGGCAGACTGAAAAGATTGAGTATATAGATATTAAGGAAGCGGATGTGTTAGAACTTTTAAATGCTATCAAGATAGACAAGTCTCCGGGACCAGATGGGATGTACCCCAGGTTATTGTGGGAGGTGAGGGATGTCATTGCAGAGCCCCTGGCGATGATCTTTGCGTCGTCGATGGAGACGGGAGAGGTTCCGGAGGATTGGAGGATTGCGGATGTGGTCCCTATTTTCAAGAAAGGGAACAGGGATAGTCCTGGAAATTACCGACCAGTGAGTCTGACCTCAGTGGTTGGTAAGCTGATGGAGAGGCTTCTGAGGGACAAGATTTACGAGCATTTGGAGAAGTTTAGGTTGATTAGAAATAGTCAGCATGGTTTTGTAAAAGGCAGGTCGTGCCTTACGAGCTTAATTGAGTTCTTCGAAAATGTGACTGAACACATTGACGAAGGAAGAGCAGTGGACGTGGTGTACATGGACTTCAGCAAGGCATTTGACAAGGTCCCACATGCAAGACTTCTTGAGAAGGTGAGAGGCCATGGGATCCAAGGGGCTTTGGCCTTGTGGATCCAGAACTGGCTTGCCTGCAGAAGGCAGAGGGTGGTTGTGGATGGCTCTTTTTCTGCATGGAGGTCGGTCACCAGTGGAGTGCCCCAGGGATCTGTTCTAGGACCCTTGCTGTTTGTCATTTTCATAAATGACCTGGATGAGGAAGTGGAGGGATGGGTGAGTAAGTTCGCCGATGACACGAAGGTCGGTGGTGTTGTGGATGGTCTGGAGGGATGTCAGAAGTTGCAGCATGACATCGACAGGATGCAAGACTGGGCGGAGAAGTGGCAGATGGACTTCAACGCGGATAAATGTGTTATGGTCCATTTTGGCAGATCCAACGGGATGAATGAGTACACTATCAAAGGTAGGAGTCTTAGCTATGTGGAAGAGCAGAGGGATCTTGGGGTCCGGGTCCATAAGACTCTCAAATCGGCCTCCCAGGTGGAGGATGTGGTTAAGAAAGCTTACACCGTAAGGCCATGAATGATGGCCTTCATTCATTGAGGGATTGAGTTCAGGATTCAGGAGGTAATGCTGCAGCTTTATAAGACCCTTGTCAGACCACACTTGGAGTACTGTGCGCAGTTCTGGTCGCCTCACTATAGGAAGGACGTGGAAGCTATTGAAAGGGTGCAGAGGAGATTTACAATGATGTTGCCTGGATTGGGAGGCATGCCTTATGAAGACAGGTTGAGGGAGCTGGGACTGTTCTCCCTGGAGAGACGAAGGTTGAGAGGCGACCTGATAGAGGTTTACAAGATGTTGAGAGGAATAGATAGGGTGGACTCTCAGAGACTATTTCCCAGGGCTGAAATGGTCGCGACAAGAGGGCACAGATTTAAGGTGCAGGGAAGCAAGTACAGAGGGGATGCTAGGGGAAAGTTTTTCACTCAGAGGGTGGTGAGTGAATGGAATCGGCTGCCGTCGGTGGTGGTCGAGGCGAACTCGCTGGGGTCTTTTAAAAGACTTCTGGATGAGTATATGGGATCCAATGGGATTGGGGGTTATAGATAGGTCTATGGCTGGGCATGTTTTGATGTGTTCGGCACAACTTGTGGGCTGAAGGGCCTGTTTGTGCTGTAGTGTTCTATGTTCTATTCTTTGGGATGCTGATTGGCTACCATTTAATAGGCTGCTATGCCTTGAGGGGGGGGGGTGCAAAATTCAGGACTCCTTATTGATAAGCTACCATGTCCTGGGAGCATGCAATACTCAAGGCTTCCATTCAAGAGAGAGAATGCTCTCATTGCTGGCCCCACAACAACATTGGCCTCAGCTGGGGTTGCACATGTCAGCACAATGCAATGGCAGCAGTGAGGTCTGTAAGTTCAAGGGATGGAGGGATGGGGAAGTTGCATTATCCAGATCCATGAGGTGAGCTGGCAGCCATGTCTGTGTGTGGGGGAAGGGAGGGGCAGCCTTGCTGTATGGTCAGCAAGGTCTGTGGAGGGGCTGTGGAGGCCAGCAATGATGCCAGGGATGCCTGTGGCAGTGTTGTGGGGGCCAACGATGAGGCCAGCGATTTGTGAGGGTTGTGGGGACAAGCAATGTCTGTGGAGGGGTTGTTTGGGCTTGCGATGTGTGTGGGGGACAGCAATGAAGGCAGCGATGGCTGTGTGGGCCATCAATGTGTGGGAAGTGGAGGGGTTTGGGGGCCAGCGATGTCTTAGCAATGGTTGTGTGGGCCAGCAATGTCTGTGTGTATGTATATGGGGGATGTGCAAGCATGAGTTCCTTGGCATGAATAGCTCTACCCCCTGAGCTTTTAATGATATTCATGATTGTGACCTCTGTCTGAAGTTGCACTGCAAAAACAGTTTTCTCACCAATTCAGCACTGTTGGGAGAATCACCTAGCCATAAGGGAGAATTGTCCCAAAAAGTTTCTAAATTTCGGAGAGAATAATGGAATGATCTGCCTCGGCCTATCAGATATGCAGCAAAGTTCTCCCACGCTCAGTCACTTTTTTGGAGCATTCTGAGATTTGTGCCAGTACTGGGGGCAGGTGGGGGATATGATGGGTCTGCCATTCTGGGAATCTGCCTTATAAGATGATAGCATTCCATTAGCTTTGTTAATTTCTTGCTAAACCTGGTTTAACATTTTTATGACTCATGATCTAAGATACCTATATCCTGTTATAGCTTAGAATTCTTCAGCTGTTTCCCATTATTTAAGTAATACTGGAATTCTTTTCACTCTGCCATATTGAAAAACTTCACATTTTCCCATATTATATTCCAAATACCAGATTTGTGCCTACTCATTCAACCCATTTACTTCTGTTTGGAACCTCCAAATGTCATGTTCACAGCAGATTTGCCTATCTCTCTATGTCATTTGCAAATCTAGCCATAATGCCTCCACTGCCCTCATTTCAGTCATTGGGGTAGTGGTAAATCCACTCATCACACATGGCATATCAGAAAAATACTATAATATAAAAATATACAGTCGTAATAATATCATAAGAACCTCACCATCAGAACCTGCTTTTAAAAGTACATTCATACAAAACATTATGTTCAGGCACCAGATCAAAAACACTTGGGTATACTGTGAAACCAGACCAGAGTTACAAAGAACAAAGTACAAAACAGCACGGGAAACAGGCCCTTCGTCCCAAAGAGCCCACACCGCCACCCCGATGTTCCCACCTCTACCCGTGATCCCTGTCTATGTTTATAGATCTATGGATTAAAAACCAAATTTGAGACAATTTAGGGAGAATTTGTTTTGCCAATTAGCCTAAGAGCACATCTTTGGGATGTGGGAGGAAACCGGAGCACCCGGAGAAAACCCACGCAAGCACGGGGAGAATGCGCAAACTCCCACAGACACAGGCCCAAATCCATGTATCTGCACAGCACAGCGATAGTCACTGAGCTGTCGTGTTGCCCATCAAATGGTCCAGGTCAAGCGTACACTAACGACGTGAAGCACTAGGATACTCGAAAAAAATCCAAGAGCAGCCCTCTCACAACCCATCACATGTATGCCCCTCGTTAGACAACAAGGTGGACCAAAGCACCTGTAGGATAAAAACAAGTACATCAATATCATCATCTATTTACACACTTCCCAGGGACTCCCAAGGCTCATGATCCCTATTTTAAATCAGTTTTCTATACCCCTCCATTCCCATTCTGTTCATGTGCCCATCTAAGTATTTCTTAAATAACTCCAGAGTACTTGCCTCCACCACTTTACTTGGCAACGCATTCCATACCCCCACCACCCTCTGTGTAAAAAAACTCCCTCTGGCATCCAAATTATACTTTACCCACCTCACCCTAAGCCCATGACCTCTCGTGCTATTCCATCCTAGGAAAAAGCTTAACCCTGTTTACTCTATCTATACCCCTCATAATCTTGTACACCTCTATTAGATCTCTTCCAAGTCTACGTATTTCTAAGGAAAACAGTCCCAATTTGCCTAACCTCTCCTCGTAACTCAGACCTTCCATACCAGGCAGCATTCTGGTAAACCTCCTCTGCACTCTCTCCAGAGTCTCCACGTCCTTCCGGTAGTAGGGCAACCAGAACTGGACACAGTATTCCAAATGAGATCTAACCAACGTTTTATACAACTGCAACATTAAAGCCAGCTCTTGTATTCTATACCCCTTCCTATAAAGGCTTGCATACTGCATGCTTTCTTCACAACTTCTCCACTTGCTCTGCCACCTTCAAAGATATGTTCACCTGCACCCCCAGGTCCCTCTGCGTTTCTATATTCCTAATAGGTCTGGTTTACAGCATGAAACAGGCTCTTTGGCCCAATTTGTCCACACTGTCATTTTTTTTAAAACCCCTAAGCTAATCCCAATCACATGCTTTTGGCCCATATCCTTCTATACCCCATCCATACCCATTAACTATCTAAAAGCTTATTAAAAGACAAAATTGTACCCACCTCTACTACTACCTCTGGCAGTTTGTTCCAGAGACTCACCACCCTCTGTGTGAAAAAATTGTCCCTCTTGGATGCTTCTGTATCTCTCCCTTAAACCTATGCCCTCGAATTTAGGCTCCCATACCTTTGTGAAAAGATATTGACTATCAACTGATCTGTGCCCCTCAATATTTTAGAGACGTCTATAAGATCACCCCTCAGCCTCCTACATGCCAGAGAGAAAAGTCCCAGTTTAACCATCCTCTCCTTATAACTCAATCCATCAAGTCCTGTAGCATCCTCATAAATATTTTCTGCACTCTTTCTAGTTTAATAATATCCTTTCTATAATAGGATGACCAGAATTACACACAGTATTCCAAGTGTGGCCTTACTAATATTTTGTACAACTTTAACAAGACGTCCCAACTCCTGTATTCAATGTTCTGACCGATGAAACCAAACATGCCGTATGTCTTCTTCACCATCTATCCACCTGTGACTCCACTTTCAAGGAGCTATGAACATGTACCCCTAGATCTCTTTATTCTGTGACTTTCCCCAATACCGCTTCATTAACTGAATAAGTCCTGCCCTAATTCAGTCTACCAAAATGCATCACCTTGCATTTGTCTAAATTAAACTCCATCTGCCATGATCCCACCAATTTTGTATTTGGCCATTAATTTAAGGATAAGAGCCTGGATTTTCCCAAAAAAAATCTGAGTGCCAAATTTTGCACATAAATAGAATGTTTCCTGCTGTTTATTCCCTGGGATTTTCAAAATAAATTTCCCACATATGCATCACGGAGTGCCCATGCAAGATTCATAATGAAAATTTGGGGGCAGAGCCATTTCCCACAGGAGAGGCCTCATAGCGCTGAGCTGACCATTGTGCATGCACCTATCTGTTAGCGCCAAGATCAGTGCATGTGCAATAGCCCCCACTGCTGGCCAGCCATTCGCTGGCTATAGAAAACATAGAAAAATTCAGCCCTTCAAGCCTGCAGTACCATTCAATATGGTCATAGCTGATCATGCACTTTCAGTATCCCATTCCCCTTTCTCTTCATATCACCTGATCCCTTTAGCCACAAACGCTATGTCCACTCCCTCTTGAACATAAATAACAAACTGGGCCCAACAGCTTTCTGTGATAGAGAATTCTACAGCTTCACAACTCTCGCAGTGAAGAAGTTGTTTCTCACCTCACCTCAGTCCAGAACTCAGTCTGACGGATGTCAGAGGCAAGTTCTTTACACAGAGGGTGGTGAGAGCGTGGAATGCCCTGCCTGCAGCAGTTGTGGACTTGCCTACTTTGGGGGCATTCAAATGTTCGGTGGATAGGCATATAGATGATATTGGAATAGTTTAGGTTAGAGGGTCCGCTGGCCGGCGCAACATCAAGGGCCGAAGGGCCTGTACTGCGCTGTAATGTTCTATGTTCTATGTTCTAGAACGGTTTACCACTTATTCATGGAATTGCTACATGACAGGAAGAGGCTAATCAGTCCATTGAGGATACACTGACAATAATCCCACCCAGGCTGTATCCCTTTAACACCGCCTATTTACCCTGCTAGTCCCTCTGATACTAAATGACAATTGAACATGGCCAACCATCCTAAGAATTGGAGTGTGGAAGGAAACCAGAGCACCTGAAGGAAACCCATGCAGACATGGGGAGAACATGCAAACTCCACACAGACAGTGACCTGAGGCCTAAATTAAACCTAATCCCTGATCCTGTGAGGCAGCACTCTGCCACCTTGCTGTCCTATTTTTAGAGTATAACTCCTAGTTCTGCACTTGCCTAACATCAGGAACATTCTTACCACATCATGTCTGCCCAATACCATCAGGATTTTATAGAGCAGTGCAGCAGGCAGGACGAATTACCAACCTCTCCTCATAGATAATGCCTTCCATGCCAGGCAATATCCTGGTAATAGCCATTAATTTCTCCAGTTACTCCCACTCTTATCCTAAGCAGGATCACAAGAGCCATTATTTCTGTCTTTCTCTCATCATAATTGATGACTGACATGCAGAGAATTTTTAGTATTTTCCATTTTGAATATATTTCATTTGAACCTGATGATTTACCTATCATTTAATATTTCCTCTTGTCCATATTTATACCATCAAATAAGTCTGACTCCTCCTTAACCACAATGTCTGCACAGCCCTCTTCTTTTCTGAAAGCAGATACAAAGGCTGGAATTTTCTGGCCTTGCCCCTGCTGCGAAAAGGCTGGAAAATTTTGTCACAAACAGTTATTGCTAACTATGCCCCATTTTCTGTGTGCTCAAAATAAACCCAATTCCGGGTGAAATATATTAAGAGTCAGCCCATTATTTCATCTAGTCAATTAGAGCTAGAGGCTATCAATATAAAAGGCACAAATAAAACCAACTGGAAATTCAGAAGGACCCAGAGTATAGATAGAATGTGGAACCCACAGAAACAGTTGTGATTATGTATTCAGGAGAAAATAGGGATTGGGTGGGTTGTGTGCCTGGCTATGACACTCTGTCAGAGAGTTGGCCCCGTCTACACTGGGATTCTTTGATATGATATTTAGCCATATAAATATTGTGGCTACCAAAGCAGATCATAGAACATAGAACATTACAGCGCAGAACAGGCTCTTCGGACTTCGATGTTGCGCCGACTAGTTATGAAAAAAGCAATGACCCTCCAAACTAAACCATTCCCTTCTCTTCCATAAACTTATCTACTAACCTCTTAAACGCCACCAAACTTGGCGCATCTACAACTGCCGCAGGCAGGGCATTCCACTCACTAACCACCCTCTGGGTAAAGAACCTACCTCTGATATCCGTCCTATAACTATCACCCCTTAATTTAAAGCTGTGTCCCCTCGTGCGAGCTTTCTCCATCCTAGGAAAAAGGCTATCACTGTCCACCCTATCTAAACCTCTAATCATATTATATGTTTCGATCAGGTCCCCTCTTAGCCTCCTCCTTTCTAACGAAAACAACCTCAAATCCCTCAGCCTCTCCTCATAAGACCTGCCCTCCATACCAGGCAACATCCTGGTAAACCTCCTCTTTACCCTCTCCAATGCCTCCACATCTTTCTTATAATGTGGGGACCAGAACTGCACACAATACTCCAAGTGCGGCCGCACTAGAGTTTTGTACAGTTGCAACATGACGTTGCGGCTCTGAAATTCAATCCCGCTACCAATAAAAGCTAAGACTCAGTATGCCTTCTTAACAACCTTATCGACTTGACTGCCTACTTTCAGGGATCTATGCACAAATACACCAAGATCCCTCTGTTCATCACCACTATTAAGAATCCTACCATTAGCCCTATACTCTACACATTTATTATTCCTGCCAAAGTGCATTACCTCACACTTTTCCACATTAAACTCCATTTGCCACCTCTCGGCCCAGCTCTGCAACTTGTCCCAAGTCTCTCTGCAAACTATAACACCCCTCTTCACTATCTACCACTCCACTGACTTTAGTGTCATCCGCAAACTTACTAATTCATCCTTCAATACCCTCATCCAGATCATTTATAAAAATTACAGACAGCAGGGGCCCCAAAACAGACCCCTGAGGTACACCACTTGTCACCGAACTCCACGATGAATATCTCCCATCAACCACCACCCTCTGTCTTCTATCTGCCAGCCAATTCCTAATCCAATAGCTAAATCACCCTCTATTCCACACATCTGCATTTTCTGTAGAAGTCTTCCATGGGCCACCTTATCAAACGCCTTACTAAAGTTCATATATACCACATCAACCGCCTTACCCCCATCCACCTCTTTGGTCACTTTTTCAAAAAACTCAATGAGGTTAGTAAGGCACGACCTACCCTTCACAAAACCATGCTGACTATCCCCAATCAATTCATTGCTCTCTAAATAACTATAAATCCTATCCCTAATAATTCTCTCCAATACTTTGCCCACAACAGAAGTAAGACGCACTGGCCTATAATTCCCTGGAAGGTCTCTCTTCCCCTTCTTGAACAATGGGACCACATTCGCTATCCTCCAGTCCTCCGGAACCACACCCGTAACCAACGAAGACCTGAAGATCAGAGCCAGAGGCTCTGCAATCGCCTCTCTTGCCTCCCAGAGAATCCTAGGGTAAATCCCGTCCTGCCCAGGGGACTTATCCAACTTCAAACCCTCAAGAATATCTAGCACATCCTCCCTATCTACTTCAATACTTTCCAGTTTGCAACCATGTACCTCAGTGTTCTCCACAACTTCATTTACATCTCCCTGCGTGAATATCGAAGAGAAATATTTATTCAGTGCCTCTCCAATCTCTTCAGGCTCCACGCACAACTTCCCACTGCTGTCTATGACTGGCCCTAATCTTGCCCTAACCAATCTTCTATTCTTAACATATCTAAAGAAAGATTTAGGATTCTCCTTAATCATATCAGCCAAAGTCTTCTCATGTCCCCTCTTAGCTCTCCTCAACTCACTCTTTAGCTCCCTCCTGGCTAATCTATAGCTATCCATTGCACTAACCAAGCCTTCAAGCCTCATCCTGACATAAGCCTCCTTTTTCCTTTTAACCAGCGAATCAACTTTTTTCATACACCAAGGTTCCCTTACTCGACCATTTCCTCCTTGCCTGACCGGGACATACTTATCAAGAACTCGCAGCAGCTGCTCCTTGAATAAGCTCCACATTCCAGATGTTCCCAGTCCCTGTAGTTTCCTAGTCCAATCTATGCACCCTAATTCTCTCCTGATGGCCTCATAATTACCCTTCCCCAGCTATAACTACTGCCCCCAGCTTCATGCCTATCCCTATCCATCACTAAGGTGAACGTAACCGAATGGTGGTCACTATCACCAAAATGTTCACCAACCTCCAAGCCTAACACCTGGTCTGGCTCATTGCCCAGCACCAAATCCAATGTAGCCTCACCTCTAGTTGGCCTATCTACATACTGAGTCAAAAAACCTTCCTGCACACTTTGTACAAAAACTGACCCTCTAACGAGCTAGAGCTATAGCTATTCCAATCAATATTAGTAAAGTTAAAGTCCCCCATAACAATTACCCTATTACTTTCACTCCTGACCAGAATTGACTTTGCAATCCTTTCCTCTATCTCTCTAGAACTTTTAGGAGGTCTATAAAAGACTTCCAACAGGGTGACCTCTCCTCTCCTGTTTCTAATCTCAGCCCATACTACCTCAACAGACAAGTCTTCATCAAACTTCTTTTCTGTCACTGTAATACAGTCTTTGACTAATAATGCCACTCCTCCCCCCCTTCTACCTCCTTCTCTACTCCGACTAAAGCATTTGAACCCCGGAACCTGCAACATCCATTCCTGTCCCTGCTTTACTCAAGTCTCTGAAATGGCCACAACATCGAAGTTCCAGGTACTGGTCCAAGCTGCAAGTTCCTCCACCTTATTGCGAAATCAAAGGCTAGAAATCCTGCAGTAACTCACCACCTGACTCCCCAAAGCCTGTCCACCAGTTCCAAGGCACAAGTCAGGAGTATATTGGAATACTCTCGTACATAGTTGTATGAGGCAAGTTTTTTACACAGAGAGTAGTGGGTGACTGGTGGCAGTAGGAATAGATATGATAGTGATTTTTAAGGAGCATATTGCCAGATACATGAATAGAATGGGAATAGAGAGATATGATCCCTGGAAGGGTAGAAGATATTAATTCAGATGGGCAGCATGGTCATTGTAGGCTTGGAGGGCTGAAGAGCTTGTTCCTATGCTGTAATTTCCTTTGTTCTTTGTTCTCTTTGCCTGGATGAGTGCAGCTCCAACAACACTAAAAATCTCAATTCCTTCCAGGGCAAAGCAGCCCACTTGATTACTATCCCGTCCACAAATATTCAATCTCTTTATTACTGATGAATAGTGGCAACTGTGTGTACCATCAACGAGATGCACTTCAAGAAGTCACCAAGGGACCTGAGACAGCACCTATCAAACCCATGACAGTACCATCAAGAATAACAAGAGCAGACTCCTGAGAATACCATTACCTGCAGGCTCCCATCCAAGTCACTCATCATCCTGACTTAGAAAATATATCACAATTTCTTCATTGTCACTGGGTCAAAATCCTGGAACTGCCTCCCTAGCAGCGTTATGAGTGTACCTACCACTAGGGACTGCAGCAGTTCAAGAAGGTAGCTCATAGCCATCTTGTCAAGGACAAATATGGATTGGCAATAAAAACTTGTCCAGCCAGCAACACCCAGATCCCATAAATTAATTTTAAAAAGTATATTAGAGAGGAAGGTTTAGTAGAATATGTTAATGGAGTTAAATGAAGAGAGGTGGCAGAAACCCATTCAGAAAAGAAGTGTAACAGTATGACTATTTTAAGTTCAACACTTAAAGTTAACTGTTTTACACCGAAGTAGCCTTTCTTTCCCTGTTAGCTATAGGATATATTTTGCTTCAAAACTTCCAATTTTGAAAAGGAGAGCAAAAAGATCAAATTATAGTAAACTATTTCACAGACATTTATTGTGTAGAGACCAGTTAGGCAGATTGGTCTCTTCCTGTGCTATAAATACATTGTAATACTGTGCAAATTAAGAATGGCTTGAAAGCAAGATATACATTTATTAAATTGCATAGAAAAACAATACGATAAACTGTGCTCATTCTGTACGCAGGATTCCTAACTGCCATGAGACAGGAAGTAACACGTGCCCATAAAGGCTGGGCACTGGACAGTGTCACTCTTCATAATGAAGTAACAAAACTGATGAAAGAGGAGATCAAAGTACCACCCCCAGTATGTATTCAACAATTTATACTCTAATTACTTCCATGATTAGAAAGTTCAGTTCAAATTCCAGGGAGAGTTTGGGTTCCCAGCTCCATTGTTTTGTAAGTTTCATCAAATGAGTCCAAACTTCCTATTGTCCTTCATAGATTCATAGCATTTATGGCTCGAAGACAGGTCCTTTGGCCCAAACTGGTTCATGCTGACCAAAAAGCCCATTTAAGCTAATCCTATTTGCCTGCATTTGGCCCAAATCCCTCTAAATTTCTCCTATTAATGTATCTGTTTAAATGCCTTTTAAATGTTGTCAATGTCTTTGCCTCCATTACTTCTTCCTGCAGCTCATTCCATCTACATACCACTCTCTGTAAAAAAAAAGTTGGTCCACAGGTTTCCATTAATTTTGTCCCTTCTTAACTTAAACCTATGCTCTCCAGTTCTCTATTCCCCAACCCTGGGAAAAAGACAGGGAATTCACCCTATCTGTGTCTCTCATGATCTTTTACACCTCCATAAGATCACCATAAGACCATAAGATATAAGAGCAAAATTAGGTCACTCGCCCTTCAAGTCTGCTCCACCATTCAATTATGACTGATATTTTTCTCATCCCCATTCTCCTGCCTTTTCCCCATAACCCCTGATTCCCCTCATTAATCAAGAATCTATGTATGTCTGTCTTAAAGACACTCAATGACCTGGCCCCCACAGCCTTCTGCAGTAAAGAGTTCCACAGATTCACTACTCCCTGGCTGAAGGAATTCCTCCTCATCTCTGTTCAAAAGGATTGTCTCTTTAGCCTGAGGTTGTGTCCTCTGGTTCCAGTTTTTCCTACTAGTGGAAACTTTCTCTCCATTACCAATCTATCTAGGCCTCCGTAGTATCATATAAGTTTCAATAAGATCCTCCCTCATCTTTTTAAACTCCAAAGTCCAGACCCAGAGTCCTCAACTGTTCCTCATCCGACAAGCTGTTCATTCCAGAGATCATTCTTGTGAACCTCCTCTGGACCCTCCAAAACCAGCACATCCTTCCTTAGATATGGAGCTCACAATACTCCAAATGGAGTCTGACAGAGCCTATACAGCCTCAGAAGCACATCCCTGCTCTTGTATTCTAGTCCTCTCGACATGAATGCTAACATTGCATTTGCCTTCCTAACTGGCACTGAACCTGCATGTTAACCTTAAGAGAATCTTGAATAATGACTCCCAAATCTCTGTGTTTTTGATTTCCTAAGCATTTTCCCATTTAGAAAATAGTCTATGCCTTCATTCCTCTTTCCAATGTGCATAAGCTCACACTTTTCCACATTGTATTCCTTCTGCCACTTCTTTGCCCACTCTTCTAACCTGTCCAAGTCTTTCTGCAGCCCCCCCCCCTTCCTTAATACATCTGTCCCTCTACATATCTTTGTATCATCTGCAAACTTATCAACAGTACCATCAGTTCCTTCAGTCTCCTACATCTCAATCTTCTATGCTGCAAAGAAGAAAGGCCTAGCCTGTCCAATCTCTCCCTATAACTCAGTCCTCTGAGTCCTGGCAACATCCTTGTAAATCTCTTCAGCATGCTCTCTAGCTTAATAACATCTTTCCCACAGCAAAGCGACCAAAACTGAACATAATACTCCAGATATAGCCTCACGAACGCCTGTATAAAATAACTTCTATACCCAATGCTCTGACTGATGAAGGCCACCATGTTAAAACCTTCTTCATTGCCCTAGCTACCTATGATTCCACCTTTAAAGAACTGTGCACCTGAACTCCAAGGTCCCTATGTTCCATTATACTCCCTAAGGTCTTACTATTCACTGTGAGAGTCCTATCTTGATTTGACTTTTCAAAATGTAACACTTATCTCTATTGAATTCCATTTGCCATTTCTCTGCCCACTTCACCAGCTGATAACCTTCCTTACTGTCTACATACCACCTATTTTAGCACCATTTGCAAACTTACTGAGAGTGCCTTCTACATTCTCATCTATATTATTGATATAGATAATAAACAGCAGTGGGCCCAGAACAGACCCTGAAGCACACCACTAGTCACAGGTCTTCAGTCCAACAAACATCTTTCCATCATTACCCTCTGCTTCTTACTAACAAGTCAATTGTATATCAAATTTGCCAGCTCTTCCTGGATTCCATGTAATCTAATTTCCAGAGCAGCCTACCATGTGGAATTTTATCAAAGACATTTCTGAAGTCTATATAAGACTATGTCTATCACCCTGCCCTTATCAACCTTCCTGGATCTAAGAACCAGGATGATTCTTAGATTCATCAAAGAATCTACTAAATTTGTAAGGCATGATCTCTCATGCATAAAGCCAAGCTGACTACTCCTAATCAACACTGACTTTCCAAATGCCTGTATATCTTATCCTTCAGAATCCTCAGATAAGATAAATCCTCAGACTTACCTATCACAGATGTTAGGCTGACCAGTGTATAATTCCCAAGTTTTTCTTTGCATCTCTTAACTAAAGGCTTAATATTTGCTACCCTCCAGTCTTTTGGTACCTCACCCATGGCTAATGATGACATAAATATCTCAGCTAGGGCTCCCATAATTTGTTTTCTAGTCTCAAAGAACAAAGAACAATGCAGCACTGGAAACAGGCCCTTTGGTTCTTCAAGCCTGCACCACTCATTGGTCCAATGAGATCATTCTTCTGTATCCCTCCATTCTCAGTCTGCTCATGTGACTATCCAGGTAAGTCTTAAACGATCCCAGTGTGTCCACCTCCACCACCCTGCTTGGCACTGCATTTCCAGGCCTCCACCACCCTTGTGTAAAGTACTCCCTCTGATATCTGAGTTAAACCTTGCTCCCCTTATCTTGAACCTGTGACCCCTCGTATTCACCCTATCCATACCTATCATAATTTCATACACCTCTATTAGGTTTCCCTCATTCTCTGTCTTTCCAGGAAGAACAACCCCAGTTTACTCAATCTCTCGTCATACCTAAGACCCACCATACCAGGCAACTTCCTGATAAACCTTCTCTGCACTCTCTCCAAAGCCTCCACATCCTCCTGGTAGTGCGGTCTTATGCATTGTTCTTGGATATACCTGGTCAGGGCCAGGAGATTTAGCCATCTTCATACATTTTAATACGTCCATCATCTCCTCTACTGTAGTGTGAACTGTCCCCAATATATCACCACTAACTTTCCCAGATTCCCATATCTTCATGTCTTTCTCCACGGTAAACACAGAGGATAAATATTCATTGAGAACCTTGACCATCTCCTAAAGTTCCATACATATGTGCTTACTTTGGTCATGAGAGTTTCTATTTTCTCTATAGTTTTTTTCCTTTAATATGCTTTAAAAAAATCCCTTTAGGTTCCCCTTAATCCTCTGAGCCAAAGTTACCTCATGCCCTCTTCTTGCTGTCCTAATTTCCATCTTGAGTATACTCCTGTATCCTCTGTACACCTCTAGGGAATCCCTTGATTCCAGCAGCTTGTACTTGAGCCATGCCTCCTTCCTTTTCCTGACCAAAACCTCAATATTTTATTATCCACGGTTCCCTACTCCTGCCAGCTTTGCCCTTCACCCTTACAGGTCCTTGTTTCTCCTTCCATGAGATGAGATTTAGAACATAGAACATAGAACATTACAGCGCAGAACAGGCCCTTCGGCCTTCGATGTTGCGCCAACCAATTAGGAAAGAGCCATGACTCTCCAAACTAAACCATTCCCTTTTCATCCATAAACTTATCTACTAACCTCTTAAACAGCACCAAACTTGGCGCATCTACAACTGCCGCAGGCAGGGTATTCCATACCCTAACCACTCTCTGGGTAAAGAACCTACCTCTGATATCCGTCCTATAACTACCATCCCTTAATTTAAAGCTATGTCCCCTCGTGCTAGCAAATCAAATTTGATTTGATTTGATTTATTATTGTCACATGTATTAGTATACAGTGAAAAGTATTGCTTCTTGTGTGCTATACAGGCAAAATATGCTGTTTATAGAGAAGGAAACGAGAGAGTAAAGAACGTAGTGTTACAGTCCTAGCTAGGGTGTAGAGAAAAATCAACTTAATGCAATGTAAGTCCATTCAAAGGCGTAACAGCAGCAGAGAAGAAGCTGTTCTTGGGATGGTTGGTATGTGACCTCAGACTTTTGTATCCTTTTCCCAAAAGAAGAAGGTGGAAGAGAGAATGCAGTAAGAATTTAGCAGAAAGAGAGAATGTCAGGGGTGCGTGGGGTCCTTAAATATGCTGGCTGCTTTGCCAAGGCAGTGGGAATTGTAGACAGAATCAATGGATAAGAGGCTGGTTTGCATGATTGATTGGACTACATTTATGACCTTTTGCAGATTCTTGCAGTCTTGGACAGAGCAGGAGCCATACCAAGCCGTGATATAACCAGAAAGAATGCTTTCTATGGTGCATCTGCAAAAGTTGCTTAGTCTTTCCTTAGTCTTTTGATAAAGTAGAGGTGTTGGTAGGTTTTCTTAACTACACTGTCAGCATGGGGGGGTTAGGACAGGTTGTTAATGATATGGACACCCAAAAACTTGAAGCTCTCGACCCTTTCTACTTAGTCCCCATTGATGTAAAAAGGGGCACATTCTCCTTTATGCTTCCTGAAGTCAATGACAATCTCCTACATTTTGTTGACATTAAGGGAGAGATTTTTGTTGCCGCGCCAGTTCACCAGATTCAGTATTTCATTCCTGTACTTTGTGTGAGATCTGACCCACTGTAGTGGTGTCATCAGCAAATTTGAAAATCATATTGGAAGAGAATTTGATCATAGTGTATAATATTTGGGGGTTGAGAACGCAGCCTTGTGGTGCACCAGTGTTGAAGATGGTCATGGAGAAGGTGTTGTTGCCTATCCTTACTGATTGTGGTCTGTGAGTTAAGAAGTTCAGGATTCAGCTGCAGAGAGAAGAGTTAAGGTCCAACACGTGGAGTTTGGAGATGAGTTTCCTGGGAATAATAATGTTGAAGGCTGAGCTGTAGTCAATAAATAGGAATCTGGCATAGATGTCCTCATTATCTAGGTGTTCCAGGATTGAGTATAGGGCCAGAGAAATGGCATCTGCTGTGAACCTGTTGCAGCAATATGCAAACTGTAGTGGATCCAGGTAGTCCGAGATTTGTGCCACAACTAACCTTTCACAGCACTTCATAATGATGGATGTCAGAGCCATCGGCTGATAGGCATTAAAGCATACAACTTGGTTTTTCTTAGATAGCAGGATGATGGTTGTCTTCTTGAAGCAGTTAGGGACCCCAGATTGTGGTAAAAACAGGTTGAAGATGTCTGTGAATATCTCCACCAGCTGATCCATGCAGGATTTGAGTGCATGTCTGGATACCCCGTCCAGGCCAGTTACTTTCCGTGGGTCAACTTGAAGAAAGCTGCTCTAACATCTGCAATGATGACCCCTGATACAATTTCATCCAGGGCTTCTAAGTTGGAGGGCATGCTCTTGCTAATCTCTTGCTCAAAACAGGTGTAGAATGCATTGAGTTCATCAGGGTAGGATGCATTGGAGCCAGCAATTTTACATGCCTTCATCTTGTAGGCTATTATGTCTTGCAGACCTTGCCCAGTAGGTAGGTCTCAGTGTAGTTAGCCAGGGATTTTAGTTTGATCCAGTATTGTTTTCTGGCATCTTTGATGGATCTCCTTAGACTGTATCTGGCTTTCTTGTATATGTCTGACTTGAACACCTCACACCTGGACTTCAGCAGGCAGTGGATATCCCTGTTCCTCCATGGTTTCCAGTTGGGGAACACATGGAATTGTTTCTTTGGCACACAGTCTTGTACACACTTATTAATGAAGTCAGTTCTTTGGTGAGGTATTGCTGGCTGGGCCAGCATTTTTTGCCCATCCTTAATTGCCCTTGAACTGAGTGGTTTGTTGGATTTTTACAGAGTCAATCATGTTGTTGTGGATCTGGAGTTACTCATAGAACAAACCATGTAATGATGTTGGATGTCCTTCCCTAAAAGGGATTAATTAACCAGCTCAAAGTTCACAACAATCAGGAGAAGGATTTGTTGTCTGGAAGACTCTTGGAGGGAATTGTCAATCCGTTGGAGAAAATCTCCATTACAAGGAAGGAAGTGTTAGGGTTTTTAGGTAATATTAAAACTGATAAATCTCCGGGGCCAGATGGTATTTATCCTAAACTGCTCAAGGAGATGAGAGATGAAATTGCTGGGCTTCTGATGGAAATCTTTGTCTCTTCTTTGGACACAAGTGAGGTCGCAGAGGATTGGAGGATAGCGAATGTGGTACTATTGTTTAAAGAGGGTAGAAGGGATAACTGGGGAATTATAGGCTGGTGAGCTTGACATCAGTGGTAGAGAAGTTGTTAAGAGAGGATTCTTAGAGATAGGATGATACGCATTTAGTGACAGGCAACATGGCTTTGTGAAGGGGAGGTCGTGCCTTATGAGTCTGGTAGAATTTTTTGAAGAAATTGACGAAAGACAAGCTGTGGATGTTATTTATATGGATTTCAGTAAGGCATTTGATAAAGTCCCTCATGGCAGGTTGGTGAAAAAGATTAAGGTTCATGGGTTACAAGGACAAGTGGCTAGATGGATTGAGATCTGGCTAGATGGATTGAGAACAGGAGACAGAGGGTAGCAGTGGAAGGGTCTTTTTCTAGCTGGAGATCTGTGACTAGTGGTGTGTCACAGGGCTCCGTACTAGGACCTCTGCTACTTATATATAAATGATTTGGAAGAAGGAGTAACTGGTGTGATCAGCAAGTTTGCAGATGACACGAAGATGGCTGGACTTGCTGATAGTGATAGATCATAAAACACTACAGCACAAACAGGCCCTTCGGCCCACGAGTTGCGCTGTTCACATCTATATCTACTAATCCACAGACCTATCTATAACCCCCTATCCCATTCGTTCCCATATACTCATCCAAAAGTCTTTTAAAAGATCCCAGCGAGTTTGCCTCTACCACCACTGACGGCAGCCGATTCCATTCACTCACCACCCTCTGAGTGAAAAACTTACTCCTAACATCCCCTCTGTATTTGCTTCCCTGCACCTTAAATCTGTGTCCTCTCATAGTGACCATTTCAGCTCGGGGAAATTGTCTCTGAGAATCCACCCTATCTATTCCCCTAAACGTTTTATAAACCTCTATCGGGTTGATGAACAGTGTCAGACAATACAGCAGGATATAGATAGGCTGGTAAATTAGCTGGAGAAATGGCAGATGGAATTTAATCCAGATAAATGCGAGGTGATGCATTTTGGAAGAAATAATATAGGGGGAGTTATACAATAAATGATAGGACTATTAAGAGTATAGAAACACAAAGGGACCTGGGTGTGCAAGTTCACAAGTCCTTGAAGGTGACAGTACAGGTGGAGAAATTGGTGAAGAAGACATATGGTATGCTTGTCTTTTTGGAAGGGGTATGGACTATAAAAGCTGGCATCTAATGTTGAAGTTGTATAGAATGTTGGTTAGACGACATTTGGAGTATTGCTTCTTGGTAAAAATGCTGGCCCACACTATGGAAAGATGTGGAGACCTTGGAGAGAGTGCAGAGGAGGTTTACCAGGATGCTGCTTGGTATGGAAGGTCTTAGCTATGAGGAGAGATTGGCAAATTGGGACTGTTTTCCCTGGAAAGATGGAGAATGCAGGGAGATCTAATGGAGGTGTATAAGATTATGAAAGGTATAGATAGAGTGAACAGGGGGAAGGTTTTTCCCAGGTTGGATATGAAAATCATGAGGGGTCACGGGCTTAGGGTTAGAGAGACGAGGTATAATTCAGATGTTAGAGGGAGGTTTTTCACACAGAGGGTTGTGGCAGCCTGGAATGCATTGCCAAGTAGGGTGGTGGAGGCAGGCATGCTAGAGTTGTTTAAGGCTTACATAGATAGCCACATGAGCAGACTAGAGATGGAGGGATACAAAAGAATGTTCTAGTTAAGGAGCAAGAGCCTCAGGACATTCCTGGGAATCAATAGATTCCTATGAGCCATCCAACATATTTTATGGCTCACCTGTCTTTACGTTGGAGCTCTGGGGAATCTTCCGTGAATGTCTGTATAGGCTGTGTATGTTTATTGATGTCTTTTTTTTATACCCACATGCAATTTGGTCTGTCTTGTTGGCCAACAAGGGGCATACACGCAATAGGTCATGCGAGGGCTGCTCTTGGATGTTGCTTCGAGAGTTGCCTAGAGCTTCACGTTGTTAGTGTACGCTTAAACTGGACCAATCGATGGGCAACATGACAGCTCAGTGACTATCACTGTTTGCTGTGCAGATACAAGGACCCGGCTTGGATTTCCAACTTACTTCTGTGTCTGTAGGAGTTTGCACATTCTCCCCATGCTTGTGTGGGTTTCTCTGGGTCCTCCGGTTTCCTCCCACACCTCAAAAATGTGCTTTTAAGCTGATTGGTGTTAATAAATTGTCCCCAAATTAGACCTCCCTTAATCTGGCACACATATAATTCTCTAAATTTACAGCCCTTTATTGTGGAGTTCAGGAGGCGTAGACAAAAGTCATAGGTAGAAGAAGGATTGGAATGAGGCACTCATTGGGTTTTAAAATGGGCGGCGTGGGCTTGCAGGGCCGAAGGGCCTGTTTTCTGTGCTGTGTTGTTCTTTGTTCTTTGATAGTTTCACCATTACTGAGACTAGCTTCATACTCCAGAATTTTATTAACTGAATTTAAATTCCTCTAGCTGCCCTGGAAGGGTTTTGTACCCATATTCACAAAGAATTCCTCTGAGTCTCTGGATTACTAGTCCAGTGATGTTACCACAATGCCACCAGCTCCTTCTCCTGATTTGATTTATTATTGTCACATGTATTACTATTATTTCTTGTACACTATACAGATATAGCATACTGTACATAGGGAAAGAAAGGAAGGAGTACAGAATGTAGTGTTACAGGCATAGCTAAGGTGCAGGGGAAGATCAACTTAATGCAAAACAAGTCTATGCCCTGATGGCAGCAGGAAAAAGGCTATTTTTGAGTTGGTTGGCGTGTGATCTCAGACCTTCGTATCTTTTTCGCAACAGAAGAAAGTGGAAGAGAGTATGTCTGGTATATGTGGGGTCATTGATTATGCACCAAGCAATGGTGCATCCAGGATCGGGAGATTAAGGCTGGCTCATTGGGGGTCCGGTAAGATTGGGACTAGCCAGATGGGGGTCGGGAGACTGGGGCTCTCCAGATAGGGTCTAAGAGATTGGAGCTGGCTGGGAGAGGACTGGGAGACAGCAATTGGGAAATGGGGTGTGGTGGATTCAGAAGGCCAGAAATTGGGCTGGTCAGTGATAGGGAGGATGATAATGTTGGGCCATTGCGCACGTGCAGGTCGCTGCTGACAAATTAGTGCAAGTGCAGCAGCCCATCCAGCTCTTTGCTGTTGGCCTCTCAGGGGGGAATAAACTCCACCCATAGATTTCCAGAATGATTCATATTAGACATTCTGAGTTGCGTTGAGTGTTGGAGATTCATTCTGGAAATCACACTACAAACTCCCATTTTCCTTCATGTTTGGGACTTTGAATTTTTTTGGAAGAATCCCAGCCCAGATTTTTATAGTGTGGATTCAAGTTCCACAATCTGCTGTTGTGGGAGTCACATCCAGGACTCCCAATTTTTTGTATATATTTCTTAATGTTATTAAGATAGACTTTGAAAGGTTGCCTGGGAAGGATGTGCCTTTTCATTTCCAAGTATTTATTCTTTATTCTTTTGCAACTTCTCTGTAGCTTTTTGGTGCAAATGAATTTTTCGCAGGGCAGTTAGAAGTCAGCCATGTTACTCTAGACCTGAAATCACATCTAGATCAGACCAGGTCTGCTCAGACCAGGCCTTTGATAAGGTCTCTCATGGCAGACTGGTGCAGAAGGTGAAATCACATGGGATCAGAAATGAGCTGGCATGGTGGATACAAAACTGGCTCAATCAAAATAGACAGAGGGTAGCAGTGAAACGGTACATTTCTCAATGGAGGGCTGTGACAAGTGGCGTTCGTCAGGTATCAGTGCTGGGACCTTTGCTGTTTATAATATATATAAATGATTTGGAGGAAAATGAAACTGGATTAATAAGTTTGCGGACGACACAGGTTGGTGGATTTGCAGATAGTCATGAGAACCATCAGAGAATGCAGCAGGATATGGATCAATTAGAGACTTAGAACATAGAACATAGAACATAGAACACTACAGCACAAACAGGCCCTTCGGCCCACAAGTTGTGCCGAACACATCAAAAACCTACCCAGCCATAGTCCTATCTATAACCCCCAATCCCATTGGATCCCATATACTCATCCAGAAGTCTTTTAAAAGACCCCAGTGAGTTCGCCTCGACCACCACCGACGGCAGCCGATTCCATTCACTCACCACCCTCTGAGTGAAAAAACTTTCCCCTAGCATCCCCTCTGTACTTGCTTCCCTGCACCTTAAATCTGTGCCCTCTCGTCGCGACCATTTCAGCCCTGGAAAATAGTCTCTGAGAGTCCACCCTATCTATTCCTCTCAACATCTTGTAAACCTCTATCAGGTCGCCTCTCAACCTTCGTCTCTCCAGGGAGAACAGTCCCAGCTCCCTCAACCTGTCTTCATAAGGCTTGCCTCCCAATCCACGCAACATCCTTGTAAATCTCCTCTGCACCCTTTCAATAGCTTCCACGTCCTTCCTATAGTGAGGTGACCAGAACTGCGCACAGTACTCCAAGTGTGGTCTGACAAGGGTCCTATAAAGCTGCAGCATTACCTCCTGACTCCTGAACTCAATCCCTCAATGAATGAAGGCCAGTACACCGTACGCTTTCTTAACCACATCCTCCACCTGGGAGGCCGATTTGAGAGTCTTATGGACCCGGACCCCAAGATCCCTCTGCTCTTCCACACAGCTAAGACTCCTACCTTTGATAGTGTACTCATTCATCCCGTTGGACTTGGGCTGAGAGATGGCAGATGGAGTTTAATGTGGACAAATTTTGAAAAGTCGAATACACTGAGGAAATATACAGTAAATGGCAGAACCCTTAGTAGTATTAATAGACAAAGGGATCTGGGTATATAGGTTCACAGGTCACTGAAAGTGGCAATGCAGGTGGAGAAGGTAGTCAAGAAGGCATACAGCATGCTTGCCTTCATTTGCTGGGGCATTGAGTTTAAAAATTGGCAAGTCATGGCTTTATAGAATCTTAATTAGGCTGCACTTTGAATATAGTGTTCAATTCTTATTGCCATATTACCATAAGGATGTGAAGGCTTTGGAGAGGGTCCAGAAAAGATTTACCAAGATGTTGCCTGGTATGAAAGGCATTAGCTATCTGGAGAGGTGGAGAACCTTGGTTTGTTCTCACTAGAGTGACAGGGGCTGAGGGGAGACCTGATAGAAGTCTGTAAGACTATGAGAGGCATGGACAGAGTGGATAGTCAGAAGCTTTTGCCCAGGGTGAAAGAGTCAATTACTAGGGAGCATAGGTTTAAGGTGTGAGGTGCAAGTTTTAAAGAACGTACAAGGCAGATTTTTTCACAGAAAAAGGTGGGTGCCTGGAACTCATTGCCCAGGATGGGCAGAATCCAAGGGAGGCACACAGGTGAGTACAGCCTGGATACGGTAGTGACTTTTAAGGGACATCTTGACAAGTACATGAATGAGATGGAGATAGAAGGATGTGGTCTCCCGAAGCACAGGGGTTTTTAGTTCAGTCAGGCAACATGGTTGGTGCAGGCTTGCAGGACCAAAGGGCCTGTTCCTGTGCTGTAATTTTCTTTGTTCAGGTAAATGCAGCATATTTCCTTCCCTAAAGGACAGTAGTGAATCTGATGGGTTTTTACAACAATTTAGTAGTTTCCTTGCCACCAGTACTGGGAGACATCAGTGATGCATTCTGCAGACTTTCCATTGGTCGTCATGGCCTCTGCAAGTCTCTGTGACTAAGATTTCCAGTAGAATCAGTTCCATACTAAGAATCAGCTCACAGACTCAAATACAGAAAAATTTGAATAAAAGCAGTAGGTCAGGTAGCATCTGTGGATTAACGTTTTATTTCAGAATTCCAGCATCTGCATCATTTTATTTTTATTTTACTGGGTAATAACTCTCCCGAGGGGAGAATATTCCACTTCTGTTTTCAGAGCAGGCAGAGTGGGGCAGGAAAGGCAGTAAGAGTGGAGAATCCTGTGGAAACCCCAAAACGGTTTTAATGCCGGTGATATTTACGACTTGATTTATCCCATCCTAGCTTACAGTGTAATGGGAATCCTGACTTTAAAAATTAGGATCCCTTTTTGCATGCATACAACTATAATTATTAGGCCTTTAATAGTTCTCCACATTAAGTTGTCCATTCACACTGACATGCATCATATCAGGTCCCCCACAACGTACTCTAGATGGGCAGAACCCAAGGGAGGCACACAGGTGAGTACAGCCTAGGGTTGAGAGGCTCACACGTGGTACTGTCCCCTGGCTACTCTTGAGCATAACTGATCAACACTGTTGAATGCAAATTATATCAAATCTTCAGGGAGGGAGCCTGGTTCTCTTCTGAAAATAGTTCCAAAATAGCATAGACAATTTTTTTTGTTAATTTTCAAACTCTATATGCTTGCTTGGCAGGAAGGAGTCTACATCTTTGGCCTTTACCTCGACGGAGCAGGTTGGGACAGGAGAAATATCCGACTGACTGAATCTACTGCCAAAGTTCTCTTTACAATGCTACCTGTCATCTATGTATTTGCCATCAATTCCACTGCGCCCAAGGATCCTAAACTATACATCTGTCCAGTCTATAAGAAACCACAGCGCACTGACCTGACATTCATCACTGCCCTCTGTCTGAAAACAGTTCAAACACCTGACCACTGGATTCTGAGAGGGGCAGCTCTACTCTGTGATATCAAATAATGCAACAAATTCTTGTGATTTAGACTCTGAGATAATTTCATAGTAGTATAATTGAGTTTAAATTTCAAAGCGTTACAATCTGCTAATTAGAATAAGAACGATATTCACCAACACAAAAACAATTTGTTTATTGCATGATTTAATAAATTAATTGAATATTTTGCATTGGCATTGCACATTATCTTATTTCTCACCTCCATCCTCAATTATTTCAAAGAACAAAACAGCATGGGAAACAGGCCCTTCGGCCCAACAAGCCCGCGCCGCCACCCTGATGTTCCCACCTCTACCCGTGATCCCTGTCTATGTTTATAGATCTATGGATTAAAAACCAAATTTGAGACAATTTAGGGAGAATTTGTTTTGCCAATTAGCCTAAGAGCACATCTTGGGATGTGGGAGGAAACCGGAGCACCCGGAGAAAACCCACGCAAGCACGGGGAGAATGCGCAAACTCCCACAGACACAGGCCCAAATCCATGTATCTGCACAGCACAGCGATACTCACTGAGCTGTCGTGTTGTCCATCAAATGGTCCAGGTCAAGCGTACACTAACGACGTGAAGCACTAGGATACTCTCGAAAAAAATCCAAGAGCAGCCCTCTCTCGACCCATCGCGTCTATGCCCCTCGTTAGACAACAAGGTGGACCAAAGCACCTGTAGGATAAAAACAAGTACATCAATATCATCATCTATTTACACACTTCCCAGGGACTCACAAGGCTCATAATCCCTATTTTAAATCAGTTTTCTATACCCCTCCATTCCCATTCTGTTCATGTGCCCATCTAAGTATTTCTTAAATAACTCCAGAGAACTCCACCACTTTACTTGGCAGCGCATTCCATTCTCCCACTACCCTCTGTGTGAAAAAACTCCCTCTAGCATCCAAATTATTACCTTACCCCTCTCACCCTAAGCCCGTGACCCCTCGTGCTATTCAAGTCCATCCTAGGAAAAAGCTTAACCCTGTTTACTCTATCTATACCCCTCATAATCTTGTACATCTCTATTAGATCTCCTCTAAGTCTATGTCGTTCTAAGGAAAACAGTCCCAATTTGCCTAACCGCTCCTCGTAACTCAGACCTTCCACACCAGGCAGCATCCTGGTAAACCTCCTCTGCACTCTCTCCAGAGTCTCCACGTCCTTCCGGTAGTAAGACGACCAGAACTGGACGCAGTATTCCAAATGAGGTCTAACCAACAACTGCAACATTAAAGGCCAGCTCTTGTACTCTATACCCCTTCCTATAAAGCCTAACGTACTATATGCTTTCTTCACAACCTTCTCCACTTGCTCTGCCAGCTTCAGAGACTTGTTCACCTGTACCCCCAGATCCCTCTGCATTTCTATACTCTTAATAGGTCTACCCTTTATCATATACCTCCCCTCTACATTCTTTCTCCCGAAATGCATCACCTCACATTTATCAGGATTAAATTCCATCTGCCATCTGTCTGCCCAAGTTACCAGCCTATCTATGTCCTGCTGCATCATTTCATTGATTTCAAGGAAGCCAATAGAGTTAATATTGCTGAAGGCAACTAGAGGAACTTTCCTATTCTTCACTGAAGTAATAACATGGACTATTATGATATAATAGCCATCACAGAGACATGGTGGAGTGAGAGGCAGGATTGACAGCTCAGTGTGCCCAGCTATAGAACATTCAGGCGAGACAGAGGAGGAGGTGAAAGAGGAAGAATCATTGCATTATTAGTTAAAGAGGCAATTACTACAGTAAGGACAAATGATAAGTTGGAGGGGGCATCAAATGAAACTTTGTGGATAGAGCTTAGAAATAAAAAAGGACAGCTACATTGCTGGGTGTGTATTACAACCCCCAGATAGCAGGAATTTGAAGAGCAAATATGTGCGCAGTTCATAGAGGAGTGTAAAAATAATAAGAAGGCAATTATATTAGGTGATTTCAACTGTCCCAATATTATTACAATCACCATCATTTTAAGGGTTTAGATGGAATAGAGTTCTTAAAAAGTATACAGAAAAATTTCAGTTAATATATTGAGGGTCCAACATTGGAAGGAGTTGTGCTGAACCTAATTCTAGAGAATGAAGCCAGGCAGATAGTTGATGAATTGGTGGGGAATGAACATTTTGCTGACAGTGATCACAAACATGGTTCAATTCAAATTTGTTATGGACAAAGAAATCGACAAATTGCAAAAAAAACAGTTTTTGGATTGGGGGAGAGTAGATTTCAATAAAAGGTAGGATCTGGCCAAAATAGACTGCAGCGACTGTGAGGAAATCTACAGAAGAGCATTGGGTGGTGTTCAAAGATAAAATGGGGAGGGCACAGGCCTAATATAGGGTAATAGGAAGGTGTAACAAACCCAGAGAATTATGGATGATCAGAGACATTCAGGATATAATGAGAAGGAAAAGAGGCTTTTAGCATGTATAAGGAAAGTGTCTATGGAGGCATTAGTGGAGTACAGAAAGTACTCACGGTGGAACTTAAGTGCACAATTTGGAGAGATATGAGGAAGCTCTGGCTGGTCAAAGTAGGCAAAATCCTACAATATTGGAGAACTGCATGAATGGGAAGAGAATAACCAGGGCAAAAGTAGAGCTCATGCAGTACCAAGGGGGAAATCTGTGGGTGGGGACAGAAGACATTGATAGGGTGTTGAATAAATATTTCACATTTGTCTTCACTTATGAGAATGACGAGATATAGAACTTGGGGAGAGCAACTGTGAGGCTTTAGAGAAAATTATCATGTGGTGTGACAAGATATTGGAACAATTGGTGAGCTTAAAAGTGGACAAACCTCCAGATCCGGATAACTTGTGTCCCAGGCTGTTGTGGGAAGCAAGGGAGGAAATTGCAGGGACTCTGACCCAAATTTTCAATTCCTTCCTGGCCACTGGGGACGTCATGATGCAACGATGCTGGCATTGACCTGGGATAAGCACGTAAGAAGTCTCACATCACCAAGTTAAAGTCCAACAGCTTTATTTGGTAGTACAAGCTTTCAGAGTGTTGCTCATTCTGTAGTTTAATGAACAGTTGTGTTCATAGACAGGGCATACATAGATACAGACTGAATTTAGAAGATAATGGTTGGAATGTGAGTCTTGACAAGTAATCAAGTCTTTACAGGTACAGACAATGCAAGTAGAGTGAGGTTTAAGCACAGCTTAAAGAGGTGTGAATTGTCTCCAGCCAGGCAGCTAGCTGGCTTGTAAAATAAGGCTAAGTTGTGGGGGTTACAGATAGAGTGGCAAGAACCCAAGGAACTTGGCTATCAGTTTTTGCTCAGCGATTCTGCATTGTCATGTGTCATGAAGGCAGCCTTGGAGAATGCTTACCCAAAGATCAGAGACTGAATGCTCTTGACTGCTGAAGTGCTCCCTGACAGGAAGAGAACACTCTTGCCTGGTGCTTGTCAAGTGGTGTTCATTCATCTGTTGTCATAGCATATGCATGGTCTTGCCTATGTATCATGCCTCGGAATCATTTTCTGCAGCATATCAGGTAGACAACTTGGCTGAGTCGTAAGTGTATGTACTGTGTACCTGGTGGATGGTGCTCTCACATGGGATAATGGCATCTGTGTTGATGATCCGGCAGAGGTTGCTACGGCAAAATTGTGTGGTGTCATGGTCACCGTTCTCTGAAGGCAGGACAGTTTGCTGAGGACAATGATCTGTTTGAAGTTGTGCAGTTGTGGAGATGGCTTTGGATGGATGTTTGTCTTCATCAATGACATGTTGAAGGCTCCAGAGAAGATATCATAGCGTCTCTGCTCCGGGAAACTGCTGGATGACGAAGGCTATTTTGTCCGCCATGTTCCGTGTTTATCTTCTGAAGAGGTCGGTGCGGTTTTTCACTGTGTCATGTCAGAACTGTCAATTGATGAGTTGAACGCTATATCCTGTTCTTTTGAGGGCACCTTTCAGCGTCTGTAGGTGTGTGTTGTGATCCTCCTCATCTGAGCAAATCCTGCGTACATGAAGGACTAAGGAAAATTCCAAGGCTTTTTATCCTTGAACAGTATGTAATGGAACAAACAAGGGAGCAAGCTATCTTAGATATGGTCCTGTGTAATGAGACAGGAATAGTTAATGCTCTAGTAATTAAGGATCTTCTTGGAAAAAGCACTGAATTTAAAATACAGATAGAGCATGAGAAGGTAAAACTAATGTCTTGTGCTTAAACAAAGGAGACTATAAAGGGATGAGGAACGAGTTGGCTAAGGTAGACTGTTGAACAAAAACGTTTTGGTGGGACAATTGAGGAACAGTGGAGGACTTTCAAAACGATCTTTCGCAGTTCTCAGCAGAAGTATACACCAGTAATAAGGAAGGACTGTAGAAAAATAGATAATTAGCATTGGATATCTAAGGAAATAAAGGAGGACATCAAACTGAAAGAAAATGCATACAAAGTAGCAAAGATTTGTGGGAACCTAGAGGATTGGGAAATCTTCAAATGTCAGCAGAAAGCCATGGAAAATGCCATAAAGAAAGGTAAGATGGATTATGAGAGTAAACTAGTTCAGAATATAAAAACAGATAGCAAAAGTTTCTACAAATATATAAAACAAAAAAGAGTGGCGAAAGTAAACATTGGTCCTTTAGATAAGAGGGATGTAATAACTGGAAATGAGAAAACAGCTGAGGCATTGAACAGGTATTTTGTGTTGATCTTCACAGTGGAAAACACAAATAACATGCAAAAATTGATGACAGGAAGGCTATGGCAGGTGAGAACCTAGGAACTATCATTATCACATAAAAGATAGTGTTGGGCAAGTTAATGGGGCTAAAGGTAGACAAGTCTCCTGGCCCTGATGGTATGCATCCCAGGATACTAAAAGAAATGGTGAGAGAAATAGCAAATGCATTTGCTGTAATTTACCAAAATTTGCTGGACTCTGGGTGGTTCCCACAGATTGGAAAACAGCAAATGTGGTGCCACTGTTTAAAAAAGGAGGTAGACAAAAGGCAGGTAACTATTGGCCAGTTAGCTTAGATTCAAGCATTTTCCTACTACAGAAGTTATCATCAAGGAAGAAGTAACAAGGCATCTGGATATAAGTTGTCCCATTGGTAAAACACAGCATGGGTTCATGTAGGGCAAGTCATGTTTAACTAATTTGGTGGAATTCTTTGAGAATATTACAGATGCAGTGGACAATGGGGAACCTGTGGATGTGGTGTATTTGGATTTCCAGAGGGGATTTGACAACATAGAACATAGAACATTACAGCACAGAACAGGCCCTTCGGCCTTCGATGTTGCGCCGACCAATATAAAAAGCAATGCCCCTCCAAACTAAACCATTCCCTTCTCTTCCATATACTTATCAACTAACCTCTTAACCGCCACCAAACTTGGCGCATCTACAACTGCTGCAGGCAGGGCATTCCATTCCCGAACCACCCTTTGGGTAAAGAACCTACCTCTGATATCCGTCCTATAACTATCACCCCTTAATTTAAAGCTGTGTCCTCTTGTGCTAGCTTTCTCCATCCTAGGAAAAAGGCTATCACTGTCCACCCTATCTAAACCTCTAATCATCTTATATGTTTCGATAAGGTCCCCTCTTAGCCGACTCCTTTCTAACGAAAACAACCTCAAATCCCTCAGCCTCTCTTCATAAGACCTGCCCTCCATACCAGGCAACATCCTGGTAAACCTCCTCTGTACCCTCTCCAAAGCCTCCACATCCTTCTTATAATGCGGGGACCAGAACTGCACACAATACTCCAAGTGCGGCCGCACTAGAGTTTTGTACAGTTGCAACATGACGTTGAGGCTCCGAAGGTGGTGCATCAAAGACTGTTAGATAAGGTAAAGGTGCACGCTGTTACAGATAATGTATTAACACGTATGGAAGATTGGTTAACTAACAGAAGGCAAGGAGTGGGGCTAAATGGGTGTTTTTCTGGTTGGTGATTGGTGACTAATGGTGTACCTCATGGATCAGTGTGGGACTGCAATTGTTTACAATTTACATAGATGATTTGGAGTTGGGGCCCAAGTGCAGTGTCTAAAAATTCGCACATTACACTGAGCAAAGTGTGCAGAAGAAGCTGAAAGTCTGCAAAGGGATATAGATAATCTAAGTGAGTGGGCGAGGATCTGGAGACGGAGTACAATGTTAATAAATGTAAAGTCATCCATTTTGGTTGGAATAATAGCAAAATGGACTATTATTTAAATGGTAAAAAAACTACAGCATGCTGCTGTGCAGAGAGACCTGGATATCCTCGCGCAGAAATCTCAAGGAGTTGGTTTGCAGGTGCAGCAGGTATTTAAGAAGGTAAATGAAATTTTGTCCTTCATTGCTAGACAGATGGTGTTTAAAAACAGTGAGATTATATTGCAGCTGTATAAGGACACACCTGGAATTCTGTGGACAGTTTTGGTCTCTTTACTTGAGAAAGGATATCCTGGCATTGCAGGGAGTGCAGAAGAGATTCAGTAAGTTGATTCTGGAGTTGAGAGGGTTGCCTTATGAGGAGAGACTGAGTAGACTGGAGCTATACTCATTGGAATTCAGAAGAATGAGGGGAAATCTTATAGAAGCATTTAAGATCGTGAAGGGAATACATAAGAAAGAAGCAGGGAAGTTGCTTCCCTGCGGGTGTGAAACTAGAACTAGGGGGCATAGCTTCAAAATAATGGGAAGCAGATTTAGGAAGAGTTGAGGAGAAGGGTTGTGAATCTGTGGAATTCCCTATCCAGTGAAGCAGTTGAGCCTACCTCATTGAATGTTTTTAAGGCAAGGATAGATACATTTTGAACAATAAAGAAATTAAGGGTGAGCGGGTGGTTAGTGGAGTTGAGTCCACAGAAAGATCAGCCATGATCTTATTGAATAGAGAAACAGGCTAGAGGAGCCAGATGACCTACTCCTGCTCCTAGTTCTTATGTTCTTATGTACATATGTAAAGAACAAGAGGGTAGCCAGGGAGAAGGTTGGCCCACTCAAGGACAAGGAAGGAAATCTATGTGTGGACCAGAAGAAATGAGTGAGGTATGAAATGAGTACTTTGCATCAGTATTCACCAAAGAGAAGGACTTGATGGATGATGAGTCTGGGAAAGGATAGATTGTTTGAGTCATGTTGAGATTAAAAAGAAGGATGTATTGGGGTTCTTGAGAAACAATGAGGTAGACAAGCCCCAGGGCCTGATGGGATATATCCCAGAATATTGAGAGAGGCAAGAGAAGAAATTGCTGGGGCCTTGAAAGAAATCTTTGCATACTCACTAGCTACAAGGGTGGGTCAAGAGGATTGGCAAATAGCCAATGTTGTTTCTTTGTTTAAGAAGGGTAGCAAGAATATTCCAGATAATTACAGGCCGGTGAGCCTTACATCAATGGTAGGAAAATTATTGGAGAGCATTTTTTGAGACAGACTTTATTCCCACTTGGAAATAAGTGGACCTATTAATGAGAGACAACATGGTTTTGTGAAGGGGAGGACGTGTCTCACAAACTTGATTGAATTTTTTGAGGAGTGATGAAGATAATTATGAGGGTAGGGCAGTAGATGTCGTCGACATGGACTTCAGTAAGGTCCCTCATGACATCGCATGGGATCAGAGATGAGCTGGCAAAGTGGATACAAAATTGGCTTGGTCAAAGAAGACAGAGGGTAGCAGTGGAAGAGTGCATTTCTGAATACAGGGCTGTGACAAGTGCATTCTTCAGGGATCAGTGCTGCAACATTTGCTGTTAAATTTGGAGGAAAATGTAACTGGTTTGATTAATCAGTTTGCAGATGACACAAAGATTGGTGAATTTGTGGACAATAATGAGGATACAGCAGATATAGATCAGTTGGTGACTAGGGTGCAGAGATGGCAGATGGATTTTAATCCAGACAAATATGAGGTAATGCATTTTAGAAGGTCTAATACAGATAAGAAATATACAGTAAATGGCAGAACCATTAAGAGTATTGATAAGCAAAGGGATCTCGGTGTACAGGTACACAGATCACTGAAAGTGGCAATGCAGGTGGAGAAAGAAGGTAGTTAAGACACATGGCATGCTTACCTTCATCTGCTGGGGCATTGAGTTTAAAAATTGGCAAGTCATGTTGCAGCTTTATAGAACCTTAGTTAGGCCACATTTGGAATATAGTATTCAATTCTGGTCACCAGACTACCAGAAGGATATGGAGGTTTTGGAGAGGGTACAGAAAAGATTTATCAGGATGTTGCCTGATTACGAGGGCATTAGCTGTGAAGAGAGATTGGAGAAGCCTGGTTTGTTCTCACTAGAACGATGGAGGTTGAGAGGCGACCTGATAGAAGTCCACAAGATTATGAGAGGCATGTACTGAGTACGTAGTCAGAAGCTTTTTCCAAGGGTGTAAGAGTCAATTACTAGGGGGCACAGGTTTAAGATGCAAGGGGAATGATTTAAATGAGATGTACAAGGCAGATTTTTTTTACACAGAGAGTAGTGAGTGCCTGAAACCCGTTGCCAGGGTAGGTAGTGGAAGTGAATATGGTAGTGACTTTTAAGGAGCATCTTGATAAATACATGAATAGGATGGGAATAGAGGGATATGGTCTCCGGAAGGAAAGGGAGTTTTAGTTCAGTCGAGCAGCATTGTCGGTGCAGGCTTGAAGGACTGAAGAGCCTATTCCTGTGCTGTAATTTTCTTGTTCTTTGTTCTTTGGAGGGCTTGTCCACAGGAGATAGCTTTTTTAACGCGTTTGGGGTGGAAGCTGGAAAAGTGGAACATCGTGAAGTTATCTGTGGGTTTGCGGTACACTGAGGTGCTGAGGTGACCGTACTCGATGGAGATGCATGAGTCCAAGAATGCCGCCAATTCTGGAGCGTAGTCCATTGTGAGTCTGATAGTGCAATGGAACTTGTTGATGTCATTATATAGTTGTTTCAATGATCACATGAGTCCAAAGGAAGAAAATGTCGTCAATGTGTAGCGTGAGTTGAAGATCCTGTGTGGTGAAGAAATCTTATTCACCACACGAGAGGGGTCACGAGAAGACTTTGGCTGATAGCTTTAGGATTCTCCTTAATCCTTTCTTTAGATATGTTAAGAATAGAAGATTGGTTAGGGCAAGATTAGGGCCAGTCATAGACAGCAGTGGGAAGTTGTGCGTGGAGCCTGAAGAGATTGGAGAGGCACTGAACAAATATGTCTCTTCGGTATTCACGCAGGGAAATGTAAATGTAGTTGTGGAGAACACTGGGATACAGGGTTGCAAACTGGAAAGTATTGAAGTAGATAAGGAGGATGTGCTAGATATTCCTGAGGGTTTGAAGTTAGATAAGTCCCCTGGGCCGGACGGGATTTACCCTAGGATTCTCTGGGAGGCAAGAGAGGCGATTGCAGAGCCTCTGGCTCTGATCTTCAGGTCGTGGTTGGTTACGGGTATAGTTCCTGAAGACTGGAGGATAGTGAATGTGGTCCCATTGTTCAAGAAGGGGAATAGAGACTTTCCAGGGAATTATAGGCCGGTGAGTTTTACTTCTGTTGTGGGCAAAGTATTGGAGAGAATTATTAGGGATAGGATTTATAGTTATTTAGAGAGAAATGAATTGATTGGGGATAGTCAGCATGGTTTTGTGAAGAGTAGGTCATGCCTTACTAACCTTATTGAGTTTTTTGAAAAAGTGACCAAAGAGGTGGATGGGGGTAAGGCAGTTGATGTGGTATATATGGACTTTAGTAAGGCGTTCGATAAGGTGTCCCATGGAAGGCTTCTGCAGAAAATGCAGATGTATGGGATGAGGGTGATTTAGCTAATTGGATTAGGAATTGGCTAGCAGATAGAAGACAGAGGGTGGTGGTTGATGGGAGATATTCATCGTGGAGTTCGGTGACAAGTGGTGTACCTCAGGGGTCTGTTTTGGGGCCCCTGCTGTTTGTAATTTTTATAAATGATCTGGATGAGGGTATTGAAGGATGGATTAGTAAAGTTTGCAGATGACACCAAAGTCGGTGGAGTGGTAGATAGTGAAGAGGGGTGTTATAGTTTGCAGAGAGACTTGGACAAGTGCAGACTGGGCCGAGAGGTGGCAATGGAGTTTAATGTGGAAAAGTGTGAGGTAATGCACTTTGGCAGGAATAATAAATGTGTAGAGAACACAACAAAGAACAAAGAGCAACACAGCCGGGAAACAGGCCCTCGGCCCAACGAGCCCACGCCCGCCGTCCTAACGTCTTAATGACATATCCTTGACTTTAGGCTATGCCTATTGTTGAAGATTCCCATATAGGGACCAATATAGGGACAATTTGTTACCCAATCAGCCTAAGAGCACATTTTTGGGATGTGGGAGGAAACCGGAGCACCCAGAGGAAACCCACGCAACCACGGGGAGAACGCGCAAACTCCCGCAGACGCAGGCCCAAATCCATGTGTCTGCACAGCAACAGCGATAGTCTCTGAGCTGTCATGTTGCCCATCTGATGGTCCAGCTTTAAGCATACACTAACGACGTGAAGCACTAGGCAACTCCTGAAGCAACCTCCAAGAGCAGCTCCCGCACGACATGCTGCATGCATGCCCCTTGTTGTTCAACAAGGTGGACCGAATTGCCTGCGGAAACAAATAAGACTTAATTAAACATGCTAAAAAAAAAACTAAGACATTCCCGAGACGAAACTAAAAGATAGTCTACTACTATTTGGTCCTCCCGATATTCAAACAGTCCTGCTATATCCTTCTATCTGCAGACCGCTCATGTGGCTGTCTAAGAGACCCTTAAACAACCCTAGCATGCCTGCTCCCACCACCTTACTCGGCAGTGCATTCCACACCCCCACTACCCTTTGTGTGAAAAACTGGCCTCTAATATTCGTCTTATACATAGCCCCCCTCACCCTGAGCACGTAACCCCTCGTTCTATCCATTTCTAATGGTGGAAAAAGCTTACCACCATTTACTCTGTCTACACCCCTCATTATCTTATATACCTCTAAAAGATCCCCTCTCAGCCAACATCATTCAAGGGAAAACAACCCCAGTGTTTTCAATCTTTCCTCATAAGACCGTCCTTCCATACCAGGCAGCATCCTGGTAAATCTCCTCTGCACTCTCTCCAGGGCCTCTACATCCTTCCTGTAGTACGGCGACCAGAACTGGACGCAGTACTCCAGATGAGGCCTAACCAACGTTCTATACACCTGCAACATCAGACTTCTACTCTTGTATTCTATACCCCTTCCTATGAAGGCTAACATACCATACGCTTTTTTTACCACATTCTCGACCTGTACTGACACCTTCAGAGACTTATGAACTTGCACCCCCAGGTCTCTCTGCATCTCTATACTCCGGATAGTTTTACCTTTTATCCTATAACTCCCCTCTACATTATTCCGGCCAAAATGCATCACCTCGCATTTATCCAGACTAAATTCCATTTGCCATCTATCTGCCCAATCTACCAGCCTATCTATGTCATGTTGTATACGGCTAATGGTAGGATTCTTAATTGTGTTGATGAACAGAGGGATCTTGGTGTATATGTGCATAGATCCCTGAAAGTAGGCAGTCAAGTCGATAAGGTTGTCAAGAAGGCATACGGAGTCTTAGCTTTTATTGGTAGGGGGATTGAATTTCGGAGCCGCAACGTCCTGTTGCAACTGTACAAAACTCTAGTGCGGCCGCACTTGGAGTATTGTGTGCAGTTCTGGTCCCCACATTATAAGAAAGATGTGGAGGCATTGGAGAGGGTACAGAGGAGGTTTACCAGGATGTTGCCTGGTATGGAGGGCAGGTCTTATGAGGAGAGACTGAGGGATTTGAGATTGTTTTCATTAGAAAGGAGGCAGCTAAGAGGAGACCTTATCGAAACATATAAGATGATTAGAGGTTTAGATAGGGTGGACAGTGATAGCCTTTTTCCTAGATGGAAAAAGCTAGCACGAGGGGACACAGCTTTAAATTAAGGGGTGATAGTTATAGGACGGATATCAGAGGTAGGTTCTTTACCCATAGGGTGGTTAGGGAGTGGAATGCCCTGCCTGCGGCAGTTGTAGATGCGCCAAGTTTGGTGGCGTTTAAGAGGTTCGTTGATAAGTTTATGGAAGAGAAGGGAATGGTTTAGTTTGGAGGGTCATTGCTTTTTTTTCATAATTGGTCGGCGCAACATAGAAGGCCAAAGGGCCTGTTCTGCGCTGTAATGTTCTATGTTCTATTCAAACCTGTGCATGAAGATATTGGCATTTTGAGGTGCAAATTTGGTCCCTATGGCTGTTCCGTGTGTCTGGAGCCAAAATTGGCTGAAGGTGAAAATGTTGTGGTCCAGGATGAAGCAGATGAGTTATAAAATTGCACCTGGAAATTGGCAGTTGTCAGCATTGAGTACTGAGGCAGTTGCAGCAATGCCATTGTCGTGGGGGATACTGGTGTTGAATGCCAAGATATCCATTGTGACAAGGAGTGCACCTGGTCCAAGTGCTGTATGTGTAGTGAGTTTGTGTAGGAAGTCCATAGTGTTGCGACAGAAGCTGAGGGGTTCTTTGTACAATGGGTTTCAGAATGCCCTCGACGTAACCGGAGAAGTTCTCATACAGGGTCCCTTTGCCTGATACAATGGGATGACCGGGTGTGTTGGTCTTGTGTGTCTTCAAGAGGCAGTAAAGATCTCCAATGCGGGAAGTACATGGGATGAGAGCACGGAGAGTGCTGTGAAGATCTGGATCAAAAGTCTTGATCAATCTATTGAATTGACAGATGCATTCTTTGGTCAGATCTGCGGGTAACTGTCTGTAGTGTTCTCCGTTATTCAGTTGTCAGTATACTTCTTTGCAGTAATCCGCTCTATTCAATATGACAGTGGCCCCTCCTTTGCTGGTTTGATGATAATGTTGCACTGGCTTTTAGAGCATGGATGACATTGTGCTTGGGTGATGTTCAGGACTGTTTTGTGAGTGCGGCTGATGAATCTGGCATTGATGCATCTCCTGACGACATTGGCATACATGTCAAGTTGAGCACAGTGGCCTTCCAGAAGATTCCAATTCAATTCTTCCCTCTTATACTGCTCTGTGGATCTCTCTGTCAACTGTTCCGATTCACTGACTGTCTTAATAGGTTCACTGTTGGCCTCTTGAGTTTGTGAAAGAACTCCCGCAGCCTCATTTGCCCAGTGAATTCCTCTTTTTCCCCTGCGAGACTGATAAAGTTCATTTTGTTGGTGAGGCAGAAAGTGAGCCACTGAGGAGGTGCCAAAGACTGGAGTACAGCTAATGTGGTCCCACATTTAAGAAAGGTTGTAGAGATAAGTGAGAGAACTATAGACCAGTGAATCTCACATCTGAATCTATCTCCATTTGGAGATGCAAGATTTGATCAGGGATAGTCAGTATGGTTTTGTCAAAGAAAAGCCATGCTTAACAAATTTGATTGACTTTTTTGAGCATGTAACAAGTATGTGGATGAGGGTAGTGCAGTTGATGGAGGTTACATGGATTTCACCGGTACCCTCATGTGGATGAGGGTAGTGCAGTTGATGGAGGTTACATGGATTTCACCAGTACCCTCATGTGGATGAGGGTAGTGCAGTTGATGGAGGCTACATGGATTTCACCGGTGCCTTTGACAAAGTCACATATGGGAGACTTACTGAGAAGGCTAATGTGAGGTGATGCATATCGCATATAGAATGATCTGACAAGGTGGATTCATAATTGGCTTAGTGGTAGTAGACAGAGGATGGTGACAGGCGGTTGCTTTAGTGATTGGAAGCCAGTGACCACTGGTATACCACAGGGATCCATACTGGCCCCCCTATTGTTCGTCATTTATATAAATGGTATAGATGACTATGTGAAGAATAGGATCAGTAAGTTAGCCAATGACATAAAGATTGACCAGGTAGTTAAGAGTGAGGGTGAGTGCCTTAGGTTACAGGAAGAATAGATGAGATGGTCAAATGGGTGGATAAATGGCAGATGGAATTTAACCCTGAAAAGTGTGAGGTGATGCACTTTGGAAGGACTAATTAACAAGGAAGTATATTATGAAAGATCTGACACTGGGAAGTTCCAAAGAACAAAGGGTTCTTAGCTGTTTGTCCACAGATCTCTGAAGGTGGAAATGCAGGTAAATAGCATGGTGAAGAAGGCATACGGCATACTTGCCTTTATCAATCAGGGTATAGATTACAAAAACAAAGGCCATGATGGAGTTGTATCAAACTTTGGTGAGGCCACAGCTGGAGTACTGTGTGCAATTCTGGTTGCCACATTATAGGAAGGACGTGAATGTACTGGAAGGGGTGCAAAGGAGATTTACCAGGATGCTGCCTGAGATAGAACATTTAAGTTATAAAGGAAGATTGGATAAGCTTGGGTTGTTTTCTCTGGAGGAAGGAAGACTGAGGGACAACCTGATTGAGATGTTGGAGATCATGAAGGGCATGGACAAGGTTGTTAGGTAGCAGCTGTTCCCCTTATTGAAGGGCCAGTTACTAATTGAAAGTGAGGGATGGGAGATTTAGAGGGATTTGAGGAAAAACATTTCTACATAGAGAGTGGTGACAGTCTGGAATGCACTGCCTGGGAGGGTGGTGGAGGCAAGACCTCATATCCTTTAAAAAGGATAAATGGATAAATAGTTGGCAACCATAACATTCAAGGCTTTGGGCCAAGTGTTGTCAAGTGGGATTAGGTGGCCAGATCAGGGCATTTCATGTATCGGTGCAGACTTAATGGGCTGAAGGGCCTCTTCTGCACTGTAGTATTCTGTGATTCTATGACTCCTTTATATTTACCTAACAAGTCAGGATGAGCCAGAATGTCCTCCAAGATAGTACCTCTGACAGTTCAGTACTCCTTCATCACTGCACTCAAGTGTCAACATGGATTATGTGCTCAAGTTTCTTGAGTGAGTCTTGGACCCATACCTTAGAACATAAGGGACAGAGTGCTACATTGACACCTATATTACTAGGGTTAGAGAATGCACTACAAGGAGAAAATGGAGAAGTCTGAAATGTTGGATGACAAATGTGCTACATGTATATCCACTCCATGCACCTGTTCTGCCCTGGACAGTATGTGAAATCTATACAGCACCATCAAAACCTAAACTCCACCAGCTCTCAATGAGTTCTCAATTGCCATTGTTATTGGATTGGATGAAATTTTACATGCACCATCTCTCCATTCTGGTGAAAGTTAACAGCAGTCGTATAGGAAACTAAACACAGTGGTGTGTGCATCCCCATCCATCTCTCCCCACCATTTCGTAAAGTGCCACATGAAAGGCTTATCATATAAGGTAAAGCCTAAGGGATAATGACAACATGAATATTTTTTGGGCAGAGTGTGAGAAAGCAGAGATAAATCGTAAACAGTTGTTTTTCAGACTGGAGTTCCACAGAGGTCAGTATTAGGACCACTGCTGTTTTTGATCTGTATCAATGTTTTGGACTTGTTTGTATTGGGAACAATTTTAAAATTTGCAGCTCACACAAAAAGGAATATAAATTGTCAGAATGGTCAGATACATAGATGGAATTTAATGCAGAAAAATGTGGGATGATATGTTTTGGTACTGAGAACAAGAAAGGCAATGCTAAAAAAAAAAGAAGCCAATGTAAAGAGATGCAAGAGCAAACCTGGAATATACATTCACAAACCGGTAAAGGTGGCAGAACAAGTTAATTAAAGGGATACTTGACATTAAAAATAGAGATAATATAATTTTAAAAAAGGAAAGTATGAATAATATTTATAAGCACTGGTTTAGCCTTAACTGGAGTATTTTGTCCAATTCTGAGAATCAAACTTTCAGAACAATGTGAAAACATTGGACAGAGTCTAGCGAAGAGTTACAAGAATGCTCCATGGTGGAGGGACTTTAGTTATGAGGGTAGATTGGGAAGCTGGCACTGTTCTCAGAAAAGAGTAAGTCAAAAGAAAATTTAATAAAGTGTTCAAAATCATGAGGGATGCCAGAATACATAGGAAGTGACTATTACTACTGGTGAAAGGGCAGAGAACCATAACTTCTGAAGGGCAAAATAAACACTGACATGAGAAAAAAAAAGTTATTTATGGAATCATATAGTGTAGAAAGAGGCCCTTCGAGTCTGCACTGACCACAATCCCACCCAGGCCCTACCCCATATCTCTACATATTTTACCTACTATTCTCTCTAAAATATGCATCTCAGGATACTAAGGGGCAATTTTAACATGGCCTATCAACCTAACCCACACATCTGGAAACCAGAGCACCCAGAGGAAACCCACACAGACACAAGGAGAATGTGCAAACTCCACACAGATCCAAGCCAGGAATCAAATCCAGGATCCTAGAGCTGTGAAGCAGCAGTGCTAACTACTGTGTTATCATGCTGCCCAACTGCAGGGGCAGTTCATATGTAATGCTCATATGTAATGAGCAGAAAATTTTAAATAAACTACCTAAGATTGTGGTGAAGGCAAATTCAAGGATAGTTTGAAAAACTGAATTGGATAATTATCTGGAGGAGAAAATACTGATATGGCTGCAGGAAAAAAGCAACAAAGTGGAGCAAGCTAAGAAGTTCTTATTGACAACAAACCAAATACCCTTTATCTCTGAGATAAAAGCAAAATACTGTGGATGCTGAAAGCTGAAACAAAAAACTGAAAATGCTGGAAAATCTCAGCAGGTCTGACAGCATCTGTGAAGAGAGAATAGAGCCAATGTTTTGAGTCTAGATGACCTTTTGTCACGGTAGGCTCTGGGGCCATCCAGACTCGAAATATTGGCTCAACTATCTTTCCACAGGTGCTGTGCTATAGCTAACCATTCTAAAATGCTCTGAACATGATCAGTTCAGTTCCAGCTGAGACAGTAATGGCATAAAACATCGAAGAAACAGAATCTAAAAAAATATAGAAACACAAATGGCCAACATTTTTTGGCTTCCTACAATGGGTTTTCCAGTGGTGGAAATGGGTTGCCATTAATTCTATGATTAACTGCTGGCTTCCTCAGCAGCATGGTTGGCAAGCACTGGACATGGCAATTGACTTTGGCTGCCAGTGGGATCTTCTGGTCTCACAAAGGCTAGCTACCTGCATCTCTGGAAAATTCCAGCCAAAGTAACATGCAGTCATTTCATAAAATCATAGAAGCCTAGAACTCTACAGTGCAGAGAGGCCCTTCTGCCCGTCAAGTTTGCACTGCACACAATCCCACTCAGGACCTACTCTCATATCCCTACACATTATACCCATTAATCCCTCTAACTTTCACATTACTAGACACTAAGGGGCAATTTCTTAGCATAGTTAGTCAACCTAACCCGCACATCTTTGGACGTTTGTTAGCACACAGCAAAATATTGAAGAAATGAGATAAAAATCAATGCATTGTGTGCTGCCACCTCATCAAATAATGCCAAATTTCTCATGATAGTAGCAATTTAAACTAGAGAGGAAAATAAGGATGTAACTAGTTGGCAATTTGCCTCTGATTGACCAAGTTAAAGGCAGGTGAAAGCAACTCTGAACTATAGATCCTGCAATGTCATTCAGCACCAATCTATTCTAATCCCTACTGAATTCAAATCTGGTAAAGGTCACATTTTTCTTTCTAGGTATGCAGATTACATGCCTGAAGATGTTCCAATGTTTCAAATTATTCACTGAACGCTGTAATTACAATGTCATCTCAAATCATCTCCTCAGATCTGATCCATTGCTCTTTGGAATAGGGCTGGTGCGAATACAAAGAAAAGTACAGCACAGCAACAGGCCCTTCATCCCACCAAGCTTGCCCCAATCACATTTTCCTATCAAGGCCAACCGCCTGTGCCCCTCTGTTCACTACCTGTTCATGTGTCTATCCACAACGGTCTTAAATGTCACAAACAAAGTCTTAAATGCCTCAACTATTTCACTTGCCAGTGCATTCCCACCACTCTATGTGTAAAGAACTTCTTCCACACATCTCTACTGAACTTTTCCCTTCTGACCTTGAACTTGTAATTATCACTTCTACCATGGAAAAAAACTTCTAACCTTATGTATATCCCTCATAATTTCATTAACTTCTAGCAGGTTGCCACTCAGTCTCCATCCAGGGAGAACACTCCCAGTTTATTC
The DNA here is from genome assembly GCA_024679065.1 of Sphyrna mokarran. NCBI lineage: Eukaryota > Metazoa > Chordata > Chondrichthyes > Carcharhiniformes > Carcharhinidae > Sphyrna > Sphyrna mokarran. The sequence continues at coordinate 7,351,657 of JAGIQG010000005.1, forward strand.
AATCACTCCTCTGGACAGGCAACATCCTGGTAAACATTTTCTGTACTCCGTTTAAAGCCTCCACATACTTCTGGTAGTGTGGCAACCAGAATTGAACACAATATTCCAAATGTGGCCTCATCGATATTTTACAGGGTAAATGATAGGACTCTGAAGAGAGCAATTGAACAGAGGGATCTGGGAATATAGGGATAAAATTCCCTAAAAGTGACGTAACAGGTGGGTAGAGTCGTAAAGAGTGCTTTTGGTACATTGGCCTTTATAAATCGGAGTATTGAGTATAAAAGTTGGAGTGTTATGTAAGGTTATATAAGGCATTGGTGAGGCTGAATTTAGAGTATTGTGTACAGTTTTGGTCACCTAGTTACAGGTAGGATGTAAATAAGGTTGAAAGAGTGCAGAGAAGGTTTACAAGGATGTTGCCGGGACTTGAGAAGGTGAGTTACAGAGAGAGATTGAATGGGTTAGGACGTTATTCCCTGGAGCATAGAAGAATGAGGGAAGATTTCATAGAGGTGTATAAGATTTTGATCGATACAGATAGAGTGAGTGCAAGCATGCTTTTTCCACTGAGGCTAGGGGAGAAAAAAAACCCAGAGGGCATAGGTTAAGGAGAGGAGAAAAGTTTAAAGGGAATATTGGGGGGCGGGGGTTTCTTTACGCAGAGAGTGGTGGGAGTGTGGAATGAGCTGTCAAATAAAGTAGTAAGTGCTGGGTCACTTTTAACATTTTAAGAAAAACTTGGACAGCTACATGGATGAGAGGGATGTGAAGGAATATGGTTCAAGTGCAGGTCAGTGGGACTAGGGAAAAGTGGTTTGGCACAGACAAGAAGGGCCTACAGACCTGTTTCTGAGCTGCAATTTTCTATGATTCTATGGTTCTATATAACTAACATAATTTGCCAACTTTTATAATGAAGGCAAGCATTTTTTTTAACTACCTTTTTCATCTGTGTTGCCACTTTTAAGAATCTATGGACCTATAGTCCCAGATCTCTCTGTGTGTCTATGCTCCAGAGGGTCCTGTCATTTACTTTATAGCTCCCACCCAAGTTGGATCTAGCAAAATGCATCACCTCGCATTTGTCCAGATTAAATTCCATCACCATATCATCAATTTTCCAGTTATATTCTTTAACAATCTTCATCACTATCTGCAACTCTGCCAATCTTAGTGTCATCTGCAAACTTGCTAATCAGACCAGCTACGTTTTCTTCCATGTCATTTATATACATTACAAACAACAGAGGTCCCAGTACTGATCCCTGTGCAACACCACTAGTTACAGGCCTCCATTCAGAAAAATGGCCTATCCCACTATTATCCTCTGTCTTCTACGGCCAAGCCAATTCTGAATCCTTCTAGCTAGATCATCTTGATCCCATGTGATTTAACCTTTTGCCTGTCATGAGGGACCTTATCAAATGTTTTACTAAAGTCTACGTAGACAACATCCATGGCCCTTCCTTGTCAATCATTTTTGTCAACTTCTCAAAAACTAGTGAGACATGACCTCCCTCATACAAAACCATACTGTCAGTCAACAAAGGACCATTCAGTTCCAAATGTGTATCAATCCTATTCCTAAGAATTTTGTCCAACAATTTCACTATCCTTGACATCAAGATCACTGGCCCTATAATTGCTATCCTCCTTAAATAATGGGACAACATTGGCTATCCTCCAATCCTTTAGAACATCATTACTGGCCAATGTGGAAACAAAGATTTCTGTTACAGGCAAAGCAATTTTTCTCTTGTCTCCTTCAGTAATCTGGGATAGATGCCAATTGGCCCTAGGGATTTGTCTCCCTTAATACTTTGTAATACAATTAACACTTCTTCCCCCATAATGATGACTTGTTCTAAAGTGTTTACATATCTCTCTAGACACCAACAATCAATGTGTCACTCTCCTTTGTGAATACCAATGGAAAGTATTCATTAAGAATCTCACCCACTTCCTTTGATTCTATGTATAATTTCCCTCCTTCACTCGACTGGACCAAATTTTTCTCTAGCTCCCCTCTTGTTTCTAAAATATGTAGAAAATGTGTCGGGATTCTCCTTAATCCTAGCTGCTAAGGACATTTTGTAACCCCCTTCTGCCCTCCTAAATCCCTGTTTGAACTCTTCACTATTTTCCCTGTATTCTTCAAGTGCTTTGTGTATTTAGTTGCCTAGACCTCATATATGCATCCTTTTTCTTTTTGACTAGATTTGCAATTTCTCTGGTAATTTATGGTTCCCAAACCCTGCCTTTCTATCCTTCCTTTTCACAGGCACATGCCTTTCCTGCACACCGATCAACTACTTGTTAAAAGACTCCGACATGCCAGATGTGGATTTGCGTTCATACAGTCTCTTCCAAAAAACAAATCCTCTCCAAATTCTACCTAACTCAACTGTAGTTAGATTTCCTCCAATTTAGTACCTTAACCCTAGGACATACTTGTCCTTTTCCGTGAGTATCCGAAAATTTACGGAACTGCGGTTACTGTTTACCACATGTTGCCCCACTGCAACCTTGATCACCTGGCCAGGCTCATTTTCTAGTACTATATCCAGTAAAGCCCCCTCCCTAGTTGGACTATCCACATATTGTTCCAAAATACCTTTCTGGATGCACTTAACAAATTCTTCACTGTCCAGACCCTTAACCCTAAAGGATTTCCAGTCAATATGAGGAAAATTAAAGTCTCCCATATAACAACCTTATTATTTCTACTCCTGTCCAGAATCTGCTTACATGTCCAATCTTCAACTTCCTGTAGGCTGTTTGGAGGTCTATAGTACATCCCCATCATAGTGACTGTCCCCTTTGTTTCTGAGTTCTACCCACACTGTCTCATTACATGATTTTTCCAAGGTGTTCTCCTTCTGTATAGCTGTAATATGTTTCCTAACCAGTATCAAAATGCCTCCATCTCTCTTTTCTTCCCCTCTGTCTTGTCTAAAACATTTATATCCTAGAAATTTTCACATAATTTTATTGCAGTGTTAATGTAAGCATATTTGTGATGAACAAATAAATGTTACTTATTTAGCTGCCAGTCCTGTCCCTCTTTTAACCAAGTCTCTGTTACCGCAACCACATCCAAGTTTTGCGCATGAATCAAGGCTCTACATTCATCTGTTTTATCTGTTATATTCATTGAACCATAGAACATTTATAGCACAGAAACAGGCCTTTTGACCCTTATTGGTTGTGCTGAACCATTTTTTTTGCCTAGTCCCACTGACATACACCTGGACCATATCCCTCCACATCCCTCTCATCCATGTACTTGTCCAAGTTTTTCTTAAATGTGAAAAATGAGCCCGCATTTACCACTTTATCTGGCAGCTCATTCCACACTCCTACCACTCTCTGTGTAAAGAAGCCCCCCGCCCCAATATTTCTTTTAAACTTTTCCTCATTCACCTTTAACCCATGTCCTCTAGTTTTTTTTTCTCCCCTAGCTTCAATGGAAAAAGCCTGCTTGCATTCACTCTATCTATACCCATCATAATTTTATACACCTCTAAAAAATCTCCCCTCATTCTTCTACACTCTAAGGAATAAAGTCCTAACCTATTCAACTTCTCTCTGTAATTCAGTTTCTCAAATCCCGGCAACATTCTTGGAAACTTTCTCTGCACCCTTTTAACATTATTAATATCCTTTCTGTAATTAAGCGACCAAACCTGCACAGAATACTCTAAATTCGGCCTCACCAATGTCTTATACAATCTCACCATAACATTCCATCTCTTATACTCAGTACTTTGATTTATAAAGGCCAATGTACTAAAAGTACTCTTTACAACCCTATCTACCTATGATGCCACTTTTAGGGAATTATGTATTCGTATTCCCAGATCCTTCTGTTCTACTGCACTCTTCAGTGTCCTACCATTTACCTTGTATGTTCTACCTTGGTTTGTCCTTCCAAGGTGCAATACTTCACACTTGTCTGCATTAAACTCCATCTGTCATTTTTCAGCCCATTTTTCTAGCTGGTCCAAATCCCTTTGCAAGCTTTGAAAACCTTCCTCACTGCACCTCCAATCTTTGTATCATCAGCAAATTGGCTGAGCCAATTTACCACATTGTCATCCAGATCATTGATATAGATGATAAACAACAATGGACTGAACACCAATCCCTGTGGCACACCACTAGTCACAGGCCTCTACTCAGAGAAGCAATCCTCCACTACCACTCTGTGGCTTTTTTTTTACCACGGCTCCGCTTAGCAACAACAGGAAGATGCCCACAAAAGATCTTTTGCAATCGGTCCAGGTTTTTGGGCAAAAGAAAACTGCTGTGGTCCATGTAAAAGAGGAAATGGCCATATTAAAGTAAATGGAAGGCCTCTGGAACAGATTGAGCCAAGAACCTTGCAGTACAAACTGTTGGAACCAGTTCTGCTGTTGGGCAAGGAATGATTTGCTGGAGTCGCTATTCAAGTTTATGTGAGAGGCAGTCGTCATATAGCTCAAATCTATTTCTTCCTTTGAGCCAACATCTAATCTAATTTACTACCTCTCCATGTGTATCTAGCGACTGAACTTTCCTAACTAACCTCCCATGCGGGACTTGTCAAAGGCCTTACTAGACCATGTAGTCCATGCAGACAACATCCACTGTCTTCGCTTTGTTAGCGCAAGTGGCGAAATGACCACTACGAACTTAGGATCAAGTTCAACAACGGTACAGCTTTATTTTCTTTTATATCGATGGAAGTGCAGTTAGGACATACAATCGGACTGTCCCAAAAGCACTCTAAAGACCCTCCACAACAGGCTACAGTTATACCTGAACTTCGGTGTAGTATGTGATTCAAATGCTAACGCTTTATTTACAGTATTTGACTTTAGCCATGCTGTCTCGATGTTTTCAAGTATTAGGATGATTGTTTTAAGTGTGTGTTAATCGTTTTTGTCTGATTGGTTATCAATAGTCTGGAATTTCCAAGGCTTGAACAATAGATGTGCAATTATTCTCAGGAAGATTGAGGGGCCAGGGATGGTTCCTTCGCTATGCTAATCTGAGGGTGTCTCCATACCTTGTTTGGCTAGTTTAGAAGTGCTGATTTAGTGGGGTGGGGATTTTTTTTTAAAGTTATTTCCTGGAGGTGCCACCCTGACCAGCTTACCCTGTGTGCTAGCCCTTATTTGCATTCTAAAAGCATGCTCTTGCCTGCTAGCCTGCGTCTGTTCCTTTGTGATTTTTAGTGGAGAGGCTCTGAGTGTGATTTTAGTCTGCTTCCATATTGTGTGCCCAATTACATAAAATTTGTTGTCTGATAACACCTTCATCCTCTTTCCTGGTAACCTTCTCGAAAAACTCTAATAGGTTGGTTAAACATGAGCTATCATGCACAAAGCTATGTTGACTCTCCCTAATAAGCCCCTGTCCATCCAAGTATTCTTAGATCCTATTTCTTAGTACTCCTTCTAATAGTTTACTTACTACTGATGTCAAATTTACCGGCCTATAATTTTCCAGATTATTTTTTGAGCCCTTTTTTAAACAACGCAACAACATGAGCTATCCTCCAATCATCCAGCACCTTACTCATAAATACCAACATTTTAAACATATCTGCCAGGGCCCCTACAATTTCAACACTAGTCTCCTTCAAGGTCCAAGCAAATACTCTGTCTCGTCCTGGGGATTCATCTACTTTGATTTGCCTCAAGACAGCAATCACCTCCTCCCCTTTAATGTGTATAGGTTCCATGGACTCCCTATTTGTTTGCTTTATTTCCGTAGACTCCAAGCTAGTTTCCTTAGTAAATACGGATGCAAAAAACCCTATTAATATCTCCCCCATTTCTTTTGGTTCCATACATAGCGATCACTCTGATCTTCAAGAGGACCAATTTTATTCCTTACTATCTTTTTACTCTTAATATATCTGTAGAATTTCTTAAGGTTATCACTCACCTTGACTGCCAAAGCAACCTCATGTCTTCATTTAGCCCTCCTGATTTCTTTCTCAAGTAGATTCTTGCACCTGTTATGCTCCTCAAACATCTTATTTGCTCCCTGTTGTCTATACATGTCATACATTTCTCTCTTGTTCTTTATCAGAGTTCCAATATCCCTCAAGAACCAAGGTTTCTTATTCTTAGTCACTTTGCTTTTAATTCTGACAGGAACATACAAACTCTGCACTCTCAAAATTTCTCCTTTGAAGGCCTCCCACTTACCAAATACATCCGTGCCAGAGAACAGTCTGTCCCAATCCACTCTTCTTAGATCCTTTCTCATTTCTTCAAATTTGGCCTTTTTCCAGTTTAGAACCTCAACCTGAGGATCAGATCTATCTTTATCTATAATCAAGTTGAAACTAATGGCATTATGGTCACTGGAACCAAAGTATTCCCTACACACACGTCCATCACTTGTCCTAACCTAATAAGAGACCTAATATTGTATCTTCTCTGGTTGGCACCTCTATATATTGATTTCGAGAATTTTCCTGAACACGTTTTACAAACTCAAACCCATCTAGACTTTTAACAGTATGGGAGTCCCAATCTATATGTGGAAAATTAAAATCCCCTACTATTACAACTTTATGTTTCTGCCAGTTGTCTGGTATCTGTCTGCAGATTTACTCCTCCAATTCTCACTGACTATTGGATGGTCTATAATACAATCTCATTAATGTAGTCATACCTTTCCTGTTCCTCAGCTCCACCTATATGGCCTCGATAGACAAGCCCTCTAATCTATCCTGCCTGAGCACTGCTGTTACATTTTCCCTGATGAGCAATGCCACCCCTCCCCCACCCTTCATCCCTCTGCTTCTATCATGTCTGAAACATTGGAACCCTAGAACATTGAGCTGCCAGTCCTGCCCCTCCTATAGTCAAGTTTCATTAATGGCTATAATGTCATAATTCTATGTGTCAGTCCATGCCCTCAACTCGTTGCCTTCTCTGCAATACTCCTTGCATTGAAATAGACACACTTCAAATTATTACCAGTGTACACAACTCTTCTATTTGTGATTTTGCATGAACTATTAACATTTATTTTCCCCTCTCCGCTCCACTTTCTGCTCTGGCACTCCGGTTCCCATCTCCCTGCAAATCCAGTTTAAACTTTCCCCAATAACACCAGCAAACCTCCCTGCAAGTATATTGGCCCCTTATAGTTCAGGCATAACCCATCTTCCTTGTACAGGCCCCACCTTGCCCCAGAAGAGGTCCCAATAATCTAGAAATCTGAAACTCTGCTCCCTATATCAGTTCCTCAGCCATGTGTTCATCCATCTGAGCATCCTACTCTTTCCTCTCTGGCACGTGGCACAGGTAGCAATCCTGAGATTACTACCCTCAGGGTCCTGCTTTTTAACTTCCTAACAAGCTCTCTATACTCAATATTCTGGACCTCCACACTCTTCCTTTCTATGTCATTGGTACCGATGTGTACCATGACATCTTGCTGATTACACTCCCACTTCAGAATGCTGTGCACACAATCAGAGACATCCCTGATCCTGCCACCCGGGAGGCAACAGACCATCTGGGAGTCTCTGTCACGACCACAGAACCTCCTGTCTATACCTCTAATTATTAAGTCCCCTATCACTACTGCTCTCCTCTTCTTCCCCCCTCCCTTCTATGCTGCAGAACCAGACTCAGTGCCAGAGATCCGGCTGCCACAGCTTTTCCCAGGTAAGGCATTCTTCACAACAGTATCCAAAGCAGTATACCTATTGTGGAGGGGAATGGCCACAGGGGAAACCTGCTCTGCCTGCCCTTTCCCCTTCCCTCGCCTGACGGTAACCCAATTAGCTGTGCTCTGTGCCTTTGAAGCTACTATCTATAAACTCCTCATTCTTCTGAATGATCCAGAGGTCATCCAGTTCCTGCACCAGTTCCCTAACACAGTTTGTTAGGAGCTGCAGCTGAATGCACCTCTTGTAGGTGTCATTGTCAGGGAGATCAGAGGTCTCCTTGACTTCCTGCATCCCACAAGAGGAGCATTCCAATAACCTGCCTGGCATTCCTTCTACACTGAAGAAACAAAAAACTTACTGGAACCTATCTTCGTCTCTGCCTATTCGCACCAAAGCCTGTTTGAGCCTCCCTTGCTCCGACTTCCGGCTTAGAAAAAAAACTCCAAAGAAAGTAAGATAAAAAGCCCTCTTACCAACAAGCTCCCCCACTGAATCGCTACTCCTACTGCTCCTCTGGAAACAATGAGATTGAACCCTCTAAGTTAAGTACCTTTTAAACGATGAAGCAGATGCAGTCCAGACTTGCAGGCCAATGAGTTCAACCTCCTCCAGCTTGCTCTTTCTCTTAGTTAGCCTGGCCTTGGTACCATGCTCATCCCCAGTCTCTACACTTGTTGACCTATTGTTCTGATTCCTACCCCCCATCCACACTAGCAAACCTCCCAGCCAGGATATTGGTATCCCTCTAGATCAGGTTTAACCCATCCTTCTTGTACAGTTCGTACTTTCCCTAGAAGGCATTCCAATGATTCACAAATCTGAAGCCCTCCCTTCTGCACCAGTTCTTTAACCATGTGTTCAACTGCACTATCATCCTGTCCCTAGCTTCACTAGTGCTTGGCACAGGGAGTAATATCCTGAGATTACTACTTAGATGTCCTTTTTTTAATCTTCTACCTAACTCCCTAAATTGCCATTGCAGGATCTCACTACTGTTCCTACCTATGCCATTCCTGCAATGTGGACAATGACATTTGTCTGATTTCTCTCCCAAATTGTCAACTACCATCCTGGAGTAAACTACCAACTACCATCCTGGAGTACCTTTCGCAGCCACAGAAGCGTTATATGCACCCTTGACTATTGAATTCCGTACTACTATTGTTTTGCTATGCTTCGTACTCCCTGTTTGTGCAGCAGGGCATGGTACCTTCACTCTAGCCACTGCTGTTGCTAGAGTGAAATTCTAGTTCCCTGATGGAATTCTAATTCCCTGATGGAATTCTCCCTCAGCAGCATCCAAAACCTATATATTTGTTAGAGAGAGGGACAGCTATAGAAATCCCCTGCATTGTATGCCTATCTCATTTGGTGGTCACTCATTTATCTTCCTACTTCTTGGGTGTGATCACATGTAGCCATTATCAATAACAATACAGCTAATTGTGTGCTTTTCAGTGCCTCCAGCTGGTGTTCTAACTGATCCATGTGTTCGGTAAGCATCTGCAGCTGGATGCACTTCACACAGATATAGTCCTCAGCGACACTCGAAGTGTCCATGAAACCCACATCTCACAGGAGTAGAACATACCCCCACCAATTGACATTTCTCTCCCACTATTGGTTGTTAGATTAAAAACTAAATACTAGTTAGGCACTTAAAACTTACTGCTGCTGCTCTCACAAATAGGACCCCTAAAATTAGTGTGTCTCCTGATTAGTACAGGTTGGTTTAAATATTAAGTCTACCTTGATACCCTCTAGTAAGTGTGAAAAAAACTCAGCTGAGAAAATGTAGCTCTGATTCTATTGTGAATCTGGGAGTGAACAGGTTAAGGATATATATTATCTGATTTATAAAGAATCAGAGACGTCTCTCTCTTTTGAAAGTCTGACCTCAGCAACAAGTAACCTTGAAAGTTCACCTGGTGCTGCTGAAAACGTGGTGCTGATTCAGGTCTCCGGGATGCTCCTTTCCTGCAAAGGACTGGGCCGCAAATCCATCTTCAATTCTATTTACACACTTAATGCCTCCTGGGTGCTGATTTGGGTCTCAAGGGCTGCTCCTCTCAGATAGGTCTCCTTGCTTTTACTTTGCTCGGTCCTCCTCACAGTATCTTTTTCTTGCATAGCTAAAGATCTCACAACATCGGGTTAAAGTGCAACAGGTTTATTTAGAATCACAACTTTTCAGAGTGCTGCTCCTTTATTCATCAGTTGACTCATCTCATTAACCACTATTTGACATCAATTCTTCATCTACGCATAGCATAGACAAAGTGACTGACTTGACTACTCCCAGAATTCTCTTCTGCACCTCGGCTGGATCTGTTATTCAAAAGGCAATCTATTATAAAGAAAAATAACTTCATTAATTACAATCAATGGTTGAGATTCAGCTGTGTTTCAGGCCTTCTGTTAAGCTTCCTGATTAGAGATATGCAGCATGGATTTGTTAAGGGGAGGTCGTGCTTTACAAATCTGGTAGAATCTTTTGAGAAGGTAATGAAATCAGTGGACAAAGGGCGAGCCGTTGATGTTATCTATTTGGATTTTAGTAAGGCGTTTGACAAAGTCCCTCATGGGAGGCTAGTCGAGAAGGTCAAGGCAAATGGGATACAAGGACAGGTGGCTAGATGGATAAGTAACTGGCTTGGTAATAGGAGACAGAGAGTAATAGTGGAAGGGTGTTTTTCTAGCTGGAGGTCGGTCACTAGTGGTGTGCCGCAGGGCTCGGTACTGGGACCTCTTCTATTTATAATATGTATAAATGACTTGGAAGAAGGAGTAAGTGGAGTGATCAGCAAGTTCGCAGACGATACAAAGATGGCTGGACTTGCGGATAGTGAGGAACATTGTCAGGCGATACAGCAGGACATAGATAGGCTGGTAGCTTGGGCAGACAGATGGCAGATGGAATTCAATACTGATAAATGTGAGGTGATGCATTTCAGGAGAAATAATGTAGCGGGGAGGTATATGATAAAGGGTAGACCTATTAAGAGTATAGAAATGCAGAGGGATCTGGGGGTGCAGGTGAACAAGTCTCTGAAGGTGGCAGAGCAAGTGGAGAAGGTTGTGAAGAAAGCATATAGTATGTTAGCCTTTACAGGAAGGAGTGTAGAGTACAAGAGCTGGCCTTTAATGTTGCAGTTGTATAAAACGCTGGTTAGACCTCATTTGGAATACTGCGTCCAGTTCTGGTCGCCTTACTACCGGAAGGACGTGGAGAGTCTGGAGAGAGTGCAGAGGAGGTTTACCAGGATGCTGCCTGGTATGGAAGGTCTGAGTTATGAGGAGAAATTAGGCAAATTTCCTTAGAAAGACTCAGACTTAGAGGAGATCTGATAGAGGTGTACAAGATTTTGAAGGGGATTGATAGAGTAAACAGGGTTAAGCTTTTTCCTAGGATGGACTCAAATAGCACGAGGGGTCACTGGCTTAGGATGAGGGGGGTAAGGTATAATTTGGATGCTAAAGGGAGTTTTTTCACACAGAGGGTGGTGGGGGTATGGAATGCGCTGCCAAGTAAAGTGGTGGAGGCAGGTAGTCTGGAGATATTTAAGAAATACTTAGATGGGCACATGAACAGAATGGGAATGGAGGTGTATAGAAAACTGATTTAAAATAGGGATCATGAGCCTTGGGAGTCCCTGGGAAGTGTGTAAATAGATGATGATATTGATGTATTGTTTTTATCCTACAGGTGCTTTGGTCCACCTTGTTGTCTAACGAGGGGCATACACGCGATGGGTCGTGAGAGGGCTGCTCTTGGATCTTTTTCGAGAGTATCCTACTGCTTCACGTCGTTAGTGTACGCTTGACCTGGACCATCTGATGGGCAACACAACAGCTCAGTGACTATCGCTGTGCTGTGCAGATACATGTATTTGGGCCTGTGTCTGTGGGAGTTTGCGCATTCTCTCCATGCTTGCGTGGGTTTTCTCCGGGAGCTCCGGTTTCCTCCCACATCCCAAAAATGTGCTCTTAGGCTAATTGGCAAAACAAATTCTCCCTAAATTGCCTCAAATTTGGTTTTTAATCCAAAGATCTATAAACATAGACAGGGATCGCAGGTAGAGATGGGAACATCGGGGTGGTGGCGTGGGCTCGTTGGGCCGAAGGGCCTGTTTCCCGTGCTGTTTTTTTCTTTGTTCTTTGTTCACTTGTTGTAGTAGCTAAAACAACCATTATCCTTAGTAGCCAGTCAAAGTCATGCATTGGTTCAAAATGAAACTTAAGCAAAGAATAAGGAGGACTGAAAGGGATCACAAAAAGGCATGTGCCAGCAGGATTAATGGTAATCCCAAGGCTTTTTATACAGATATAAAGATCAAGAGTGAAGTCAGGGAAAGGATTGGGCCATCAAAGACAGGTGAGGGAATCTATGCATGGAGCCAGAGGAAAAGGGCGAGATATTAAATAAATACTTTGCATCAGTATTTCACCAAAGAAAAGGACATGGTGGATGATGTGTCTGGGAAAGGGTGTTTAGATAGTTTGAGTCATGTTGAGATCAAAAAGGAGGTGGTATTGGGATTCTTGAGAAACATTAAGGTAGAGAAGCCTCAGGGCCTGATGGGATATACCTCAGAATACTAAGAGAAACAAGAAAGGAAATTGCTGGGGCCTCACTGGCTACAGGGAATGTCCCAGAAGTTTGGAGAATAGCCAAAATTCTTCCTTTGTTTAAAAAGGGTAGCAAGATTAATCTAGGTAATTACAGGCTGGTGAGCCTTACATCGGTAGTAGTGAAATTATTGATGAGGATTCTTCGAGACAGGATTTATTTCCATTGGAAATACGTTAACACATTTGTGAGACACAAAATGGTTTTGTGAAAGGGAGATCGTGTCTCACAAACTTGATCGAGTTTTTTTGAGGAAGTGGCGAAGATGATTGATAAGAGTGGATGTGGCCTATGTGGACTTCAGTAAGGCCTTTGATAAGATCGTGGCAGACTGGTGCAGGAGGTGAAGTCGCATTGGATCAGAGGTGAGCTGGCAAAGTGGATACAAAACTGGCTCAATCAAAGAAGACAGAAGGTAGCAGGGGAAGGACGTGTTTCTAAATGGAAGCATGGTTTTGTCAAGGGCAGGTCATGCCTTACGAGCCAAGTTGAGTTCTTCGAAAATGTGACTGAACACATTGACGAAGGAAGGGCAGTGGATGTAGTGTACATGGACTTTAGTAAGGCGTTTGATAAGGTCCCACATGCAAGGCTTCTGGAGAAGGTGAGAGGGCATGGGATCCAAGGGGCTTTGGCCTCGTAGATCCAGAACTGGCTTGCTGGCAGAGGCAGAGAGTGGTTGTGGTGGAGTGCCCCAGGGATCTGTTCTGGGACCCCTGCTGTTTGTCATTTTCATAAATGACCTGGATGAGGAAGTGGAGGGATGGGTTAGTAAGTTCGCCGACGATACAAAGATCGGTGGTGTTGTGGATGGTCTGGAGGGATGCCAAAAGTCGCAGCAGGACATTGACAGGATGCAAGACTGGGCAGAGAAGTGACAGATGGACTTCAACGCAGATAAATGTATAGTGGTCAATTTTGGCAGAAATAATGGGATGAAGGAGTACAATATAAGGGGTAGGAGTCTTAGCTGTGTTGTAGAGCAGAAGGATCTCGGGTCTGGGTCCATAGGACTCTTAAATCAGCCTCGCAGGTGAAGGAAGTGGTCAAGAAGGCATACGGTGTACTGGCCTTCATTAATCGAGGAATAGAGTTTAGGAGTCAGGAGGTAATGATGCAGCTCTATAAGACTCTTGTCAGACCCCACTTGGAGTATTGTGCGCAGTTCTGGTCGCTTCATTATAGGAAGGATGTAGAGGCTATTGAGAGAGTTCAGAGGAGATTTACGAGGATGCTGCCTGGATTGGGAGGCAGGCCTTATGAAGATAGGTTGAGGGAGCTGGGACTCTTCTCACTGGAGAGACGTAGGTTGAGAGGCGACCTGATAGAGGTTTATAAAATGTTGAGAGGAATAGATAGGGTGGACTCTCAGAGACTATTTTCCCCGAGCTGAAATGGTCACTACGAGAGGACACAGATTTAAGGTGCAGGGAAGCAAATACAAAGGAGATGTCAGGGGTAGGTTTTTCACTCAGAGGGTGGTGAGTGAATGGAACCGACTGAGGTTGTTGAGGCAAACTCCCTGGGGTCTTTTAAGAGACTTCTGGATGAGTATATGGAAAAGAATAGGATAGGGGGTTATAGATAGGTCTGTGGATTGGTGGATGTGATCGGCACAACGCGTGGGCCGAAGGGCCTGTTTGTGCTGTATTGTTCTATGTTCTATGGAAGGTTGTGACAAGTGGCATTCCTCAAGGATCAGTGCTGGGATCTCTGCTATTTGTAATACACATAAATGATTTGGAGGAAAATGTAACTGATTTGTTTAGTAAGTTTACGGATGACACAAAGACTGGGGGATTTGCAGATAGCGATGAGGACCATCAAAGATACAGCATGATATAGATTGGTTGGAGGCTTGGGCGGAGAGATGGCAGATGGAGTTTAATCTGGACAAATGTGAGGTAATGCATTTTGGAAAGTCTAATACAAATAGGAAATATACAGAAAATGGCAGAACCCTTAAGACTATGGATGGGCAGAGGGATCCACGTGTACAGATACACAGATCATTGAAAGTGGCAACGCAAGTGGAGAAAGTTGTCAAGAAGACATACAGCATGCTTGCTTTCATTGGACGGGGTATTGAGCTTAAAAATTGGCAAGTCATATTGCAGCTTTATAGAAGCTTAGTTAGGCCGCACTTGGAATATAGTTTTCAAGTCTGATCACCACAATATCAGAAGAATGTGGAATTTTGAAGAGGATACAGAAAAAATTTAGTAGGATATTACCTGATATGGAGGGCATTAGCCAAGAGGAAAAGTTGGAGTAACTTGGTTTGTTCTCACTGAAATGATGGAGATTGAGGGGCAATCTGATAGAAGGCTACAAGATTATGAGGTGCAAGGACAGTCAGAAAATTTTTCCCACGGTGTAAGAGTCAATTAGTAGGGGGCATAGGTTTAAGATGTGAGGGGCAAGGTTTAAAGTAGATGTACGAGGCAGGTTTTGTACACAGAGGGTGGTGGATGCTTGGAACTTGCTGCTGGGGGAGGTAGTTGAAGTGGATACGATCGTGACTTTTAAGGCGCGTCTTGACAAATACATGAATGGGATGGAAATAGAGGATTATGGTTCCTGGAAGGTAGGAGGTTTAGTTAAGTTGGGCAGCCTGGTCGGTGCAGACTTGGAGGGACAAGGGGTCTATTGCTGTGCTACAATTTTCTTTGTTCTCTTTGTCGTACTTATTGAAGACTATAGCCAAAGGGCAGTCAGAATTAAGGCCAGTCAGAATGCCAAATCCAGAAATATACAAGTAGTTATAATATCAAATTCAATTACAAATAATTAGCATCTACCAATCAAGATATAGGAGTCATCCCTATCCACTTACAGTTATTGATTAATCATTCATAAGGTACATGTATTAAATCACAATCAGAATTATCACAATTTTATGTTTGTTTAATTACAATATCCAATCAGCATGATGTCTGATTGTAGGTCATCAGTAGGTTATTGTTCCAACTGTCTTTAGACATCTGTGCCAACTGTGTCTGAAGATTCAAACCAATCTCCTATTTCCAATGTCTGGTTTAATGGCCTCTCCCAGATTTGAATCATCGACAGTCACAGGTGAAGTGCTTGAAGATTAGCGGGTAGCAAATGCTATGCCTTTGTTTAAGAAGAGCTGTAGAGAAAAGCCTGGGAACTACAGGACAGTGGCATGGGCTCGTTGGGCCGAAGGGCCTGTTTCCCATGCTGTGTTGCTCTTTGTTCTTTGTACAGGCAGGTGAGTCTCACACATGTACTGGATATGTTATTTGAAGATATTCTGAAAGACAGGATCGACAGACATTTACAGAGACAAGGACTGATTAGGGACAGTAAGCATTGCTTTGCGAATGGAAAATCATGTCTTATGAATTTGACTGAGATTTTTGAATGGGTAAGTAGGAAGGTAGATGAGGGCAGTGCAGTTGATGTTGTCTGCATGGATTTTAGCAAGACCTTTGGCAACATATCGCATCGTAGGTTGTTGCACAAGATTAAATCTCACAAGATCCAGAGTGAGGTAGCCAATTGGACTTGACGACAAAAGACTCATTATAAAGTGTTGTTTTTCAAGCTGGAGGCTTGTGACCAGTGTGGTGTCTCAGGAATCAGTGTTGATTCCATTGCTATTTGTTATTTCAATGAGAATTTATAGATCATGATTAGTAATTTTGCAGATGATGCCATGATTGGTGGCATAGTTGATAGTGAAGAAAGATATCTAGGATTGCAACAAGATCTTGATCAGTTGGCTCAGTCGGCCAATGATTGACAGATGGAGTTTAATTAAGATAAATATGAGGTGGTGCATTTTGGCAAGTCAAATCAGGGCAGGATATACTTGGTTAAGGGCATTGGAAGAGTTACAGAATGAGATCTTGGGGTACAGGTTCATAGCTCCTCGAAAGTGGAGTACGGGTGGACAAAGTAGTGAGAGAAGTATTTGGCATGTTTGATTTCATTAGTCAGAACATTGAATACAGGAGTTGGGATGTGTTGTTGAAATTGTACAAGGCATTGGTAAGGCTACACTTGGAATGTTGTGTACAGTTCTGGTCATCCTTTCATAAAAAGGATATTATTAAACTAGAAAGAGTGCAGAAAAGATTTACTGGGATGCTACCGGGATTTGATGGTTTGGCTTATAAGGGGGCGCTGGATACACTGGGACCTTTTCCTGGAAGGATAGGAGACTTAGGCATGGCCTTATAGAAGTCTATAAAATAATGAAGGGCATAGATCAGCTGGATAGTCAATATTATGACCCAAAGGTAGGGGAAACTAGAACTAGAGGGCATAGGCTTAAGGTCAGTGGGGAGAGATACAAAAGAGTCCAGAGGGACAATTCTTTCACACAGAAGATGGTGAGTCTTTGGAATAAGCTGTCAGACATAGTAGTAATAGAGCAGGTACAGTTTTGTCTTTTAAAAAGCCTTTTGACAGTTACATGGGGAAGATGGGTACAGAGGGATATGGGTACAAAAGGCCTATCTTCATGCTGTAAATCTATTATTCTACGACTAAGTCACCTTGCGCGCGATTCTCCCAAAAAAGTATCAAATTCACGAAAAATGTAATGTAAGTCACACTTTTTTTAATGGAAGTTCAGACAAGAATCTCCCACACACTGCAATGCAGAGGTCATAATCAGGAATATCATTCAAAGCTAGGGTGTGGGGCTTATTCACAGCAGAGTTCCAAAACTCTGCGTATGTGTAGTGGCCCTGAACTGTCAGTCTGCAGTTTGCTTGCCAGCCCAGAACCCTTGCCATGCTGCCCCTCCAGCCCACCTACTGCCAGATTGTGGTTCCCTCCTTCATTCATGGTCCAGCCATCAACAACCCCACATTATGGGCCGCCTGATCACCAGACCCACCCTCCACCAGCTTGGATACTTTGCCCCATGGGGACTGCCAGTGGGCAGAGGTTGGCACTGCCATAGTGCCCATGCCCATAGTTCACCATACCTCACCCCCTGTTGGGGGGGGGCCTGATTGCCCCCCTTCACTTCAGGGGGATCATCCCACTAGTTCCTGAAAGTGGGCATCGAATCTGAACTTCGCTGGAGTGAAATACCCTTGGTGGGATGGGAGATGCTTGCAGGCCCTGAGAAATCAGTCCCGGGCCTGCTAGACACATCAAAATGATTAAAAACAGATGTAATGTATTTACCTGGTGCTCCAGCCAGTTTCCAGCACTACTCAGTTAGCACTGGATATCTGGTGCTGAGAGATACGCACGACAAGAATACATGATCAAATCCCACAAATCGGCCAACAGGCAATTCCCCTGGCATGGTGGAATGGGAGGATCACCATCCTCATCTTCCCATTTACTTATCTGAAAGGTCAGCTTTGTATTTCAGCTTCCTATCCTGATATGCAGATCTGCTATTAAACTGTGTGTGGAGCTTCTTTTTCTTGTGTGGTTTAATCCTTTCATTGGACTCAATACAAATATGGCTACTATTTTCCTCCATAATTATTAGGATAGGTATTGTTCCTCCTTAAGCAACCACATTCATATATGAATATGTTTCAGAAATCTTGCTAAATTTCTTTCTCACCTGATAACCTAGCAAAATGACAGAAAGTCGATATTTATCAGCATACAACATTGGATTTATGCTTGTTTTAAAATGATCGCAAATATAAGCTGAACCATCTGCTTTCATGGTTGATATAATGGGGACAGTCCAATTCTTCCTTTAACAGTTGTATTCATTCTCCTTCAACCTCGGGACAAATTGCATATGACATTATGTGGCACAATTGCACAGTGGTTAGCACTGCTGCCTCACAGTGCCAGGGCTCGGGTTTGAATCCCAGCTTGGACTCAAATCTGTCTATGTGGAATTTGCACATTGTCCCCTTGTTCGCGTGGGTTTTTTCTGGATACTCTGATTTCCACCAACAGTCCAGAAGATGTGCGGATTAAGTGATTAAGCATGCTAAATTGAGACTTACCACCCCATTACACCCATATTATGGTGGGAAAATGCTGTAAAATCAGGTGTAAAGTGGTTCGCGCTATTGGCACCAGTTTTCATGTCCAGCGTAATTTTACGACACCAGATTTCTGGCACTGTCATTTCTGCAAGAGGTAGGTTAATGTATTTAAATTTATTTTAAAGTTACTTTTAATGTTTTTAGCGAGGTTCAAGCTCAGTTGTCCGGGCTCACTTGCCTTTAACAACTTGCTGGGAGAGATTCTCCCCGGTGAGGAAAACACCTGCTTCCAGTGGAACTGGAGGTAATTGAGGCCTCGCAGGTGTAACCGGAGGTAATTGAGGCCCCACTGAGGAAGCCAAGGAGAAGGCTAGTGTGCCCTTTCAACAGTGTCATACTGGTAATGCCACCCTGGCACCTTGGCAATGCCAACCAGGCACCTGGGCAATGCCCACTGGACAACTGGGCAGTGTCCATCAGGCAGTACCAAGGGGCAGGTCCAATAGGGATAGGGCCTGTGGAAGTTGGACTTGTGAGATGGGACAGTGCCAGGGGATAAGGCCTGTGGCTGGGCAGAGCCTATGGGGGCAGTGCTGGTGGCAAGACTTGTGGACGAGAAGTTTGTGAAGAGAAGGGGACTCACTACCACTCTGCAAGCGATTAGTGCACGAGGCATGATTGGTGGGGGAGAGGGGGCCTGTGCACGTGGCTGATAAGCATGTTAAACCCTCACCGTCCATAGCTCTCTGGCCAGAAATAGTCTTGCCCAAAATTTTAAAGACAGAGTGCATACAATTGGGCCTCAAAGCACACCCAAAAAATAGATCTGGAATTCTCCTAGTTTCACACTTGCCTGACTCAGAAAAATCTTGTGAAATTCCATCCTTAGTGTCAGGGGGGTTCGCAGAGTATAATTGTGACATCATAAGAACATAAGAAATAAGAGCAATTGTAGGCCATCTAGCCCCTCAAGCCTGCCCCACCATTCAATAAAATCATGGCTGACCTGAAGTGGATCAGTTCAACTTACCTGCTTACTTCCCATAAACTTATTAACTTATCCCTGAAAGTAGGCAGTCAAGTCGATAAGGTTGTTAAGAAGGCATATGGAGTCTTATTGGTAGGGGGATTGAATTTCGGAGCCGCAACGTCATGTTGCAACTGTACAAAACTCTAGTGCGGCCGCACTTGGAGTATTGTGTGCAGTTCTGGTCCCCACATTATAAGAAAGATGTGGAGGCATTGGAGAGGGTACAGAGGAGGTTTACCAGGATGTTGCCTGGTATGGAGGGCAGGTCTTATGAGGAGAGGCTGAGGGATTTGAGGTTGTTTTCGTTAGAAAGGAGGCGGCTAAGAGGAGACCTTATCGAAACATATAAGATGATTAGAGGTTTAGATAGGGTGGACAGTGATAGCCTTTTTCCTAGGATGGAGAAAGCTAGCACGAGGGGACACAGCTTTAAATTAAGGGGTGATAGTTATAGGACGGATATCAGAGGTAGGTTCTTTACCCAAGGGTGGTTAGGGAGTGGAATGCCCTGCCTGCGTCAGTTGTAGATGCGCCAAGTTTGGTGGCGTTTAAGAGGTTAGTTGATAAGTATATGGAAGAGAATGGAATGGTTTAGTTTGGAGGTCATTGCTTTTTATATTGGTCGGCGCAACATCGAAGGCCGAAGGGCCTGTTCTGTGCTGTAATGTTCTATGTTCAATGTTCTATGTTCTATAACCCTTAATTTCCTTATCGATCAAAAATCTATCTACCCGTGACTTAAACATATTCAACAAGAAACCTCCACCACTTCAATAGGCAGAGAATTCCAGAGATTCAACACGCTCTGAGAAGAAGTTCCTCCTCATTTTTAACAATTATGGGGATAGAGCGTAGTAAGATTGTTGTCAGTGCAGATTTGATGGGCCCAATAGCTTTCTTGTGCACTGTAGAGATTCTGTGTTCCTATGGTTGCTTTTGCTTTGAGATTTTTAGCTTGACTCCTAAGCTTCATCTTGAGATTCAAAGAACAAAGCCCCTGCTGTTTGTAATTTTTATAAATGATCTGGATGAGGGTATTGAGGGATGGATCAGTAAATTTGCAGATGACACTAAAGTCGGTGGAGTGGTAGATAGTGAAGAGGGGTGTTATAGTTTACAGAGTGACTTGGGCAAGTTGCAGAGCTGGGCCGAGAGGTGGCAAATGGAGTTTAATGTGGAAAAGTGTGAGGTAATGCACTATGGCAGAAATAATAAATGTGTAGAGTATAGGGCAATGGTAGGATTCTTAGTAGTCTAGATGAACAGAGGGATCTTGGTGTGTATGTCAATAGATCCCTGAAAGTAGGCAGTCAAGTCGAGAAGGTTGTTAAGAAGGCATATGGAGTCTTAGCTTTTATTGGTAGGGGGATTGAATTTCGGAGCCGCAACGTCATGTTGCAACTGTACAAAACTCTAGTGCGGCCGCACTTGATATTGTGTGCAGTTCTGGTCCCCTACATTATAAGAAAGATGTGGAGGCATTGGAGAGGGTACAGAGGAGGTTTACCAGGATGTTGCCTGGTATGGAGGGCAGGTCTTATGAAGAGAGGTTGAAGGATTTGAGGTTGTTTTCGTTAGAAAGGAGGCGGCTAAGAGGGGATCTTATTGAAGCATATAAGATGATTAGAGGTTAGATAGGGTGGACAGTGATAGCCTTTTTCCTAGGATGGAGAAAGCTAGCACGAGGGGACACAGCTTTAAATTAAGGGGTATGAGTTATAGGACGGATATCAGAGTAGGTTCTTTACTCAAAGAGTGATTAGGGAGTGGAATGCCCTGCCTGCAGCTGTTGTAGATGCGCCAAGTTTGGTGGCGTTTAAGAGGTTAATTGATAAGTATATGGAAGAGAAGGGAATGGTTTAGTTTGGAGGGGCATTGCTTTTTATTTTGGTCGGCACAACATCGAAGGCCGAAGGGCCTGTTCTGTGCTGTAATGTTCTATGTCCTATGTTCTAAAACAGCACTGGAAACAGGCCCTTCAGCCCAACGAGCCCGCGCCACCCCCTTGATGTTCCCACTTCTACACGCGATCCCTGTCCATGTTTATAGATTTATGGATTAAAAATCAAATTTGAGACAATTTAGGGAGAATTTGTTTTGCCAATTAGCCTAAGAGCACATCTTTGGGATGTGGGAGGAAACCGGAGCACCCGGAGAAAACCCACGCAAGCACGGGGAGAATGCGCAAACTCCCACAGACACAGGCCCAAATCCATGTATCTGCACAGCACAGCTATAGTCACTGCTCTGTCGTGTTGCCCATCAGATGGTCCAGGTCAAGCACACACTAACGATGTGAAGCAGTAGGATACTCTCGAAAAAGGTCCAAGAGCAGTCCTCTCACGACCCATCGCGTGTATGCCCCTTGTTAGACAACAACTTTTGTTTAACATTTGTGCCCTGTGTACCTTTAAATGTACTCTTGTATTTAACTGTAAGTCTGTTTTGATGTTGACCAATCTGTTGACAGCAAGTCAGTTAAGCTTTTATTTTGTCCAACCACGATCACTCAAATAATGCTGTAAAATCACAATGAACCTCATAGAGAGGCAACACTGCTGTTTGTCCTCTCCGTGCTATGATAACCACTACATAATCTCTTCTGCATCCTTAAAATAACATCAGTTGCTTTTAAAGGAAGTTGATTTGCCTTTTGGTGATATGTATTCTTAGCAATTAAAGAAACAGCAGCACCAGTATCAACCTCCATTCCAATAGGTTATCTGTTTAACTTTGGAATCACCCAGAACCTATGAAATCCACCCTGTATGGAGAAGAGGTTCAGTTTGAGATCTTCATCATATTTTTGAAAATTCTTTTCTTCGTAGTCATAACTCTTCTTTCCCATGTTGTAAATTCTTTCAACAAAATTCAACTTGTTCTTCTTCTTGAAGGTACTCAGATTCATCTTCTGCATATTCTTCTGAAGGAAAGCTGCTCTAACCCAACAAGCTTTTGCAATGTTACCCATTGTTTTAATCCAGGTCAGAAACTCCAAAGTGTTTTACGAAGTCTGCCTGCATCATAAGTTTTGCAATTTGAAATTGACTAGGATGAACATGAGATGTTTCATTTCAGGAATGATTCAAATGACTCACTAGTGTTGAGGATGAGCTTCTGTCAGACAAAGTTTATTTAAGAATGCAGTTAACATATTGTAATAACATTTACCAATTACAAACAAAGAAAATATGATTCTGTACAAACCTTAACAACTGTATGAAATGTTTCAACCAAACAAACCTCTTTGTAAATAGAAAGAAATCTCACAATACCAGGTTAAAGTCCAACAGTATTATAAAGTCAACAGCATGAACTTTTGGAAAGTTGGGTTCACAAACAGGACATATACAGACACCATCTCACTTGCAAGATAACGGTTGGAATGCTGCAGATATAAGACAAAAATATAACTGTTCACATTATATTAGAACTTAGTCCTTTGGTTGGAGAATTGAAATACTGACTTGTCAGCCTTTAATGTCTAATAGATGTCAAGGTAGAGATAATGCCCTCATTTGCATTTCTCATTCCAGGAAGACAAAAAGATCTCCTTCTGACTTGCCAGCAGAATCTCTAATACCAGGAAGAGAAAAAGAGAAAACCTACCTACAATTTCAAAACCAAGGCCCTGAACCAAAATGAAAGTGAATCCTTGTATTCTCTGTGGAGAAACCACATGACTTTGACCTGTCAATCAATCTTCCAACAATTCAATAAACAAACCCCATTTAAACCAATTAAGCAGCAATAGAAGGACTTCTGAGCAGACAGCTTGGGATTTGCTCAGAACGGCAGAGAACGTGACTAAGAATACATTTCTTAAAGACACACAAGCATCACACCTCCCCCCTTAAAAAAAGAAAAATCAACATTCAAAAGTGGTTTCATTTTTCAATTTCACACTAATACTCTAAATAAACATACATACATTTTGCAAAATCAAAACATGCAAACATAACAATATAATCCATTTCAGTCCCTGATTTCCATCAAACACTTCTCTTCCTTTAATACATTTGTGACAAATTGCTTCATCTCCAGGATTGTCCTTCAGTCTTTAATCCTGCTTTGATTCCAAGTCAATCTAACTTCAATTATGATGATAAATTAGCTTTTTGATTTGATTTATTATTGTCACATGAATTAACATACAGTGAAAAGTATTATTTCAAGTATATATAACCATATATAACCATATATAAAACCAAATATATGGTTTTATATTTGACCATATAAAACATAATGGTCAAAGAGAAGGAAAGGACAGAATGCAAAAGCTAGGGCATAGACCAGGGGTCTCCAAACTATGGGCCACATCTGGCCTGCAATGGGCTACATCTGGCCTCCAGCCAGTGGGGGCAGAACGGGATTCCCGCAGCCAAAAACATTCCCACAGTCGGAACCCCGCTGCTGACTCAGAACACGGACGTGGGGATGGAAGCCAGAGGCCGGACATTTGCTGCCATTCCTTGCAGTTTCTGATGGACCCATGGGAATCACCGCTCTTTTTTCCAGCCTATTGTCCAGAGCTGCCGTCCTGTGACTGATTGTTCATTAAACAAATCAGCAATTGAGACATCTGTTATCGAATTATTGCTCTACACTGACTGACTCTGACAGCTGCTTTATCCAATCTGTAAGCTCCATTCATCTGAAATGAGTGAGAACAATGACAGCGGCAATTCAGACCAATCGAAGAGCAATGTGGTCAACACAACATCCACATTATGATTGACATACAGCCAATTGCCATGTCCTGCTGTAACGCAGTCACCAATCACAATGAATTTAAAATTATTTGGTGCCTTTTTTAGAAAAAATAACTTTATTATAAAAGTAACCTCCTAACTTTAGAACCATATTTCTTTGGCCTGTGAAAATGTGTAAAACATACAATGTGGCCCTCATACTGAAAAGTTTGGAGACTCCTGGTGGAGAGAAAGATCAACTTAATACAAGGTAAGTCCATTCAAAAGTCTGACAGCAGCAGAGAAGAAACTGTTGTTGAGTCGGTTGGTACGTGAACTTAGACCTTTGTATCCTTTTCCCAAAGGAAAGGGGTGGAAGAGAGAATGTCCAGGATGCATGGAGTACTTAATTATGCTGGCTGCTTTGTTCAGGCAGCGGAGGGATGGGAGGCTGATTTGCATAACATAAGAACATAAGAAATAGGAGCAGGAGTAGGCCATCTAGCCCCTCGAGCCTGCCTGTCATTCAATAAGATCATGGCTGATCTGAAGTGGATCAGTTCCACTTTCCTGCTTTCTTCCCATAACCCTTAATTTCCTTGTCTATCAGAAATCTATCTACCTGTGACTTAAAAATATTCAATGAGGTACTATCCACCACTTCAACGGGTAAAGAATTCCAGAGATTCACCACCCTCTGCGTGAAGAAGTTCCTCCTCAACTCCATTCTAAAGTGCCCACCCCCTTATTTTGAGACTGTGCCCTTTAGTTCTGTTTTCCTTTCTAAGCAGGAAGAATGTCTCTACCTCTACCCTATCTATCCCCTTCATTATCTTATATATGTCTCAATAAGATCCCCCCTCAGCCTTCTAAACTCGAATGAACGCAGGCCCAATCTACTCAATCTCTCTTCATAAGCTAAACCCCCTCATTTCCAGTATCAGCCTGGTGAACCTTCTCTATACTCCCTTCAAGGCCAATATATCCTTTCACAAATAATGGTGATTGATGCGGTGATGGATTCACAAATAATGCATGATGGATTGGGCTACATTCACAAACTTTTATAGTTTCTTGTGGTCTTGGCAAAGCAGGACCCATACCAAACTGTAATACAACCAGAAAGAATGCTTTCTATGATGCATCTGTAAAAGTTGGTGAGAGTCGTAGCTGACATGCCAAATTTCCTTACTCTTCTGAAAATGTAGAGGCGTTGGTGGGCTTTCTAACTATCGTGTCGGCATGGAGAGACCAGGACAGGTTACTGGTGATCTGGACACCTAAAGACTTGAAGCTCTCAACCCTTTCTACTTCATCCCCGTTGATGTAGACAGGGCATGTTCTTCTTTACGCTTCCTTAAGTCAATGACAATCTTCTTTGTTTTGTTGACATTGAGGAAGAGGTTATTGTTGCCACACCAGTTCACCAGATTCTCTATCTCATTCCTGTAATCTGTCTTGTCATTGTTTGAAATCCAACCCACCACAGTAGTGCTGTTAGCAAACTTGAAAATCTAATTGGAGAGGCATTAAATGTAGAACATAGAACACTACAGCACAGAACAGGATCCTCGGACCTCAATGTTGCGCCGACCAATTAGGAACAAGCAGTGACCCTCTAACCTAAACCATTCCCCTTTCATCCATAAACTTATCTACTAACCTCTTAAACGCCACCAAACTTGGCGCATCTACAACTGACGCAGGCAAGGCATTCCATACCCTTACCACTCTCTGGGTAAAGAACCTACCTCTGACATCTGTCCTAAAACCACCACCCCTTAATTTAAAGCTATGTCCCCTCGTGCTAGCTTTCTCCATCCTAGGAAAAAGGCTATCACTGTCCACCCTATCTAAACCTCTAATCATCTTATATGTTTCAATAAGGTCTCCTCTTAGCCGCCTTCTTTCTAACGAAAACAACCTCAAATCCCTCAGCCTCTCTTCATAAGACCTGCCCTCCATACCAGGCAACATCCTGGTAAACCTCCTCTGTACCCTCTCCAATGCCTCCACATCTTTCTTATAATGCGGGGACAAGAACTGTACACAATACTCCAAGTGCGGCCGCACTAGAGTTTTGTACAGTTGCAACATGACGTTGCGGCTCCGAAATTCAATCCCCCTACCAATAAAAGCTAAGACTCCGTATGCCTTCTTAACAACCTTATCGACTTGATTGCCAACTTTCAGGGATCTATGCACATATACATCAAGATCCCTCTGTTCATCAACACTATTAAGAGTCCTACCATTAGCCCTATACTCTACACATTTGTTATTCCTGCCAAAGTGAATTACCTCACACTTTTCCACATTAAACTCCATTTGCCACCTCTCGGCCCAGCTCTGCAACTTGTCCAAGTCTCTCTGCAAACTAGAACACCCCTCTTCACTATCTACCACTCCTCCGACTTTGGTGTCATCCGCAAATTTACTAATCCATCCTTCAATACCCTCATCCAGATCATTTATAAAAATTACAAACAGCAGGGGCCCCAAAACAGATCCCTGAGGTACACCACTAGTAACCGAACTCCACGATGAATATCTCCCATCAACCACCACCCTCTGTCTTCTATCTGCTAGCCAATTCCTAATCCAATTAGCTAAATCACCCTCTATCCCATACATCTGCATTTTTTGCAGAAGCCTTCCATGGGACACCTTATCGAACGCCTTACTAAAGTCCATATATACCACATCAACTGCCTTACCCCCATCCACCTCTTTGGTCACTTTTTCAAAAAACTCAATAAGGTTAGTAAGGCACGACCTACCCTTCACAAAACCATGCTGACTATCCCCAATCAATTCATTTCTCTCTAAATAACTATAAATCCTATCCCTAATAATTCTCTCCTATATATAGGTGTATAAAAAGTATAGTAGGAGACTGAGAACACAGCCTACTGGAGCACCAGTGTTGAGGATGATTGTGGAGTAGGTGTTGTTGCCTGTCCTTACTGAATGTGATCTCTTAGTTAGGAATTTCAGGATTCAGTCGCAGAGGGTTGTGCTGAGGCCCAGGTCACAGAGTTTGGAGATGACTTTTGTGGGAATAATAATGTTGAAGGCTGAGCTGTAGTCAATAAATAGGAGTCTGACATAGGTGTCCTTGTTATCTAGGTGTTCCAGGGCTGAATGAAGGGCTAGGGAAATAGTGTCTGCTGTGGGCTTGTTGTGGTAGTAGGTAAATTGCAGTGGATCCAGGTAGTGCTGGAACTGATTAGTGCCATGACTAACCTTTTGAAGCACTTCATGATGCTCTTGTAATGTCCTCAAAGAATTAGACAGGATTAACAGAATAACATATTACATGTGTGCTGTTAGAGCCATTCAGAAAGGTCACTTTATCTCAACCTCCTTTCTTATTAATTGGTCTTAGCTCCTCCTCTGCCTAGCAATTCAAGTCCTTTGTTTGCTCAGGATCTGCACCATCACTTTCTGCATGCTCTTTGGCAAAGAAACACAGCAGATTGTCTTCCTTGGTGTCAGAAGCCATTTCAGGCCATTGTTCCAAAGATCAATGTAGCAGTTAAACTGATGCAAAACCACTGTACTTGATTTGACCTCAGTAAGAATCTAGCAATTTTAAATCCAACCGATCTATTTGATAGTAAATCTGTGAGCTTTCGACCTTTTCGTCTTCGTCAGGCAAATGCAGTGTTCTGGTCTGCAATAGCACACATATCAGCAGAGACAGTCACAGATTGCTGATTAGAATGCGAATCCTTACACCTAACCTGCTATTCAAGTGTTAAAGTGGCTAACAACGTGCGTGAAGGGAACCCTGAGCATTGGTTAGAGAAATGTGTATTTTCTCCAGACAGCACAGTAAGTGAGGTCTTTTGCTAACCCAAGCAAGTCATGGGGGTTACAGATAGTGTGACATGAAGCCAAGATCCCTGTTAAGACTGTCCTCATGTGTGCGGAACTTGGCTATCAGTCTCTGCTCAGCGACTCTGCGCTGTCGTGTGTCATGAAGGCCCCCTTGAAGAACATTTAGCCGAAGGTCGGAGACCGAATGCCCATGACTGCTGAAGTGTTCACCCACAGGAAGGGAACAGTTTTGCCTGGTGATTGTTAAGCGATGCTAATTCATCCGCTGTCGTAGTGGCTGCATGGTCTCCCCAATGTACCATGCTTCGGGACATCCTTTCTTGCAACGTATTAGGTAGACAACGTTGGCCGAGTTGCAAGAGTATGTACCGTGTACCTGGTGAATGGTATTCTCATGTTTGATGATGTCGTCCATGTCTATGATCCGGCATGTCTTGCAGAGGTTGCTGTGGCAGGGTTGTGTGGTATTGTGGTCGCTGTTCTCCTGAAGGTTGGGTAGTTTGCTGCGAACAATGATTTGTTTGAGGTTGTGCGGTTATCTGACAGCAAGAAGTGGGGGGGTGGGGATGGCCCTAGCGAGATGTTCATCGTCATCAATGATATGTTGAAGACTCCGGAGAAGATGTCGTAGCTTCTCCGCTCCGGGGAAGTACTGGACAACAAAGGGTACTCTGTCCACCATGTCCCGTGTTCGTCTTCTGAGGAGGTCAGTGCGGTTTATCGCTGTGGCACGTCGGAACTGTCGATCGATGAGTCGAGCGCCATATCCTGTTCTCATGAGGGCATCTTTCAGCGTCTGGAGTTGTCTGTCAATGCTCAGGGTTCCCTTCACACACATTGTTAGCCACTTTAACACTTGAATAGCAGGTTAGATGCAAGGATTCGCATTCTAATCGGCAATCTGTGACTGTCTGTGCTGATATGTGTGCTATTGCAGACCAGAACACTGCATTTGCCTGACGAAGATGAAAAGGTCGAAAGCTCGCAGATTTACTATCAAATAAATCGGTTGGATTTAAAATTGGTATTGCTAGATTCTTACTTGATTTGACCACCAGCTGTGTATAATACTGTTTCACTGGATATCCACATCTGTGTAGTCTATATGGATTCTTTACGCCAGCAGTTTATTTTAGATAGTACCATTTTAGCAAACAGTCTTATTTCATGAAGTTGTCATTTCTTTTGATTCACATTCATGATTCTTCTGCTCCTCAATGTCCTTTTTGAAATCACACATGACTATTAATTCATCTACACTTCTCCTTACATAGATAATAAGCTGTTTTGATGGTCCTGCATTTTATGTTCAGGCAATTTGAAAAACTCAGGATCATGTTCCAAAACAGGTAACTTATCTTATATCTGTCTTCACACTTGCTCAATTTCTTATTGAACTGCAACCATTCTCTTTCTCCACCTCGAGAATAGTCATAGAGGTTTACAGCATAGAAACACGCCCTTTGACCCAACTTGTCCATGCCACCCTTATTTTTTTAAACCCCTAAGCTAATCCCAACTGCCTACATTTGGCTCAAATCCCTCTATACGCAATGTACCCATGTAACTATCTAAATGCTTCTTAAAAGATACCCGCCTCTACTACTACTTCTGGCAGTTTGTTCCAGACACTCACCACTCTCCGTGAAAAAAATGCCTCTCTGGACACGTTTGTATCTCTTCTCTCTCATTTTAAACCTAGTTTTAGATTCCCCTATCTTTGGGAAAAGATATTGACTACCTACCTTGTCTATGCCCCTCATTATTTTATAGACTCAGCCTCCTACACTCCCAGTATAGACTGGGAAAAAAGTCCCAGTTTATTCAGCCTTTCCTTATAACTCAATCTGTCAAGTTCTAGTAGCATCCTAGTAAATCTTTTCTGCAAACTTTCTAGTTTAATAGTATCCTTTCTATTACAGGATAACCAGAATTGCACATAGTATTCCAAGTGTGGCCTTACCAATGTCTTGTACAACTTCAACAAGATGTCCCAACTCCTGTATTCAATGTTCTGACTGATGAAAACAAGCATGCCAAATGCCTTTTTCACCACTCTGTCTACCTGTGACTCCACTTTCAAGAAGCTATGAACATGTACCCCTAGATCTCTTTGTCCTGTAACTCTTCCCAACTTCCTACCATTAACTGAGCAAGTCCTGCCCTGGTTCAATCTACCAAAATGCATCACCTCGCATTTGTCTAAATTAAACTCCATCTGCTCACTGGCCCAATTGATTAAAATCCCAATTTAATTGGAAATAACCTTCCTCACTGTCCACCATGCCATCAATCTCGGCGTCATCTGCAAACTTACTAACCAAGTCCCCTAACTAACTTAGTGATCTTAGTCATCTTACTAACCAAGATGTTCTCATCCAAATCATTAATATAAATGACAAGTAACAGTGGGCCCAGCACTGATCCCTGAGGCACACCGCTGATCACAGGCCTCCAGTTTGAAAACAACTCTCTACAATCACCCTCTGGCTTCTGTCAAAAAACCAATTTTGCATTCATTTAGATACCTCACCTGGATCCCGTGAGATTTAACTTTATACAACAACCTACCATGCAGTACCTTGTCAAAGGCCTTGCCAATGTCCATGTAGACAATAACAACTCACTGCCCTCATCTACCTTCTTGTTATCTCTTCAAAAAACTCAATTAAATTTGTGAGATATGATTTTCCACTCACAAAGCCTTGCTAACTATATCTAATCAGTCCTTGTATCTCTAAATGCCTGTAGATTCGGTCTCTCAAAATACCTTCCAACAATTTAACCACCACAAATGTGAGGCTAACTGGCCTGTAGTTTCCAGGCTTTACCCTGCAGCCCCTTTTAAACAAAGGCACAACATTTGCCACTGTCCAATCTTCAGGCACCTCACCCTTGACTATTGATGATTCAAGTATCTTGGCTGGGGGACCTGCAATTTCCTCCTTAGCCTCCCACTATTGTCTTGGGACAATAGTCCCAAGTCAAGACAATAGTCTTCATCAGACAATAGTCTGAAGACAATAGTCTTCATCAGGACCTGTATAGTTTTATGTGCTTGATTAAGACCTTTAGCTGCTGCATCTCAGATTGGGCAATTATCAGTTTCTCCTTTTGTACCTGGATTCAGAATATGGGCATCACTGGTCAGGTTGGCATTGACCACTTATTTCTCATTGGCTCAGGAAAAAAGGGTGTTCCTAAATTGTTGTGAAGGTTTGGACTAACTGAATGTGACACTATTTCTGTTAAAAGAGTCAACCACATTTATGTTAGACCAGAGCCTCATATATGCCAGACTGAGTAAGGGTGTCAGCCTTTCAGTGCCAAAGTCAGGTTTTTAGAAGATTATGTTTTAAGGATATTGCTTAATTGGAACAGCACTTTCCAAAACTACCTCATTCTCAATTATTTTAGCACTTCCCAAAGTATTCCCACATCTTTGTTCATGTGATATTAATAAATGATCTAAATAAATTTAGATCATTTCAATCTTTCTCTGGAATGTAACTCAATAATTTATCCTAATTTCTAATAACTTCCTCATTATCCAATTTAATGTCACCTGGTTCGGATGGACTACACTCCAGAGTTCTAAAAGAGATAGCTGAAGAGGCATAGGTGGTGATTTTTCATGAATCACTGAGGCAGGGATGGTACAAGAGGACTGGAAAGTAATTATGTAGCACTGCTGTTTAAGAAGGGAGGAAGGCAGCAGACAAAAATTATAGGCCTGCTAGCCTTCGGTCATTGGCAAGATTTTAGAGTCCATTATTAAAGATGAGATCACAGAGCACTTGGAAGTATATGATAAAGGAGGACTAAGTCAGCATTGCTTTATCAAGGGAACATCATATCTGACAAATCTGTTAAAGTTCTTTGAGGAATTAATAAGGAAGCTAGATAAAGGAGAACCACTGGACTTCATTTATTTAAATTTCCAGAAGGCCTTTAATAAGCTGCATAGGAGACTGTTAAATGAGTTAAGCGCCCATCGTATTAAGGGTAAGATCCTAGCATGGATGGAGGATTGGCTGACTGGCAGAAGACAGAGAGTGGGGATAAAGGGGTCTTTTTCAGGATGGCAGTGATTAGTGGTGTGCCTCAGGGGTCAGTGCGGGGCCATAACTTTGCACAATATACATTAACGATTTTGCAGAAGGAACTGAAGGCATTGTTGCTAAGTTTGCAGATAATACAAAGCTATGCAGAGGGACAGGTAGTATTGAGGAAGCAGGGGAGATGCAGAGGGACTTGGACAGGTTAGGAGTGGGCAAAGAAGTGGCAGATGGAATACACTGTGGGAAAGTGTGAAGTTATGTACTTTGGAAGGAGAAATGGAGACATAGACTATTTTCTAAATGGGAAAATGCAAGGCTTGGATAGAGTGGACGTGGAGAAGATGTTTCCATTAGTAGGAAAAAGTAGAACCAGAGGCCACAACCTCAGGCTAAAGGGGTGATCCTTTAGAACAGAGATGAGGAGATATATTTTTCAGCAGAGAGTGGTGAATCTGTGGAGGTCTTTGCCATAGAAGGCGGGGAGGCTGGGTCATTGAGTGTCTTTAAGACAGAAATAGATAGATTTTTGGTTAATAAGAAGATCAGGGGCTATGGGGAAAAGGCAGGAGAATGGGGATGAGAAAAATATCAGCCATGATTGAATGGTGGAGCAGAGTCGATGGACTGAGTGGCCTAATTCTGCTCCTATACCTTATGGTCTTATGTTGAAGAATGTCAAATTTTGAGTCATCTGGATTTGGTTCTTCACTCTGAGTTATAATTACCAAAACATCTTAGTTCTGCTTTCCTTTCCCACCAAAATATCTGTTAAGCATATTCACATGACACACAGAGTTTTCTTTCTTTCGAGTGTACTTATCAAATAATTCCACTCACTCAATTTCCTTTCAACGAGATATGACCCACTAAATCTTGCTTTTAAAGGTTCATCTAACACTGATAGCAATACTAAAACTTTATCTCCATGAGCAAATCTATGAATTTTAGATTTCCTATTTCATCACGTGCTGGGTCACTTTTAAATGTTGTCTAGATAATTTGCTTGCTCTATTCAACCTTTCCCGAAAATTTGATGCGGAGTCCAATAACGTAGTCTCGGAATGCTGACTCACAAATTTTTCTTTAATCAATTTAAGTTGTTCCCTTCGTCATGACCAAAAATCAATTCAAACGGACTGAATTTGATTGATTCATCAGGTGCATTCCTAATTGCAAAGAGTACAAATGGAATTCCTTTATCCCAATCCTCTGGATAATCTTAACAATAAATCTTCAACATTATCTTTAATGTTTGATGTCCCTCTCTAACACTCCCTTTGATTCTGGATGGTACGCAGTTGATTTTTTTTTTACTCCCAAGCTATCCATAATCTTTTT
This sequence comes from Sphyrna mokarran, assembly GCA_024679065.1. Lineage (NCBI taxonomy): Eukaryota > Metazoa > Chordata > Chondrichthyes > Carcharhiniformes > Carcharhinidae > Sphyrna > Sphyrna mokarran. Next base: position 7,384,879 of record JAGIQG010000005.1, read on the forward strand.
GAATAACTTTGATGTAAAATGTGATCTTTGATTTGATTATATTTCTGTGGGTAGTCCATATCTAGTAAAAAAAATTAAGTAAGTCCTCCACATCCTTCTAGTTGCAATATTGCATAATGGAATGGCCTCTAGAAACCTAGTAGACATGTCCATTACAGCCAATAGATATTGATTCCCATCTTTTGTTTTAAAGAGGGGTCCTACACAATCAATTAAGACTCTTATAAAAGGTCCTTCCAATGCTGGAATGGATGTTACGGGTGCTAGTTTGGTCACTGCTAGACATTTCCTTAGGTCCTGACATGTGACATAACCGACAAAATTTAACCACACCTTTACGCAGTCAAGGCCAATAAAAATGATTTTGTATTTTAACTTGAGTTTTTCCTTACTCCCAAATGACCTCCTACTGATATCTTGTGTGCTACCTTTCACGTCCTTTCTATATTCTACTGGTAATACCATTTGATGAACTTCTACCCACTTTTCATCCACTTGAATATGCAAAGATTTCCTCATTGATTCTATGATTACCTTTCTTAGCAATGCTCTTTCCAAACTACACAACCCCTCATCTCTTCCCATCAAAGATTGACTTGCTCCTGTATTTCTTAAAGTTTTAACTTCTTTACCTATTCCTCCGGGTACACACGAGTAAACTTTATCCTCACAAGTAAATTCTTTAAGGAGTCTGACACCTTCATCAGTAAGACATCATTTTTAAAATTCCAGTATACACATTCCAGTATACACATTCCAGTATACACTCAGATTCCTCTTCCACTATACTCTCTGATATAAATTAACTTATATCTAAATCCTTCTGTTTTAACTATACCAACTTTTCTGAACTAAATATATCTACCTCATCCTTGACCTGTTCTTGTTTTTTCCAACAGTCTGATCAAAAATCATTTCTGACAATTGAATTCAGCTTTCTTATCTTCACTCTTTGATTTCTCCTCTTGTCTTAACCTGTGACTTTGTGATCTTGTTACCACACAATCAGAAAAAATCCCAGAATATGCATCCTTCAACAACTCAGTTGTTTGAGTTTCCACCGGCTTTTCAACCATAGTAGGTAAATCCCACTTGTGATCCAGCTATATCATTGCCGAAGATAAACTGTATTCTTGGACAAGATAATTTCTCTATTACTTCTATTACCACTTCATCATCCTGAATTCAGGGTGAGTAGGATAAGGTTCCATTATATAAGTGAAGTTAGAGAGTCAAGTGAAGAGTGATGAAGTGGCAGTAGAAGTAATAGAGAAATTATCATGTCCAGGAATACAGTTTATTTTGGGTAACAATATAGATGGATCAGGGAGTGATACTTACTATGATTGAAAAGCCAATGGAAACTCTGGCTTTTCAACCACATTGAAGGATGCATATTGTGGGATTTTTTCTGATTGTGTGGTAACAAGATCGCAGGTTAAAACAAGAAGAGAAATCAAAGACTGAAGATAAGGAAGTTGAAGTTCAATTGTCAGAAATGATCTGGGATGGCATCAGGCATGGTGATGAGTCCTGCTGCCTCATAACGCCAGTGACCCAGATTCAATTCTGGCTTTGGGTCACTGTCTGTGTGAAGTTTTCATATTCTCCCCATGTCTGCGTGGGTTTCCTCCGGGTGCTCCGCTTTCCTCTCACAGCCCGAAAATTGCAGATTAGGTTGATTGGCCATGCTAAATTGCTCCTTAGTGTTAGGGGTTGTGGGGATAGGGCCTTGGTGGGATTGTGGTTGGTGGGATTGTGATGGGCTAAATGGCACAATAGGATACTATGATTCTATGATAACCACCTTTCCTGGAAATGTTTTTTCTAAACTACACAAATCCTCAAGATTGACTTACTCCTGTATTTCTTAAAATTTTAACTTATTTACCTACTCCTCCTGGTACACATGAATAAATTTTAGCCATATAAGTAAATTCTTTAAAGAGGTCTGGCACCTTCTTATTAATCATCTCTGGACCAGACTGTATATTCTTCTGCATTTCTTTAGCTTCAGTTGGGCTTTCCTTTACCACTTTAACAAACTGCATTGGCTTATCCTGTTTTACCACGTCAGTTTTCCCAATGCTTCTCTTAAACTGCTAAGACTGTTGATTTTATATGGCCTAACTTATTGAAGTAAAAACATCTGACGCTTTCATTTCTTTTCCACACTTCTGTATTTCTTTTTTAACCTGAGGTACAATTGTCTTTATTATTTTCCACAAGATCTCCTTTACTTTTCTCATCTGAGGATTTCTCTTTTCCTTAGTTTCTATCCCTCACAGGCTGAAACAGATATTGCAAACCAAACTTTGATTTATGAACTAATTCACAATCATCTGCCATTTAGAACATAGAACATTACAACACAGTACAGACTCTTCTGCCCTCAATGTTGCGCCAACCAATGGAACCAATCTAATGACCTTCTAACCTAAACTATTCCAATATTATCCATATCTATTCCAAGTGGTGTACCTCAGAGATCTGTTTTGGGGCCACTGCTGTTTGTCATTTTTATGAATGACCTAGACGAGGATGTAGAAGGATGGATCAGTAAATTTGCTGATGATACCAAAGTCAGAGGAGTTGTAGACAGTGAGGATGGATGTTACAGTTTTCAAAGGAACATAGATAAGCTGCAGAGCTGGTGCGAGAGATGGCAAATGGAGTTTAATGCAGAAAGGTGTAAGGTGATTCACTTTGTTAAGAGTAACAGGAGTACAGAATATAAGGTTAATGGAAGGACTCTTAGTAGGTCGACGAACAGAGAGATCTCATGTGCATAAATCCCTGAAAGTTGGCACCCAGGTTGATAAGATTGTTAAGAAGGGGTACGGTGTGTTAGCTTTTATTGGTAGAGAGATTGAATTTCGAAGCTGTGAAGTCATGTTACAACTGTACAAAACTCTGGTGCGGCCGCACTTGGAGTAATGCGTCACTTGTGGTCACCACATTATAAAAAAGATGTGGAGGCATTGGAAAGGGTGCAGAGGAGGTTTACCTGGATGTTGCCTGGTATGATGGGAAGGTCTTATGAGAAAAGGCTGAGGGACTTGAGGTTATTTTCATTAAAGAGAAGAAGGTTAAGAGGTGACCTAATTGAGGCATACAAGATAATCAGAGAGTTAAATAGGGTGGACAGTGAGAGCCTTTTCCCTCTCGGATGGTGATGGCTAGCACGAGGGGACATGGATAACATTGGAATAGTTTAGGTTACTGGGTCATTAGATTGGTTCCACTGGTTGGCGCAACATCGAGGGCCAAAAGGGCCTGTACTGCGCTATTATGTTCTATGTTCTATATGCTTATCCACTGACCATTTGAATGCTCTTAAAGTTGGCAAGTCCACTACTGCTGCAGACAGGGCATTCCATGCCCTTACTACCCTCTGAATAAAGAACCTACCTCTGACAGCCATCCTATATCTATCACCTCTCAATTTAAAGATATGTCCCCTCGTGTTAGCCATCACCATCCAAGGAAAAAGGCTCTCACTGTCCACCCTATCTAACCTCTGATCATTTTGTATGCCTGAATTAAGTCACTACTTAACCTTCTTCTCTCTAATGAAAACAACCTCATGTCAAAGAACAAAGAACAAAACAGCACGGGAAACAGGCCCTTCGGCCCAACGAGCCCGTGCCACCACCCCGATGTTCCCACCTCTACCCGCGATCCCTGTCCATGTTTATAGATCTATGGATTAAAAACCAAATTTGAGACAATTTAGGGAGAATTTGTTTTGCCAATTAGCCTAAGAGCACATCTTTGGGATGTGGGAGGAAACCAGAAGCACCCGGAGAAAACCCATGCAAGCACGGGGAGAATGTGCAAACTCCCACAGACACTGGCCCAAATCCATGTATCTGCACAGCACAGCGATAGTCACTGAGCTGTCATGTTGCCCATCAAATGGTCCAGGTCAAGTGTACACTAACGACGTGAAGCACTAGGATACTCTTGAAAAAAAATCCAAGAGCAGCCCTCTCACGATCCATCGCATGTATGCCCCTTGTTAGACAACAAGGTGGACCAAAGCGCCTATAGGTTAAAAACAAGTACATCAATATCATCATCTATTTACACACTTCCCAGGGACTCCCAAGTCTCATGACCCTATTTTAAATCAGTTTTCTATACCCCTCCATTCCCATTCTGTTCATGTGCCCATCTAAGTATTTCTTAAATAACTCCAGAGTACCTGCCTCCACCACTTTACTTGGCAGCGCATTCCATACCCCCACCACCCTCTGTGTGGAAAAACTCCCTCTAGCATCCAAATTATACCTTACCCCCCTCACCCTAAGCCCGTGACCCCTCGTGCTATTCGAGTCCATCCTAGGAAAAAGCTTAACCCTGTTTACTCTATCTATACCCCTCATAATCTTGTACACCTCTATTAGATCTCCTCTAAGTCTACGTCTTTCTAAGGAAAACAGTCCCAATTTGCCTAACCTCTCCTTGTAACTCAGACCTTCCATACCAGGCAGCATCCTGGTAAACCTCCTCTGCACTCTCTCCAGAGTCTCCACGTCCTTCTGGTAGTAGGGTGACCAGAACTGGATGCAGTATTCCAAATGAGGTCTAACCAACGTTTTATACAACTGCAACATTAAAGGCCAGCTCTTCTACTCTATACCCTTTCCTATAAAGGCTAACATACTATATGTTTAAGAAGGCATATGGAGTCTTAGCTTTTATTGGTAGGGGGATTGAATTTAGGAGCCGCTTCATCATGTTGCAGCTGTACAAAACTCTAGTGCGGCCGCACTTGGAGTATTGTGTGCAGTTCTGGTCGCCACATTATAAGAAAGATGTGGAGGCATTGGAGAGGGTACAGAGGAGGTTTACCAGGATGTTGCCTGGTATGGAGGGCAGGTCTTATGAAGAGAGGTTGAAGGATTTGAGGTTGTTTTCGTTAGAAAGGAGGCGGCTAAGAGGGGATCTTATTGAAGCATATAAGATGATTAGAGGTTTAGATAGGGTGGACAGTGATAGCCTTTTTCCTAGGATGGAGAAAGCTAGCACGAGGGGACACAGCTTTAAATTAAGGGGTATGAGTTATAGGACGGATATCAGAGGTAGGTTCTTTACTCAAAGAGTGATTAGGGAGTGGAATGCCCTGCCTGCAGCTGTTGTAGATGCGCCAAGTTTGGTGGCGTTTAAGAGGTTAGTTGATAAGTGTATGGAAGAGAAGGGAATGGTTTAGTTTGGAGGGGCATTGCTTTTTATTTTGGTCGGCACAACATCGAAGGCCGAAGGGCCTGTTCTGTGCTGTATTGTTCTATGTTCTATGTTCTATGTTTTCTTCACAACCTTCTCCACTTGTTCTGCCACCTTCAGAGACTTGTTCAGCTGCACCCCCAGGTCCCTCTGCGTTTCTGTACTCTTAACAGGTCTATCCTTTATCATATACCTCCCCTCTACATTCTTTCTCCCAAAATGCATCACCTCGCATTTATCAGGATTGAATTCCATCTGCCACCTATCTGCCCAAGCTACCAGCCTATCTATGTCCTGCTGCATTGCCTGACAATGCTCCTCACTATCCACAAGTCCAGCCATCTTTGTATCATCTGCAAACTTGCTGATCACTCCACTTACTCCCTCTTCCAAGTCATTTATATATATTACAAATAGAAGAGGTCCAGTCCTTCAGCCTCTCCTCATAAGACCTTCCCACCATACCAGGCAACATCCTGGCAAATCTCCTGTGCACCCCCTCCAATGCTTCCACGTCTTTCTTACAACGTGGCAACCAGAACTTTACGCAAAAGTCCAAGTGCAGCCGCACCAGAGTTTTGTACAGCTGCAGCATGATCTCATGGCTCCAAAATTCAATCGCTCTATCAATAAAAGCTGACACACCATACACCTTCTTAACAACCTTATCAACCTGGATGCCAACTTTCAGGGATCGATGCACATGTACACCGAGATCTCTCTGCTCATCAGCACTACCAAGAGTCTTTCAAGCCCAATACTCTGTAATCATGTTACTCCTTCCAAAATGAGTCACCTCACACTTTTCCACATTAAACTCTATTTGCCACCTCTCAGCCCAGCTCTGCAAACTGTAACATCCATCCTCACTATCTACAATTCCTCCGACTTTGGTGTCAGCCACAAATTTACTAACCCATCCTTCTACACCTTTATCTAGGTCATTTATAAAAATGACAAACAGCAATGGCCCCAAAACAGATCCCTGCGGTACACCATTATTAACTGAACTCTAGGTTGAATATTTCCCATCAACCACCACCCTCTGTCTTCTATCAGTTAGCCAATTCCTGATCCAAACCGCTAAATCACCCTCAATCCCATGCATCCGTATTTTCTACAGTAGCTTACCATGGGGAACATTATCAAACGCTTTGTTGAAATCCATATACACCACATCAACTGCTTTACCTTTATCCACCTCTTTGGTCACCTTCTCAAAGAACTCAATAAGGTTTGTGAGGCTAACTTTCTGCTGCTAACCTCACAGTTTTAACCTTCTGCTCTTCCACATAAGTTCTCACTACATCACAAAGTGTATTTTTTAATTTCTCCAAAATAATAATTTCTCTAAAGCTTCATATAGAACATAGAACATAGAACAATACAGCACAAACAGGCCCTTCGGCCCATGAGTTGCGCCGATCACATCTACCAATCCACAGACCTATCTATAACCCCCTATCCTATTCTTTTCCATATACTCATCCAGAAGTCTCTTAAATGACCCCAGTGAGTTTGCCTCAACAACCTCCGACGGCAGTCGGTTCCATTCACTCACCACCCTCTGAGTGCAAAACCTACCCCTGTCATCTCCTTTGTATTTGCTTCCCTGCACCTTAAATCTGTGTCCTCTCGTAGTGACCATTTCAGCTCGGGGAAATAGTCTCTAAGAGTCCACCCTATCTATTCCTCACAACATTTTATAAACCTCTATCAGGTCGCCTCTCAACCTAAGTCTCTCCATATGTCTGATCTATTTTCAAAGCCCTTATCCATTCTGTTTGATTCATTCAAGTTCTATGTACATCTGACAAGACTTTTTTCCTTAGATTTCTGTAGGCTTTCAGCACTAGTTCTTATGTGCCTAAGATGGATTTTTTTTACTTAGAACATAGAACATAGAACATTACAGCGCAGTACAGGCCCTTCGGCCCTCGATGTTACGCTGACCAAAGGAACCAGTTTTATGACCCTCTATCCTAAACTATTCCAATGCTATCCATATGCCTATCCACAGCCCATTTGAATGCCCTTAAACTTGACGAGTCCACAACTGCTGCAGGCAGGACATTCCACGCCTTTACTACCCTCTGAGTAAAGAACCTACGTCTAGCATCTGTCCAATAACTACCACCCCTTAATTTAAAGCTATGTCCCCTTGTGCTATCCATCTCCATCTGAGGAAAAAGGCTCTCAATATCCACCCTATCTGACCCTCTGATCACCTTATATGTCTCAATTAAGTCACCTCTTAGCCTTCTTCTCTAATGAAAATAACTTCAAGTCCCTTCGCCTTTCCTCATAAGACCTACCTATCATAGAACATAGAACACTACAGCACAAACAGGCCCTTCGGCCCACAAGTTGTGCCGAACATATCAAAACCTACTCAGCCATAGACCTATCTATAACCCCCAATACCATTGGATCCCATATACTCATCCAGAAGTCTTTTAAAAGACCCCAGCGAGTTCGCCTCGACCACCACCGACGGCAGCCGATTCCATTCACTCACCACCCTCTGAGTGAAAAACTTCCCCCTAGCATCCCCTCTGTACTTGCTTCCCTGCACCTTAAATCTGTGCCCTCTCGTCGCGACCATTTCAGCCCTGGGAAATAGTCTCTGAGAGTCCACCCTATCTATTCCTCTCAACATCGTGTAAACCTCTATCAGGTCGCCTCTCAACCTTCGTCTCTCCAGGGAGAACAGTCCCAGCTCCCTCAACCTGTCTTCATAAGGCATGCCTCCCAATCCAGGCAACATCCTTGTAAATCTCCTCTGCACCCTTTCAATAGCTTCCACATCCTTCCTATAGTGAAGCGACCAGAACTGCGCACAGTACTCCAAGTGTGGTCTGACAAGGGTCCTATAAAGCTGCAGCATTACCTCCTGACTCCTGAACTCAATCCCTCGGTGAATGAAGGCCAGTACACCGTAAGCTTTCTTAACCGCATCCTCCACCTGGGAGGCCGATTTGAGAGTCTTAGGGACCCGGACCCCAAGATCCCTCTGCTCTTCCACACAGCTAAGACTCCTACCTTTAATAGTGTACTCATTCATCCCATTGGATATGCCAAAATGGATCATAACACATTTATCCACGTTGAAGTCCATCTGCCACTTCTCCGCCCAGTCTTGCATCCTGTCGATGTCATGCTGCAACTTCTGACATCCCTCCAGACCATCCACAACACCACCGACCTTCGTGTCATCGGCGAACTTACGCACCCATCCCTCCACTTCCTCATCCAGGTCATTTATGAAAATGACAAACAGCAGGGGTCCTAGAACAGATCCCTGGGGCACTCCACTGGTGACCGACCTCCATGCAGAAAAAGAGCCATCCACAACCACCCTCTGCCTTCTGCAGGCAAGCCTGTTCTGGATCCACAAGGCCAAAGCCCCTTGGATCCCATGGCCTCTCACCTTCTCAAGAAGTCTTGCATGTGGGACCTTGTCAAATGCCTTGCTGCAGTCCATGTACACCACGTCCACTGCTCTTCCTTCGTCAATGTGTTCAGTCACATTTTCGAAGAACTCCATTAAGCTCGTAAGGCACGACCTGCCTTTTACAAAACCATGTTGACTATTTCTAATCAACCTAAACTTCTCCAAATGCTCGTAAATCTTGTCCCTCAGAAGCCTCTCCATCAGCTTACCAACCACTGAGGTCAGACTCACCGCTCGGTAATTTCCAGGACTATCCCTGTTCCCTTTCTTGAAAATAGGGACCACATCCGCAATCCTCCAATCCTCCGGAACTCTCCCGTCTCCATCGACGACGCAAAGATCATCGCCAGGGGCTCTGCAATGACATCCCTCACCTCCCACAATAACCTGGGGTACATCCCATCTGGTCCCGGAGACTTGTCGATCTTGATAGCATTTAAAAGTTCTAACACATCCGCTTCCTTAATATCTACATACTCAATCTTTTCAGTCTGCCGCAAACTTGTAGTGCATCCTCCCAGATCACTTTCCACCGTGAATACTGAGGCAAAGTACTCATTAAGCACCTCTGCCATTTCTTCCGGTTCCATACAGACCTTTCCCCCTTCACCTTTTATAGGTCCTATCCCTTCTCTTCTCATCCTTTTACTTTTCACATATTTGTAGAAGGCCTTGGGATTCTCCTTAATCCTACCAGCCAAGGCTTTCTCATGACCCCTTCTGGTTCTCCTAATTTCCTTTTTAAGCTCTCTTCTATAAGCCTTATACTTCTCTAGATCCCCAACATTTCCTAGCTCTTTGAACGTTTTATACACTTTTTTCTTCCTGACTATGTTCACCACAGCCTTCGTGCACCACGGTTCCCACGTCCTACCAAAACCTCCTTGTCTCACCGGAACGTTGTCGTGCAGAGCTCCAGACAAGCATTCCTTGAATATCTGCCACCTTCCTTCTGGGCTTTTCCCCAAGAACACCTCCTTCCAGTTTATTCGCCCGAACATCTGCCTGATCATACCAGGCAACATCCTGGTAAACCTCCTCTGCACCCTTTCCAATACCTGCACATCTTTCTTATAATGTGGCGACCAAAACTGTACACAATACTCCAAGTGCGGCCGCACCAGAGTTTTGTACAGTTGCAACATAACATCTTGGCTCCGAAATTCAATCCCTCTACCAATAAATGCTAACACACTATACGCCTTCTTAACAACCTTATCAACTTGAGTACCAACTTTCAGAGATCTATGCACCTGTACACCGAAATCTCGCTGCTCATCTACACTACTAAGAGGTCTACCATTAGCCCTATATTCTGCACACATATTACTCTTACCAAAGTGAATCACCTCACACTTTTCCACATTAAACTCCATTTGCCACTTCTCGGCCCAGCTCTGCAACTTATCTATGTCCTTCTGCAAACTGTAACATCCAACCTCACTGTCTACAACTCCTCCGACTTTGGTGTCATCAGCAAATTTACTAACCCATCCCTCTATACCCTCATCCAGGTCATTTATAAAAACAACAAACAAGAGTAGCCCCAAAACAGATTCCTGAGGTACACCACTAGTAACTAAACTTCATCATAATTCCCAGGTACCTCCTCTGACTGTGATGCAAACAACATACTTGCTCTACCTGCCAACTTTGTTTGCATCAGAAATACCCACATGATCTGTGACTATTTTATTTGTTTAGCCACTTCCTCCAATGAAATGAAAAGGGCTTCTACATTCCCTTTCTGCACTGTAGGGATTCTATGAATTGATTTCCAGCCATTTCCAATTAGTCTTACTGTGTTTCTGGCAATTGTAAATCCTGAGCTATGACCACAGTTATCTCCTCTTCCTTATACTGTCAAGCAATGTCAATTGCAATATTTTTGACAATTCCAAAAGCTTTATTTCAGTCATTGTTTGTAAACCACCCTGCATGCATATGTTCTACGACTTATACCACCATCAGGAAGTTATTAGTCTCTGAAAGAGTCATTATTCCACAAAGCACTTGCTATTTAAACTTGAATACAACACTCAAAAAGGCAACACATATGTACCCTTCAGTCATTGCGTCCCTTTAGTGATGGGAAGAAGTTGTAAAATCAGGCAAGATGCGACTTGCAGAATGATGTCATTTTTATTGCCATTCCCATTTTACCAAGAAAATCATCGGCTAATTGGGACCCTGCCCAAAACGAGTGAAACATCATTTTGCATTTTTTGCATTCATCAAATGTAATTAATGAGCTTCACTCCCAATTGTCCCAGCTCACCTGCCTTAACAATTTTGTTTGCTGCAGCAAGGGAGACCAGGAAAACACTTCAATTTAAAAGTCGCATTCAGTCACTGAAGGTGAGCAAGGAGGTAAGTCTCTGCTTTCAAACTGCTCCGTGCTGTTTGGGAGGGGACATTGTTTCATGGTGACCATGTTGTCAGGAGGTCTGCGATTGTGTGGATGGTTGGGAAGCTGTTGTTGTTCACAGGGTCCAATTCAACTGCTCAGTAAAGAGCTGCGTCACAGCACTGACTTTGTGTCTTATAGCTGACTCTTGGTCCTAGTGCTGGCAACAGCAAGAACTGTTGCTTGTATGAGTTGGGCTGGAAATTCTCTAAAGCGCAGTGCTGCAGCTTCAGAACTTGTCAAGCAGCATTGTCTGTGGCCACTAGCATGGATTCTGAGTGTGTGTTTGTGAATGTGGTGGAACAGGGAGGACACTGTGTGGCATTCTTGGGCACTCTGGAGCATTGTAGGGAATGTGTGTTGTTGGGAGGCTCTGAAGTGCATGGGAAGTATGTGTTGCTGGGGGTTTGTGGAGAGTATTGGGAGTGTGTCTTGCTGGGGGTTGTGGGAGGCATGGGGACTGTGTGTTGCTGGAGAGATGAGGTGGGTATGGGGACTGTGTGTTGCTGGGGGGGTTGTGGAGGGCATGGGGAGTGTGTCTTGCTGGGACGGCTGTGGGGGGTACAGGGAGTGTGTGTTGCTGATGGCTGTGAGGGACTGTGGGGCAGTATGAGGAGTGAATGCTGTTGAGGGTCTGTGGGGGGTATATGGAGTGTGTGTTTTTGGTGAGCTGTGGGAGGGAATGTGGGGAGTGTGTGTTTCTAGCTGGGGGTGAGCAGAGAACTTCAACCTTCCCACCTGTCTCTCCCCTTCCCCAAATCTGCCTCCCAATACCCCCTTCAGATTGATAAAATGGCTTTTGTGATGCAACCAATTGACCTTGCTGTTCTTTTGTTCCTACTGCAGCTGAGGAGGAGAAGGAACAGAATGGGAATGGAGGGATATCAAAAACTGATTTAAAATAGGGATTATGAGCCTTGGGAGTCCCTGGGAAGTGTGTAAATAGTCGATGGTATTGATGTACTTGTTTTTATCCTACACGTACTTTGGTCTGCCTTGTTGTCTAACAAGGGGCATACACGAAATGGGTCGTGAGAGGGCTGCTCTTGGATTTTTTTTTCGAGAGTATCCTAATGCTTCATGTCGTTAGTGTATGCTTGACCTGGACCATTTGATGGGCAACACAACAGCTGAATGACTATCGCTGTGCTGTGTAGACACATGGATTTGGGCCTGTGTCTGTGGGAGTTTGTGCATTCTCCCTGTGCTTGCATGGGTTTTCTCCGGGTGTTCCGGTTTCCTTCCACATCCCAAAGATGTGCTCTTAGGCTGACTGGTGGAACAAATTCTCCCTAAATTGTCTCAAATTTGGTTTCAATGCATAGATCTATAAACATAGACAGGGATCGTGGGTAGAAGTGGGAACATCGAGATGGCGGCACGGGCTCGTTGGGCCGAAGGGCCTGTTTCCCATGCTGTTTTGTTCTTTGTTCTTTATTGTAAGAGTATGAATTGCTGGCAGAGGTAGCCCAGGCCTTAACACTCACAGGAATAGAGATAGATGGCCACCAGAGGCAGGATGTGGCTGCCATTCACTCTGAGGTGTGGGGGCTGCGGGGGGCAGGAGAAGGAGGGAACAGCAGTTCCATGCAACGTGTCCATGAGTAACTATCGGACACTGTGCGTCACTGATGGCTCTGGTTCTGAAAGGAGCCAATACAATACTTGTGCTATTTGTTGCAAGGCATGGCACCTCAGGGCGGGGACTCAATCCTGGTGGCTGTGGAAGTAATGGCAGCCTTAAGCTTTGACACCACCTGGTCTCTCCAGGTCACCAGTGGACACTTCTGTTCCAGTTGTCCGTCCACAAGTGTATGAAAGATATCATGGATGCCCTGGATGGTCTGGCCAGCTGACATATTAGATTTGACCTGGACCAGATCCAGCAGGAAACCAAGGCTGAAGGATCTGCAGCCATCGTTGGGAAGCCAAATATGCAGGAGCTATACAGATTGCATCCACATCACCCTCAAGGCCCTGGTGAAGAATCCAGGAAGATTCATGACCAGAAAGGGCTTTTGTTAGCTGGGTTTTCTGATGACGAAACCAATGTCACAGTATAAAGGTAAAACTTTATTAAAAGACAATTGATCAATGGGAGAAATTATAATCAATGGTATCAGATACAGAAGACCTGGACCGCTCGAATAACTTCAAATGTTATCAGTAAAAAACTGGACAATTATATATTTTCTTAATCTGATTCTGTGCCTTACATTAGTTCACAAGTAATTTCATTTAATGTCCCCACATCAATATAAACCGTTATCAGATACTTCAGTTGACATAGAACATAGAACAATACAGCACAAACAGGCCCTTTGGCCCACGAGTTGCGCCGATCACATCTACCAATCCACAGACCTATCTATAACCCCCTATCCTATTCTTTTCCATATACTCATCCAGAAGTCTCTTAAATGACCCCAGTGAGTTTGCCTCAACAACCTCCGACGGCAGTTGGTTCCATTCATTCACCACCCTTTGAGTGAAAAACCTACCCCTGACATCTCCTTTGTGTTTGCTTCCCTGCACCTTAAATCTGTGTCCTCTCATAGTGACCATTTCCGCTCGGGGAAATAGTCTCTGAGAGTCCACCCTATCTATTCCTCTCAACATTTTATAAACCTCTATCAGGTCGCCTCTCAACCTACGTCTCTCCAGTGAGAAGAGTCCCAGCCCCCTCAACCTATCTTCATAAGGCCTGCATCCCAATCCAGGCAGCATCCTTGCAAATCTCCTCTGAACTCTCTCAATAGCCTCTACATCCTTCCTATAATGAGGCGACCAGAACTGCGCACAATACTCCAACTGGGGTCTGACAAGTCTTATAGAGCTGCATCATTACCTCCTGACTCCTAAACTCTATTCCTCGATTAATGAAGGCCAGTACACTGTATGCCTTCTTGACATAGAGGGAAAGATTATTGTCATCGCACCAATTCACTGGATTCTCTATGTCATTCCTATACTAGTGATTCCAATTTCTCATACAGAGAAGGACTCCTATCTTTCTTTATTTCTTGTCTTGGAGGTTTGTCTTCCTCATCTAAATCAACCTGGAATCACAGATACAGCCTCTGTGTTACTAACTCTGCACAGGCAAATCTTTTGGTTCCTCCTGAATAACTTTTGCTAGGACTGGCTGCTTATCCTGTTTCTTTAGAAAGAAACTAAATTTGTCTTTAGTTTCCTTCTGAAGGCAGCTATGCATAATGGGTTCCAGAATTACAGCAATCAATCATTTAGTACTTTCCAGCACAATTGTTTCTCATTTGTCCATTCAAACTGGACTTTACTACTATCTTGGCTCAAGCTACTTTCCTGATCCTACCGGCTGGTTTATTGCCAAACTGAATTGATATGCATTTCTGCATCCAGGGTCATGCTTAATCTATGTCTGAGTCATGAATTGATCTACTCATAAAGTTGCAAAATATATTTCCTCATAATGATCTTACAGATATGAGTAGAACAAAGAACAAAGAACAAAACAGCACAGGAAATAGGCCCTTCGATCCAACTAGCCCACGCCGCCACCCCGATGTTCCCACCTCTACCTGTGATCCCTGTCTATGTTTATAGATCTATGGATTAAAAACCAAATTTGAGACAATTTAGAGAGAATTTGTTTTGCCAATTAGCATAAGAGCACATTTTTGGGATGTGGAAGGAAATCGGAGCACCCGGAGAAAACCCATGCAAGCACGGGGAGAATGCGCAAACTCCCACAGACACAAGCCCAAATCCATGTGTCTACACAGCACAGTGATAGTCATTCAGCTGTTGTGTTGCCCATCAAATGGTCCAGGTCAAGCGTACACTAACGACGTGAAGCATTAGGATACTCTCGAAAAAAATCCAAGAGCAGCCCTCTCACGACCAATTGCATGTATGCCCCTTGTTAGACAACAAGGTCAACTAAAGCACCTGTAGGATAAAAACAAGTACATCAATATCATCTATTTACACACTTACCAGGGACTCCAAAGGCTCATGATCCCTAGTTTAAATCAGTTTTCTATACCCTTCCATTCCCATTCTGTTCATGTGCCCATCTAAGTATTTCTTAGATAACTCCAGAGTCCCTGCTTCCACCATTTTATTTGGCAGTGCATTCCATACCCCCACCACCCTCTGTGTGATAAAACTCCCTCTAGCATCCAACTTATACCTTTCCCCCCTCATCCTAAGCCCATGACCCCTCGTGCTATTTGAGCCCATCCTAGGAAAAAGTTTAACACTGTTTACTTTATAATCTTGTACACCTCTATTAGATCTCCTCCAAGTCTATGTCCTTTAAGGAAAACAGCCCCAATTTGCCTAACCTCTCCTCATAACTCAGACCTTCCATACCAGGCAGCATCCTGGTTAACCTCCTCTGCACTCTCTCCAGAATCTCCACGTCCTTCCAATAGTAAGGCAACCAGAACTGGACACAGTATTCCAAATGAGGTCTAACCAATGTTTTATACAACTGCAACATTAAAGGCCAGTTCTTGTACTCTATACCCCTTCCTATAAAGGTTAACATACTATATGCTTTTTTCACAACCTTCTCCACCTGCTCTGCCATCTTCAGAGACTTGTTCACCTGCACCCCCAGGTCTCTCTGCGTTTCTATACTCTTAATAGGTCTACCCTTTATCATACCTCCTCACTACATTCTTTCTCCTGAAATGCATCACCTCACATTTATCAGGATTGAATTCCATCTGTCATCTATCTGCCCAAGCTACCAGCCTATCTATGTCCTGATGTGTCGCCTGACAATGCTCCTCACTATCCGCAAGTCCAGCCATCTTTGTATTTTCTGCAAACTTGCTGATCACTCCACTTACTTCCTCTTCCAAGTCATTTATATATGTTACAAGTAGAAGAGGTCGCAGTACCGAGCCCTGCGGCACACCACTAGTGACCAACCTGCAGCTAGAAAAACACCCTTCCAGTATTACTCTCTGTCTCCTATTACTAAGCCAGTTACTTATCCATCTAGCAACCTGTCCTTGCACCCCCTGAGCCCCGACCTTCTCAACTAACCTCCCATGAGGGACTTTGTCAAATGCCTTACTGAAATCCATATAGACGACATCAACGGCTTGCCCTTCGTCGACCGTTTTCGTCATCTCCTCAAAAAATTCTACCAGATTTGTAAGGTACAACCTCCCCTTAACAAAGCCATGTTGCGTATCCCTAATCAGATCACAACGCTCTAAGTGCCTATACATCCTATCTCTAAGAATCCCCTCCAACATCTTGCCTGCCACTGACGTCAAACTCACCGGCCTATAATTTCCAGGGTTATCCCTACTACCCTTTTTAAACAACGGTACAACATTAGCTATTCTCTAGTTCTCTGGGACCTCACCTGTGTCCAAAGAAGAGACAAAGATTTGCGTCAGAGGCCCAGCAATTTCACCTCACACCTCCCTAAGCAGCCTGGGATAAATGCCATCAGGCCCCAGAGATTTATCAGTTTTAATGATACCTAGAAACTCTAACACTTCCTCCCTCGGTATGGATATTTCCCTCAACTGGTCTACAGCTCCCTCAGATACAGGACCGGTCAACAAGCCCCTCTCCTTTGTGAATACTGACGCAAAGTATTCATTCAGGATCTCCCCCATTCCCTCGGGCTCTAAGCACAGTTCCCCTCCTCTGTCCCTAAGGAGTCCAATTTTTCCTCTAACCACCCTTTTATTCCTAACATAGGAGTAAAAAGCCTTTGGATTTTCCTTAATCCTATCCGCCAAAACCATTAAGAATTCCTGGACCTTTGGTTCTAAACTATTCAATTTTCCTATTATGCCTTTCAGTATCTTGCATTGACTGAAATTATAATCACAGTACAATACTTTGAAATGAATTTAAAATATCAACTTATATGTCTTAAAATCATAATTACTTGTGTTAATTCTCTTACTGCACTCACATGTGGGTATTATGCCTCTTCCTACTATAGTTAATTTAAACAAAATACAGACACTGACAGAACTAAGAAAAATCTAAAATAGTCACTCACTTTCAGTCTCTCATTCTCTCCACCACTTATACAATGTGATAGTAGAGTGCACCACCTGTAAGATGCACTGCAGGAACTCACTAACTTTGGTGCAGCTTTCAAAGCCATAACCGTTACCAAGAAGGAAACAGATTCAGCAGATTCTTGGGAATGCCACCACCTGCAGATTCCTCAACAAGCTACTCCTCATCCTGACTTGGCAATCTATCACCATTCCTTTATTGTCGCTGGATCAAAATTCTGGACCGCCCTTCCATGGGTGTTTTTCTAGCTGGAGGTTGGTCACTAGTGGTGTGCTGCAGGGCTCGGTACTGGGACCTCTTCTATTTGTAATATATATAAATGACTTGGAAGAGGGAGTAAGTGGAGTGATCAGCAAGTTTGCAGACGATACAAAGATGGCTGACTTGCGGATAGTGAGGAGCATTGTCAGGCGATACAGCAGGACATAGATAGGCTGGTAGCTTGGGCAGACAGATGGCAGATGGAATTCAATCCTGATAAATGTGAGGTGATGCATTTCAGGAGAAAGAATGTAGGGGGGAGGTATATGATAAAGGGTAGACCTATTAAGAGTATAGAAACGCAGAGGGATCTGGGAGTGCAGGTGCACAAGTCTCTGAAGGTGGCAGAGCAAATGGAGAAGATTGTGAAGAAAGCATATGGTATATTAGCCTTTATAGGAAGGGGTATAGAGTAGAAGAGCTGGCCTTTAATGATGCAGTTGTATAAAACGTTGGTTAGACCTCATTTGGAATACTGCGACCAGTTCTGTGAAGGACGTGGAGACTCTGGAGAGAGTGCAGAGGAGGTTTACCAGGATGCTGCCTGGTATGGAAGGTCTGAGTTACGAGAGGTTAGGTAAATTGCGGCTGTTTTCCTTAGAAAGAATTAGAGGAGATCTAATAGAGGTGTACAAGATTATGAGGGGTATAGATAGAGTAAACACAGTTAAGCTTTTTCCTGGGATAAACTCAAATAGCACGAGGGGTCACGGGCTTAGGGTGAGGGGGATAAGGTATAATTTGGGTGCTAGAGGGAGTTTTTTCACACAGAGGGTGGTGGGGATATGGAATGCGCTGCCAAGTAAAATGGTGGAGGCAGGTACTCTGGAGTTATTTAAAAAATACTTAGATGGGCACATGAACAGAATGGGAATGGAGAGATATAGAAAACTGGTTTAAAATAGAGATCATGAGCCTTGGGAGTTCTCGGGGAAGTGTGTAAATTGTTGATGATATCGATGTATTTGTTTTTATCCTACAGATACTTCAGTCCACCTTGTCTAACAAGGGGCATACACGCGATGAGTTGTGAGAGGGCTGCTCTTGGATTTTTTGATAGTATCCTTGTGCTTCACGTCATTAGTGTATGCTTGACATAGAACATAGAACAATACAGCACAGAACAGGCCCTTCGGCCTTCGATGTTGTGCCGACCAAAATAAAAAGCAATGCCCCTCCTAACTAAACCATTCCCTTCTCATCCATATACTTATCAACTAACCTCTTAACCGCCACCAAACTTGCCGCATCTACAACAGCTGCAGGCAGGGCATTCCACTCCCTAATCACTCTTTGAGTAAAGAACCTACCTCTGATATCCGTCCTATAACTCATACCCCTTAATTTAAAGTTGTGTCCCCTCGTGCTAGCTTTTTCATCCTAGGAAAAAGGCTATCACTGTCCACCCTATCCAAACCTCTAATTATCTTGTATGTTTCAATAAGATCCCCCCTTAGCCGCCTCCTTTCTAACGAAAACAACCTCAAATCCTTCAACCTCTCTTCATAGGACCTGCCCTCCATACCAGGCAACATCCTAGTAAACCTCCTCTGTACCCTCTCCAATGCCTCCACATCTTTCTTATAATGTGGCGACCAGAACTGCACACAATACTCCAAGTGCGGCCGCACTAGAGTTTTGTACAGCTGCAACATGATGCTGCGGCTCCTAAATTCAATCCCCCTACCAATAAAAGCTAAGACTCCATAAGCCTTCTTAACAACTTTATCCACTTGACTGCCTACTTTCAGGGATCTATTGACACATACACCAAGATCCTTCTGTTCCTCAACACTATTAAGAGCCCTACCATTAGCCCTATACTCTACACATTTATTGTTCCTGCCAAAGTGCATTACCTCACACTTTTCCACATTAAACTCCATTTGCCACCTCTCGGCCCAGCTCTGCAACTTGTCCAAGTCACTCTGTAAACTAAAACACCCCTCTTCACTATCTACCACACCACCAACTTTAGTATCATCTGCAAATTTACTGATCCATCCCTCAATACCCTCATCCAGATCATTTATAAAAATTACAAACAGCAGGGGCCCCAAAACAGACCCCTGAGGCACACCACTCGTCACCGAACTCCACGATGAATATCTCCCATCAACCACCACCCTCTGTCTTCTATCTGCCAGCCAATTCCTAATCCAATTAGCTAAATCACCCTCGATTCCACACATCTGCATTTTCTGTAGAAGTCTTCCATGGGCCACCTTATCAAACGCCTTACTAAAGTCCAGATATACTACATCAACCGCCTTACCCCCATCCACCTCTCTGGTCACTTTCTCAAAAAACTCAATGAGGTTAGTAAGGCATGACCTACCCTTCACGAAACCATGCTGACTATCCCCAATCAATTCGTTTCTCTCTAAATAACTATAAATCCTATCCCTAATAATTCTCTCCAATACCTTGCCCACCACAGAAGTAAGACTCACTGGCCTATAATTCCCAGGAAGGTCTCTCTTCCCCTTCTTAAACAATGGGACCACATTCGCCATCCTCCAGTCCTCCGGAACCACACCCGTAACCAACGAGGACCTGAAGATCAGAGCCAGAGGCTCTGCAATCTCCTCTCTTGCCTCCCAGAGAATCCTAGGGTAAATCCCGTCCGGCCCAGGGGACTTATCCAACTTCAAACCCTCGAGAATTTCTAACACATCCTCCCTATCTACTACAATACTCCCCAATTTGCAACCCTGTACCTCAGTGCTCTCCACAGCTACATTTCCAGCACTCTGCGTGAATACCGAAGAGAAATATTTATTCAGTGCCTCGCCAATCTCTTCAGGCTCCACGCACAACTTCCCACTGCTATCTATGACTGGCCCTAATCTTGCCCTAACCAATCTTCTATTCTTAACATATCGAAAGAAAGCTTTAGGATTCTCCTTAATCCTATCAGCCAACATCTTCTCGTGTCCCCTCTTAGCTCTCCTCAATTCACTTTTTACCTCCTTCCTAGCTAATCTATAGCTATCCATTGCACTACCTGAGCCTTCAAGCCTCATCCTGACATAAGCCTCCTTTTTCTTCTTAACCAGCAAATCAATCTTTCGTACACCAAGGCTCTCTTACTCGTCCATTTCCTCCCTGCCTGACAGGGACATACTTATCAAGGACTCGCAGCAGCTGCTCCTTGAATAAGCACCACATTCCAGATGTTCCCAGTCCCTGTAGTTCCCTAGTCCAATCTATGCACCCTAATTCTCTCCTGATGGCCTCATAATTACCCTTCCCCCAGCTATAACTACAGCCCCCAGCTTCATGCCTATCCCTGTCCATCACTAAGGTGAACGTAACCGAATTGTGGTCACTATCACCAAAATGTTCACTAACTTCCAAGCCTAACACCTGTCTGGCTCATTGCCCAGCACCAAATCCAATGTAGCCTCACCTCTAGTTGGCCTATCTACATACTGAGTCAAAAAACCTTCCTGCACACTTTGTACGAAAACTGACCCCTCTAACGAGCTAGAGCTATAGCTATTCCAATCAATATTAGTAAAGTTAAAGTCCCCCATAACAATTACCCTATTACTTTCACTCCTGTCCAGGATTGACTTTGCAATCCTTTCCTCTACCTCTCTAGAACTTTTAGGAGGTCTATAAAAGACTCCCAACAGGGTGACCTCTCCTCTCCTGTTTCTAATCTCAGCCCATACTACCTCAACAGACAAGTCCTCATCAAACTTCTTTTCTGTCACTGTGATACAGTCTTTGACTAATAACGCCACTCCTCCCCCCCTTCTACCTCCTTCTCTACTCCGACTAAAGCATTTGTACCCCGGAACCTGCAACATCCATTCCTGTCCCTGCTCTACCCAAGTCTCTGAAATGGCCACAACATCGAAGTTCCAGGTACTGGTCCAAGCTGCAAGTTCCTCCCCCTTATTGCGAATACTCCTTGCATTAAAGTATACGCATCTCAAACCATGCTCCACCCCACCCGTACGCCGCTGTGTTTTACAACTCTCCTCTATAACCCCCTTACTCTCATCCCTCTCAGCACCCCAACTACTTAGGATCCCCCCCCCCGAATCAGTTTAAAGCCCCCATCATAGCCTTAGCAAATTTTCCCCCCAAGATATTAGTCCCCCTCTGGTTCAGGTGTAGACCATCTCTCTTGAAGAGGTCCCACCTATCCCAGAATGAGTCCCAATTGTTAGGAACCTGAACCCCTCCCTCCTGCACCATCCACGCAGCCATGAGTTCAAACTATCCCTTTCTCTGTTCATCTCTAAACTATCCCTTGGCACAGGCAAGAGTCCAGAGATAACCACTCTGCCTGTTATGGACCTAAGCTTCCACCCTAACTCCATAAATTTCTGTTTAATATCCCCTTCCCTTGTCCTACCTACATCATGTGTCCCATCATGTGACCTGAACCATTTGATGGGCAACACGACAGCTCAGTGACTATTGCTGTGCTGTGCAGACACATGGATTTGGGCCTGTGTCTGTGGGAGTTTGCGCATTCTCCCCGTGCTTGCGTGGGTTTTCTCTGGGTGCTCCAGTTTCCTCCCACATCCCAAAGATATGCTCTCAGGCTAATTGGCAGAACAAATTCTCTCTAAATTGTCTCACATTTGGTTATAATGCATAGATCTATAAACATAGATAGGGATGACAGGGATCATGGGTAGAAGTGGTAACATCGAGGTGCCAGCGCAGGCTCTTTGGGCCGAAGGGCCTGTTTCCCGTACTGTTTTGTTCTTTGTTCTTTCTTCTCTGTTCTAAAACCGTCCATGTATCCACACCACCAGGACTGTATCATTTCAAGTTTAAAGGTTATATACTATTGTCACAAGGAGGCTGACATTATGCTGCAATAAATTTGCAGTGAACATCCCCTAGTCCCCAAACTCCGGCATTTGTCCGATTATCCTGAATGAGAATTTATCATGGCTAATACATCTAACTAACATGTTTTTCAGTCTATGGGAGGAGACGGAACAGCCGGAGGTAGTAATAAATGGTGCATCTATAAAAGTCAGTGAGAGTCAGAGAACGACCTTCCTCAGATAAGACAATAATCCAGGTGTAGCCTCACCAACATCCTATACAATTGGGGATCACCATCCCTAAATGACCTGGATGAGGAGGTGGAGGGATGGGTGAGTAAGTTCGCCGATGACACGAAGGTCGGTGGTGTTGTGGATGGTCTGGAGGGATGTCAGAAGTTGCAGCATGACATCGACAGGATGCAAGACTGGGCGGAGAAGTGGCAGATGGACTTCAACGTGGATAAATGTGTTGTGGTCCATTTTGGCAGATCCAACAGGATGAATGAGTACACTATCAAAGGTAGGAGTCTTAGCTGTGTGGAAGAGCAGAGGGATCTTGGGGTCCGGGTCCATAAGACTCTCAAATCAGCCTCCCAGGTGGAGGATGTGGTTAAGAAAGCTTACGGTGTACTGGCCTTCATTCATTGAGGGATTGAGTTCAGGAGTCAGGAGGTAATGCTGCAGCTTTATAGGACCCTTGTCAGACCACACTTGGAGTACTGTGCGCAGTTCTGGTCGCCTCACTATAGGAAGGACGTGGAAGCTATTGAAAGGGTGCAGAGGAGATTTACAAGGATGTTGCCTGGATTGGGAGGCATGCCTTATGAAGACAGGTTGAGGGAGCTGGGACTGTTCTCCCTGGAGAGACGAAGGTTGAGAGGCGACCTGATAGAGGTTTACAAGATGTTGAGAGGAATAGATAGGGTGGACTCTCAGAGACTATTTCCCAGGGCTGAAATGGTCGCTACGAGAAGACACAGATTTAAGGTGCAGGGAAGCAAGTACGGAGGAAATGTTAGGGATAAGTTTTTCACTGAGAGAGTGGTGAGTGAATGGAATCAGCTGCCGTCGGTGGTGGTAGAGGCGAACTCGCTGGGGTCTTTTAAAAGACTTCTGGATGAGTATATGGCATCTAATGGGATTGGGGGTTATAGATAGGTCTATGGCTTGGTAGGTATAGATGTGATCGGCACAACCTTTGGGCCGAAGGGCCTGTTTGTACTGTAGTGTTCTATGTTCTAAATTGGAAGGAGGTGTTCTTGGGGAAAAGTACTGAAGGAAGGTGGCGGATTTTCAAGGAATGTTTGTCTGGCGCTCTGCATGACAACGTTCCAGTGAGACAAGGTGGTTTTGGTAAATCACGAGAACCATGGTGCACAAAGGTGTGATGAATCTAGTCAGGAAGAAAAGGTGTACAAAAGGTTCAGAGAACTGGGAAACGTTAAGGGTCTCGAGGAGTATAAGGCTTGTAGAAAGGTGCTTAAAAAGCAAATTGGGAGAGCCAGAAGAGGTCGTGAGAAGGCCTTGGCGGGTAAGATTAAGAAGAATCCCAAGGCATTCTATAAATATGTAACAGGTAAAAGGATGAGAAGTGAAGGGATTGGACATTTAAAAGGTGAAGGGGGAAATGTTTGTGTGGAACCGGAAGAAATGGCAGAGGTGCTTAATGAGTACTTTGCCTGAGTATTCATGGTGGTAAGTGATCTGGGAGGTTTGCAGCAGACTGAAAAGTTTGAGTATGTGGACGGTAAGAAAGAGGATGTGTTGGAACTTTTAAAGTCTATCAAGATAGATAAGTCGCCGGAACCGGATGGGATGTATCCCAGGCTTCTGTGAGAGGTGAGGGAAGTGATTGCAGAGTGCCTGGCGATGATCCTTGCGTCATCTCCGGAGATGGAAGAGGTTCTGGAGGACTGGAGGGTTGCGGATGTAGTTCCTATTTTCAAGAAAGGGAACAGGGACAGCCTGGGAAATTACCAAACAGTGAGTCTGGCTTCAGTGGTTGGTAAGTTTTTTTTTAGAGCAACACAGCACGGGAAACAGGCCCTTCGGCCCAACGAGCCAGCGCCGCCGTCATAACTTTATAGTAACAATTCCATTTTCCTACTCTAATTTTAGGTTATTCCTAATATGGAAGAATCTCAATATAGGGACAATTTGTTTCCCAATCAGCCTAAGAGCGAATTTTTGGGATGTGGGAGGAAACCGGAGCGCCCGGAGAAAACCCATGCAACCACGGGGAGAACATGCAAACTCCCGCAGAGTTTGCCCAATTCCAAGTGTCAGCACAGCTACAGCGATAGTCACTGAGCTGTCATGGTGCTCTTCAGATGGTCCAGATAAAGCACTCATTTACGACATGAAGCACCAGGCAACCCATGAATCAACATCCAAGAGCTGTCCTCGCACCACCTGCCGAATGCATGCTCCTTGTTGGTCAAGTTGGACCGAATTACCTGTGGAAAAAAAAAGTCATAGTTAAACAGTCCTACTATATCCCTCTATCTGCATACCGCTCATGTGGCTGTCCAAGAGACCCTTAAACAGCCCTAGCGTGCCTGCTCCCACCACCTTATTCGGCAGTGCATTCCACACCCCCACTACCCTTTGTGTGAAAAACTGCCCTCTAATATTCGTCTTATACATAGCCCCCCTCACCCTAAGGCCATGACCCCTCGTCCTATCCATTTCTGAAGGTGGAAAAAGTTTACCACCATTTACTCTATCTATACCCCTTATAATCTTATACACCTCTATTAGATCCCCTCTAAGCCGACGTCTTTCAAGGGAAAACAACCCCAGTCTATTCAATCGTTCCTCATAAGACAGTCCTTCCATACCAGGCAGCATCCTGGTAAACCTCCTCTGCACTCTCTCCAAGGACTCCACATCCTTCCGATAGTACGGCGACCAGAACTGGACGCAGTATTCCAAGTGAGGCCTAACCAACGTTCTATACAATTGCAACATCAAACTCCTACTCTTGTATTCTATACCCTTTTCTATGAAAGCTAACATACTATACGCTTTCTTTATCACCTTCTCCACCTGTAAAGACACCTTCAGAGACTTGTGAACCTGCACCCCCAAGTCTCTCTGCGTCTCTATGCTCCGTATAGTTTTACCTTTTATCCTATAACTCTCTTCTACATTTTTCCGGCCAAAATGCATCACCTCGCATTTATCCGGATTAAATTCCATTTGCCATCTATCTGCCCAGTCTACCAACCTGTCTATGTCCTGTTGTATTGCCTGACACTGCTCCTCTGTACCCGCCAATCCAAGCATCTTGGTGTCATCAGCAAATTTGCTGATCTCACCACCTACCCCTACTTCCAAGTCGTTTATGTAGACCACAAATAGAAGAGGACCTAGTACTGAGCCTTGTGGCACTCCACTAGTGACAGGCTTCCAGCCGGAAAAAGAGCCTTCCACTACTACCCTCTGTCTCCTCCTCCCGAGCCAGTTCTCGACCCATCTACATACCCGACCCTGTATCCCATGCGCCTTCACCTTCTCTATCAGTCTACCATGAGGAACCTTGTCAAACGCCTTACTGAAATCCATGTAGACGACATCAACAGCATGTCCTTCATCAACTGTTTTTGTCACTTCTTCAAAAAATTCCACTAGATTTGTAAGACAAGACTTCCCCTTGACGAAGCCATGCTGCGTATCCCTGATCAGATCGCAGCGCTCCAGATGCTCATACATCCTGTCCCTGAGGATCCTCTCCATTAGCTTACCTATAACTGAAGTCAAGCTCACCGGCCTATAGTTCCCTGGGTAATCCCTCTGACCTTTTTTAAACAACGGTACTACATTTGCTATCCTCTGGGACCTCACCTGTGTCCAAGGAAGAGACTAAGATTTGCGTCAGAGGCACAGCTAGGTCTTCCCTCAACTCCCTTAGCAGCCTGGGGTAAATGCCATCAGGCCCCGGAGCTTTATATGTCTTTAAGCTGCCTAACAGCCCCAACACCTCTTTCCTCGTAATCTTTATTTCCCTCAACGGATCCTCAACTTTGTCAAAATCAGCAACAGACATCTGGCCAGTCTCCTGCGTGAATACCGACGCAAAGTATTCATTCAGGATCTCCCCCATTCCCTCAGGCTCTAAGCATAGATCCCCTCCTCTGTCCCTGAGAGGTCCAATCTTGCCTCTAACCATCCTTTTGCTCCTTACATAGGAGTAAAATGCCTTAGGATTTTCCTTAATCCTACCTGCCAGAGCCACTTCGTGGCCCCTTTTT
The DNA here is from genome assembly GCA_024679065.1 of Sphyrna mokarran. NCBI lineage: Eukaryota > Metazoa > Chordata > Chondrichthyes > Carcharhiniformes > Carcharhinidae > Sphyrna > Sphyrna mokarran. The sequence goes on from JAGIQG010000005.1 coordinate 7,411,330, forward strand.
GCCTTTCTAACACCCCTTTTAAGATCCCGTCTACACTCTCTATAAGCTTCCAGCGCTGTCTCAGTCCCCAGTTGCCTAGATCTAATGTAAGCCTCTCGCTTCTTCCTGATCAAGTCCTCAATATCCCTGGTAAGCCACGGTTCTCTAATCCTACCTTTCCCATCCTTCCTCCTTGCCGGCACGTATCTTTCCTGCAGAGAGTTTAGTTTTCCCTTGAAAGACTCCCACATGTACCTCGTCGACCTGCCCTCGAAAAGCTTATCCCAGTCGGTATCTTTAAGATCTTGCCTAATCTGGCTGTATCTAGCCCTCCCCCAGTTAAATACCTTCCCTTTTGGGCAGGTCTCGTCCTTTTCCATTAATATCCTAAAGCAGACAGAGTTGTGATCACTATTTGACACATGCTCTCCTACCTCGACGTCAACCACCTGCCCTGCCTCATTCCCTAGAACTCAGTAAGAATTTAGCAACACCAATTTATAATCCAACCGATTTATTTGATAGTAAAAAAGCGAGCTTTCGACTCTTGTGTCTTCTTCAGGCAAATGCAGTGTTCTGGTCTGCAATAGCACACATCAGCACAGACAGTCAGAGATTGCTGATTAGAATGCGAATCCTTACATCTAACCTGCTATTCAAGTGTTAAAGTGGCTAACAATGTGTGTGAAGGGAATCCTGAGCATTGTTAGAGAATTGTGTATTTTCTCCAGACAGCACAGTAAGTGAGGTTTTTTGCTAACCCAGGCAAGTTACGGGGGTTACAGATAGTGTGTCATGAAGCCAAGATCCCTGTTAAGACCGTCCTCATGTGTGCGGAGCTTGGCTATCAGTCTCTGCTCAGCGACTCTGCGCTGTCGTGTATCACGAAAGCCCCCTTGAAGAACATTTACCCGCAGGTCGGAGGCCGAATGCCCATGACTGCTGAAGTGTTCGCCCACAGGAAGGGAACTGTTTTGCCTGGTGATTGCTGAGCGATGCTCATTCATCCGCTGTCGTAGTGTCTGCATGGTCTCCCCAATATACCATGCTTCGGGACATCCTTTCTTGCAACGTATTAGGTAGACAACGTTGGCCGAGTTGCAAGTGTATGTACTGTGTACCTGGTGAATGGTATCCTCACGTTTGATGATGTCGTCCATGTCTATGATCCGGCATGTCTTGCAGAGGTTGCTGTGGCAGGGTTGTGTGGTATTGTGGTCACTGTTCTACTGAAGGTTGGGTAGTTTGCTGCGAACAATGATCTGTTTGAGGTTGTGCGGTTGTCTGAAAGCAAGAAGTGGGGGGGTGGGGATGGCCCTAGCGAGATGTTCATCGTCATCAATGATATGTTGAAGACTCCGGAGAAGATGTCGTAGCTTCTCCGCTCCGGGGAAGTACTGGACAACAAAGGGTACTCTGTCCACCGTGTCCCGTGTTCGTCTTCTGAGGAGATCAGTGCGGTTTATCGTTGTGGCACGTCGGAACTGTCGATCGATGAGTCGAGCGCCATATCCTGTTCTCACGAGTGCATCCTTCAGTGTCTGGAGGTGTCTGTCACGATCCTCCTCATCTGAGCAAATTCTGTGTATACGGAGGGCTTGTCCATAGGGAATGGCTTCTTTAACGTGTCTAGGGTGGAAGCTGGAGAAGTGGAGCATTGTGAGGTTGTCTGTCGGTTTGTGGTACAGTGAGGTGCTGAGGTGACCGTCCTTGATGGAGATGCGTGTGTCCAAGAATGGAACTGATTCTGGAGAATAGTCCATGGTGAGTCTGATGGTGGGATGGAACTTGTTGATATCATCATACAAACAACTGTTTGCAGCAAACTACCCAACCTTCAGGAGAACAGTGACCACAATACCACACAACCCTGCCACAGCAACCTCTGCAAGACATGCCGGATCATAGACATGGACGACGTCATCAAACTTGAGGATACCATTCACCAGGTACACGGTACATACACTTGCAACTTGGCCAACGTTGTCTACCTAATACGTTGCAAGAAAGGATGTCCCGAAGCATGGTATATTGGGGAGACCATGCAGACACTACGACAGCGGATGAATGAGCATCGCTCAGCAATCACCAGGCAAAACAGTTCCCTTCCTGTGGGCGAACACTTCAGCAGTCATGGGCATTCGGCCTCCGACCTGCGGGTAAATGTTCTTCAAGGGGGCTTTCGTGATACACGACAGCGCAGAGTCGCTGAGCAGAGACTGATAGCCAAGCTCCGCACACATGAGGACGGTCTTAACAGGGATCTTGGCTTCATGACACACTATCTGTAACCCCCGTAACTTGCCTGGGTTAGCAAAAAACCTCACTTACTGTGCTGTCTGGAGAAAATACACAATTCTCTAACAATGCTCAGGATTCCCTTCACACACATTGTTAGCCACTTTAACACTTGAATAGCAGGTTAGATGTAAGGATTCGCATTCTAATCAGCAATCTCTGACTGTCTGTGCTGATGTGTGCTATTGCAGACCAGAACACTGCATTTGCCTGAAGAAGACACAGGAGTCGAAAGCTCGCTTTTTTACTATCAAATAAATCGGTTGGATTATAAATTGGTGTTGCTAAATTATTACTGAGTTCTTACCACCCCAATCCAACGCCGGCATCTGTACATCATTCCCTAGAACCAAATCCAGTATAGCCCCTTCTCTAGTCGGGCCATCCACATACTGGTCCAAGGACCCTTCCAAAACACAATGTACAAATTCCTCCCCGTCCACTCCTACAGCTCTGGGCACTCTCCAATCTACTCCAGGGAAATTGAAATCTCCCACTACTACTACCCTATTTTTCCTACACTTATCTAAAATGTCCCTGCATATTCCTTCTTCCACGGCCCGCGGGCCGTTGATGGAGAGGATCCTGAGGGACAGGATTTATAAGCGTTTAGAGAAGTTTAGTTTGATTAGAAATAGTCAACACGGCTTTGCCAAGGGCAGGCCGTGCCGTATGAGCCAAGTGGAGTTCTTTTAAAATGTGACTGAACACATTGATGAAGGAAGAGCAGTGGATATGGCTTACATGGATTTCAGCAAGGCGTTTGATAAGATCCCTCATGCAAGACTTCTTGAGAAGATGAGAGGGCATGGGATCCAAGGGGCTTTGGCCTTGTGGATCCGGAAATACCTTGCCTGTAGAAGGCACAGAGTGGTTATGGATGGGTCTTTTTCTGCATGGAGATCGGTCACCAATGGAGTGCCCCAAGGATGAGAAGAAGAAATACACTGGGGAGAAGGAGGTTCCGACTGGGCTTGGAAGTCTGGAATGTGTCTGTTTCAATACGAGGAGCGTAACGGGAAAAACGGATGAACTTAGGGCCTTAATGTTTGCGAGGAACTTGGTGCGAGCAACACCGTGGTTGTGGTGACAGAGACATGGTTAAAGGAAGGGGAGCAGTGGCAACTGAACATTCCTGGGTATAACTGTTTCAGGCATGACAGAGGAGGGTCCAGAAGAGGTGGAGGAGTGGTGTTGTTAGTTAAGGAGAGCATCACGGCGGTGCAGAGGAAGGACAATACAGAGGAGTTAGGAGTGGAGTCACTGTGGGTGGAATTGAGGAATAGAAAGGGGGCGATTACTATGCCAGGGGTGTATTATAGGCCACCCAACAGCCCACGGGTAGTTGAAGAAGGAATATGTAAAGACATTTTGGATAGGTGCAGAAAGAACAGAGTCGTTATAGTGGGAGATTTTAATCTCCCTAGGGTGGATTGGAAAGTACCTAAAGCTAGGGGTTTGGATGGGTAAGAATTTGTAAAATGTGTACTGGAAGGATCGTTGGAGCAGTATGTGGCTAGCCCGACTAGAAAAGGGGCTATATTGGATTTAGTTTTGAGTAATGAGCCAGGGCAGGTGGTTGATGCTGTAGTAGGGGAACATGTGGCTAACAGTGACCACAATTCTGTCTACTTTAGGATACAGATGGAAAAGGATGCTTGTTGCCCGAGGGGCAGGGTGCTGAATTGGGGGAAGGCTAACTATGGTCGGGTTAGGCAGGAACTTATGGAAACTGATTGGGAACGGTTGTTCAAGGGAGTACTGAAAATGTTGCAAGATAAATATGTGCTGGCCAAGAGGAGAGATGGGAAAGGTAGGATTAGAGAGCTGTGGATTACTAAGGATATTGAGGACTTGGTTAGGAAGAAAAGAGAAGCGTATGATAAGTCAGAGCAGCTGGGAACGGAGACAGCGTTGGAGGAATACAGAGAGAGTAGGACATAGAACATAGAACATTACAGCACAGAACAGGCCCTTCGGCCTTCGATGTTGTGCCGACCAATATAAAAAGCAATGACTCTCCAAACTAAACCATTCCCTTCTCTTCCATATACTTATCAACTAACCTCTTAAACGCCACCAAACTTGGCGCATCTACAACTGCTGCAGGCAGGGCATTCCACTCCCGAACCACCCTTTGGGTAAAGAACCTACCTCTGATATCCGTCCTATAGCTATCACCCCTTAATTTAAAGCTGTGTCCCCTCGTGCTAGCTTTCTCCATCCTCGGAAAAAGGTTATCACTGTCCATCCTATCTAAACCTCTAATCATCTTATATGTTTCGATCAGGTCCCCTCTTAGCCGCCTCCTTTCTAACGAAAACAACCTCAAATCCCTCAGCCTCTCTTCATAAGACCTGCCCTCCATACCAGGCAACATCCTGGTAAACCTCCTCTGTACTCTCTCCAATGCCTCCACATCTTTCTTATAATGCGGGGACAAGAACTGCACACAATACTCCAAGTGCGGCCGCACTAGAGTTTTGTACAGTTGCAACATGACGTTGCGGCTCCGAAATTCAATCCCCCTACCAATAAAAGCTAAGACTCCGTATGCCTTCTTAACAACCTTATCGACTTGACTGTCTACTTTCAGGGATCTATGCACATATACACCAAGATCCCTCTGTTCATCAACACTATTAAGAATCCTACCATTAGCCCTATACTTTACACATTTATTATTCCTGCCAAAGTGCATTACCTCACACTTTTCACATTAAACTCCATTTGCCACCTCTCGGCCCAGCTCTGCAACTTGTCCAAGTCTCTCTGCAAACTATAACACCCCTCTTCACTATCTACCACTCCACCGACTTTAGTGTCATCTGCAAATTTACAAATCCATCCTTCAATACCTTCATCGAGATCATTTATAAAAATTACAAACAGCAGGGGCCCCAATACAGACCCCTGAGGTTCACCACTTGTCACCGAGTGACAAGCTCGGAGGGAGCTCAAACGGGGAGTTAGAAGAACAAAAAGGGGGCATGAAACGATTTTGGCGGATAGGAGTAAGGAAAATCCAAAGGCTTTTTACTCCTATGTTAGGATTAAAAGGGTGGTTAGAGGAAAAATCGGACCTCTTAGGGACAGAGGAGGGGAACTGTGCTTCGAGCCCGAGGGAATGGCGGAGATCCTGAATGAATACTTTGCATCGGTATTCAGGAAGGAGAGGGGCTTGTTGACAGCTCCTGTCTCTGAGGGACCTGTGGACCAATTGAGGGAAATATCCAAACCGAGGGAGGAAGTCTTAGAGCTTCGAGGTAGCATTAAAATTGATAAATCTCCAGGGCTTGATGGCATTTATCCCAGACTGCTCAGAGAGGTGCGAGGTGAAATTGCTGGGCCTCTGATGCAAATCTTTGTCTCTTTTTTGGACACCAGTGAGGTCCCAGAGGATTGGAGAATAGCTAATGTTCTACCGTTGTTTAAAAAGGGTAGTAGGGATAACCCTGGGAATTATAGGCTGGTGGGTTTGACGCCAGTGGTAGGGAAGCTGTTGGAGATAGGATGTCTAGGCACTTAGAGCATTGAGATCTGATTAGGGTTATGCAGCATGGATTTGTTAAGGGGAGGTCGTGCCTTACAAATCTGGTAGATTTTTTGAGGAGGTGATGAAAACAGTGGACGAAGGGCGAGCCGTTGACGTTGTCTATATGGGTTTTAGTAAGGCGTTTGACAAAGTCCCTCATGGCAGGTTAGTTGAGAAGGTCAAGGCTAATGGGATACAAGGACAGGTAGGTAGATGGCTAAGTAACTGGCTTGGTAATAGGAGACAGAGAGTAATAGTGGAAGGGTGTTTTTCTAACTGGAGGTTGGTCACTAGTGGTGTGCCGCAGGGCTCGGTACTGGGACCTCTTCTATTTGTAATATATATAAATGAGTGGAAGAGGGAGTAAGTGGAGTAATCAGCAAGTTTGCAGACGATACAAAGATGGCTGGACTTGTGGATAGTGAGGAGCATTGTCAGGCGATGCAGCAGGACATAGATAGGCTGGTAGCTTTGGTGGACAGATGGCAGATGGAATTCAATCTTGATAAATGTGAGGTGATGCATTTTGGGAGAAAGAATGTAGGGAGGAGGTATATGATAAAGAGTAGACCTATTAAGAGTATAGAAACACAAAGGGACCTCGGGGTGCAAGTGAACAAGTCTCTGAAGGTGGCAGAGCAAGTGGAGAAGGTTGTGAAGAAAGCATATAGTATGTTAGGCTTTATAGGAAGGAGTATAGAGTACAAGAGCTGGCCTTTAATGTTGCAGTTGTATAAAACGTTGGTTAGACCTCATTTGGAATACTGCGTCCAGTTCTGGTTGCCCTACTACCGGAAGGACGTAGAGACTCTGGACAGAGTGCAGAGGAGGTTTACCAGGATGCTGCCTGGTATGAAAAGCCTGAGTTACGAGGAGCGGTTAGGCAAATTGGGACTGTTTTCCTTCGAAAGATGTAGACTTAGAGGAGATCTAATAGAGGTGTAGAAGACTTCTGCAGAAAATGCAGATGTATGGGATAGAGGGTGATTTAGCTAATTGGGTTAGGAATTGGTTAGCAGGTAGAAGACAGAGGGTGGTGGTTGATGGAAGATATTCATCTTGGAGTTTGGTGACAAGTGGTGTACCTCAGGGGTCTGTTTTGGGGCCCCTGCTGCTTGTAATTTTTATAAATGATCTGGATGAGGGTATTGAAGGATGGATTAGTAAATTTTCAGATGACACTAAAGTCGGTGGAGTGGTAGATAGTGAAGAGGGGTGTTATAGTTTGCAGAGGGACTTGGACAAGTTGCAGAGCTGGGCCGAGAGGTGGCAAATGGAGTTTAATGTGGACAAGTGTGAGGTAATGCACTTTGGCAGGAATAATAAATGTGTAGAGTACAGGGCTAATGGTAGGATTCTTAATAGTGTTGATGAACAGAGGGATCTTGGTGTATATGTGCATAGATCCCTGAAAGTAGGCAGTCAAGTCGAGAAGGTTGTTTAGAAGGCATATGGAGTCTTAGCTTTTATTGGTAGGGGGATTGAATTTCGGAGCCGCAACGTCATGTTGCCACTGTACAAAACTCTAGTGCGGCCGCACTTGGAGTATTGTGTGCAGTTCTGGTCCCCACATTATAAGAAAGATGTGGAGGCATTGGAGAGGGTACAGAGGAGGTTTACCAGGATGTTGCCTGGTATGGAGGGCAGGTCCTATGAAGAGAGGTTGAAGGATTTGAGGTTGTTTTCGTTAGAAGGGAGGCGGCTAAGAGGGGATCTTATTGAAGCATATAAGATGATTAGAGGTTTAGATAGGGTGGACAGTGATAGCCTTTTTCCTAGGATGGAAAAAGCTAGCACGAGGGGACACAGCTTTAAATTAAGGGGTGATAGTTATCGGACGGATATCAGAGGCAGGTTCTTTACCCAAAGGGTGGTTCGGGAGTGGAATGCCCGGCCTGCAGCAGTTGTAGATGCGCCAAGTTTGGTGGCGTTTAAGAGGTTAGTTGATAAGTATATGGAAGAGAAGGGAATGGTTTAGTTTGGAGGGGCATTGCTTTTTATATTGGTCGGCGCAACATCGAAGGCCGAAGGGCCTGTTCTGTGCTGTAATGTTCTATGTGTACAAGATTATGAGGGGTATAGATAAACAGAGTTAAGCTTTTTCCTAGGATGGACTCGAATAGCACGAGGGGTTATGGTCTTAGGGTGAGGGGGGTAAGGTATAATTTGGATGCTAGAGGGAGTTTTTTCACACAGAGGGTGGTGGAGGTATGGAATGCGCTGCCAAGTAAAGTGGTGGAGGTAGGTACTCTGGAGTTATTTAAGAAATACTTACTTGGACACATGAACAGAATGGGAATGGAAGGGTATAGAAAACTGATTTAAAATAGGGATCATGAGCCTTGGGAGTCCCTGGGAAGTGTGTAAATAGATGATGATATTGATGTACTTGTTTTTATCCTACAGGTGCTTTGGTCCACCTTGTTGTTTAATGAGGGCATACACGCGATGGGTCGTGAGAGGGCTGCTCTTGGATTTTTTTTTTCGACAGTATCCTATTGCTTCATGTCGTTACTGTACGCTTGACCTGGACCATTTGATGGGCAACACGACAGCTCAGTGACTATCGCTGTGTTGTACAGATACATGGATTTGGGCCTGTGTCTGTGGGAGTATGTGCATTCTCCCCGTGCTTGGGTGGGTTTTCTCCAGGTGCTCTGGTTTCCTCCCACATTCCAAAGATGTGCTCTTAGGCTAATTGGCAAAACAAATTCTCCCTAAATTGTCTCAAATTTGGTTTATAATCCATAGATCTATAAACATAGACAGGGATCATGGGTAGAGGTGGGAACATCGGCGGCGCGGGCTCTTTGGGCCGAAGGGCCTGTTTCCTGTGCTGTTTTGTTCTTTGATCTGTTCTAGGACCCTTGCTGTTTGTCATTTTCATAAATGACCTGGATGAGGAAGTCGAAGGATGGGTTAGTAAGTTCGCCAATGATATGAAGGTTGGTGGTGTTGTGGATATTGTGGAGGGATGTCAGAAGTTGCAGCAAGACATAGATAGGATGCAAGAATGGGCAGAGAAGTGGCAGATGGGCTTCAACACAGATAAATGTGTACTGGTCCATTTTGGCAGGAACAATGGGATGAAGGAGTACAATATCAACGATATCTTAGCAGCGTTGAGGAGCAGAAGGATCTTGGGGTCCGAGTCCATAGGACTCTTAAATCGGCCTCGCAGGTGGAGGATGTGGTCAAGAAGTAATATGGTATACTGGTCTTCATTAATTGAGGGACTGAGTTTAGAAGTCGGGAAAGTTAATGCTGCAACTTTATAAGACCCTTGTCAGACCCCACTTGGAGTACTGTTTGCAGTTCTGGTCGCCTCACTATAGGAAGGATGTGGAAGCTATTGAGAGGGTGCAGAGAAGATTTACAAGGATGTTGCCTGGATTGGGCGGTATGCCCTAAGAAGATAGGATGAGGGAGCTAGGTCTCTTCTCCCTGAAGAGACAAAGGTTGAGACAGAGGTTTATAAGATATTGAGAGGTATAGATAGGGTGGATTTTTGGAGGCTATTTCCCAGAGCTGAAATGGTTGCTACGAGAGGACACAGGTTTAAGGTGATGGGCAGCAAGTATAGAGGTGATGTTAGGCATACATTTTTCATTCAGAGGGTGGTGAGTGAATGGAATCGGCTGCCGTCGGTCATGGTGGAGATGAACTTTTAAAAGACTTCTGGATGAGCACATGAGAATAAATGGGATTGGGAGTTATAGACAGTTCTGTGGCCTAGTTGTATGGGTACGATAGGCACAACTTATGGGCCAAAGGGCCTGATTGTGCTGTAGTGTTCTATGTTCTATGTAATTGCAGCAAAACACCCGTATAACTATATTCAAACACTCTTGCTTCTTTGCCTTCTTTACTGTCTGCTGTACCTATGCGCTTACTTTCAATGACTGTTGCATAAGGAATCTAAGGTTTCACTGAATATCAACTTCTTTCAATTTATATCCATAATAATGTCTTCCTATTTTTGCTACCAAAGTGGATAACCTCACATTTATCCACATCATACTGCATCTGCCATAAAGATACCCACATCCTCAGTCTGTCTGAATCACACTAAAGCATCTCTGCATCCTTTTCACATTCACCCTCCCATCCCTCTTTGTATTATTTCCAAATTTGCAATGATACATTCAGTTCCCTCTTCCAAATCATTAATGTGTAATGTGAACAGTTGTGGTCCTACCACAGATCCCTGCAGAACTTCACTAGTTACTGACTGCCAATCAGAAAAAGACCCATTTATTCCAACTCTTTGCTTCCTATCTGCTAACCAGCTTTCTATTCATCTCAAAACATTACCTGCAATCTCATGTGCTTAACCTTTGCATAACAGCTGTTATTGAGACCCTGTTGAAAACTTTCTGAAAATCGAAACAAACCACATCCACTGGTTCTCCTTGGTTAACTCTACTAGATACATCCTCAAAGTATTCAAATAGATTCGTCAAGCATGATTTTCCTTTTGTAAATCCATATTGACTTTGATGAATAAACCATTGGCTTCCAAATTGCAAGTTATAAAATCCTTGATAATGATGCTAGCAACTTCCCCAGTATACGTTGTTACACTCACTGGTCTATAGTTCTTTATTTTCTATCTCCCTTTTTGAATAATGGGCTTTCATTAATAATTTCATCAATAATTGAATAATTTGGCTTCCAATCTGTAGGGACTATTCTAGAATCCAAAGAATTGGAAAATAACCGCCAATGGATCTACTATTTCCAGGGCCACTTCCTTAAGTACTATGGGATGAAGATTATCAGACCCTAGAGATTTATCCACCTTCAATCCCTTCAGTTTCCCCAAAACCATTTCTCTACTAATGCTGATTTTCTTCAGCTCCTCACTAAAACATGTTTCTCTCAGCACTTCTATACAGAATTAATGTTGTCCTTTCTGAAGGCTACACAAAAAGACAACATTTAACCTTTAAAACATTTAAAAGAACACATTTCTTCATTGTCTGCGATGAATTCTCCCATTTCTGACTCTAGGGGGCTTACGTTTGTTTTTGTCAATCTTTTCCTCTTTACATATCTATAGAAACTTTTACTGTCAATTTTTATGTTGCCTGCCATGTCACTTTCATATTCCTTGGCCCTCTTTTGTTGAATTTAAACTGTTCGCAATGCTCAGGCCAATTGCTTCTACTTACCAATTAATATGATTCTTTCTTGAATTTAATACTATCTCTAATTTCCCTTGTAAGCCATGGTTTGGCCGCAATTCCCTTATAACTCTTGTGCCAAACAGGAATAAACAAACTTCTGGAGTTTACATATTTGTTCTTTAAATGCCTGGCATTGTCTGTCCACAGTCTTTCCTTTCTGTCGTGTTCCCCAGTCCATCGTGGCCAATTCATGTCCCATACTATCATAGTTAGCTCTTTTGAGATTCAGGACCCTGGTCTCAGAATCAGCTCCATCATCATCCACCTTGATGCAGAATTCTACCATATTATGGTCGCTTATCCATAAGATTTCTCACAATTAGAGTGCCAACTAATTGTTTTTTATTGCACCATACCAAGTCCAAGATGGCTTGCCCCTTTGTTGGTCCTCAACGTATTGCTCCAGAAGACATCTTGTATGCACTCCAAAAATTCCTCCTCTCCTGTAGTGTGACTAATTTGACTCTCCCAAACTGTATCCAGATTAAAGTCGGTCATAATCACAGATGTTCCTTTAACGCATGCATCTCTGAATTTCCTATCTAATGTTATTCCCAACATTACCACTATAATTTGGTGATCTGCATACCAACCCCACTAATGTTTCTTATTTCTCGTTGTTTCTTAACTTGACTCATATATATTTCATGCATATTTCATCTGTGCTGATATGTTTCCGCAATATTGCCTTCATCAATCGAGGAATTGAGTTTAGGAATCGAGAGATAATGTTGCAGCTATATAAGACCTTGGTCAGACCCCATTTGGAGTACTGTGCCCAGTTCTGGTTGCCTCATTTCAGGAAGAATGTGGAAGCCATAGAAAGGGCGCAGGGGAGATTTACATGGTGTTGCCTGGATTGGGTGTTATGCCTTACGAGGATAGGTTGAGGGGACTCGGCCTTTTCTCCTTGGAGAGATGAAGGATGAGAAATGACCTGATAGAGGTGTATAAGATTTGAAAGGTATTGTTTGAGTGGATAGTCAGAGGCCTTTTTCCAGGGCTGAAATGGTTGCCACAAGAGGACACATGTTTAAGGTGCTGGGGAGTCAGTACAGAGAAGATATCAGGGGTAAGTTTTTCACTAAGAGTAGTAGTGTGTGGAATGGGCTAGTGGCAACAGTGGTGGGGCGGATTTGACAGGGTCTTTAAGAGACTTTTAGATAAGTACATGGAACTTAAGATAGAGAGTTATGGGTAAGCCTAGTAATCTCTAAGGTAGGGACATGTTTGGCACAACTTTGTGGGTCGAAGGGCCTGTATTGTGCTGTAGTTTTTTCTATGTTTATATTGTTATCGGAAATTACCACTTTGGAGTCAGACTGGAGGTGCAACAAAACAGTTTTATTTAACGAAGCTTTGTACAGAAAAGACACTGGCACTCTGCAGTGCTGAGCAGCTACCTTCTTTCAACAATACAATAGGAGCGGTCCAACTTTATACCTTTCATACAATATATGGACCGGACACCATTAACATAATGTTGTAATCAAATAGGTGAACATCGTTTAACACATCGTTATGGACGATATGTACATGAAAATTTCAATATCACATTGTTCCATAAATGGATACATTTCCTTTTTATCAATGACTTAGTTTCGGTCTATTCATACAATAATTGGTTTTCCTGCATTTATGTATTCCTGTTTCTACTTGTGGCTAATCTCTCATCAGACCCCACTGTACCAGGACTACCTTTATCTTTTAAGGTGCCTGGCTTCCTGCAGTATTTGTTCCCTGTATGTTTAATTCAAATAACTGTCTATCCTGTATGTTTTAAATTTCAAGTAATTGTCTGCATTGAAAGTCAGTGCCCGCTTAATGTCTTTTAACCCTTCATGTGCTGCGCAGCTATTTTTATGCCAGGCATCCATCTTTATGGTTTTTATTCCCACTACACTATGTTTCTACGTTTAACATGATATCACTATCATCTTTAATCAACAATGCAATTCTGCACTTTTTCCTTTGTTTTGCTTTCCTAAAAACTGAAGAGCCCTCAATGTTTAGTTCCCATCCTTGTTCATCTTGAAGCCAGGTCTCCACGATGCCAACTATATCATATCTCCTTTCTGTGCAAGTAATTCATGTATTTTGTTTTGAATGTTCTGAGTATTTAGATACAAGACTTTAAGTTGGGCACTTTTAATATTTCCTCTCCTTTTCCTATTTTTTAGTCAATCCTTATCTGATTCTGGCCCTTGATTTCTCTGCCTATCACTTTCCTTATTCTCCTTTCTGTTTTTGCCTCTTGTTCTTAATTCCTCCTGCTTTGAATTCTTGCAAAGGTTGTTGTTTCCTGCCATATTAGTTTAAACCTTCCCAACCACTTTAGCAAGTACCCTTCCAAAGGGCATCAATCCTGATCCTGCCCAGGTGCAACCCATCCAGTTTGTACAGGTCCCATCTCAGAGCATTACAGCGCAGTACAGGCTCTTTGGCTCTCGATGTTGCTCTAATCAGTGGAACAAATCTAATGACCCTCTAACTTAAACTATTCCAATGTTATCCATATGCCTATCCACTGACCATGTGAACGCCCTTAAAGTTGGCGAGTCCACAACAGCTGCAGGCAGGGCATACCGCGCCCTTAATACCTTGAGTAAAGAACTTACCTCTGACATCCATCTTATAATTACCAACCCTCAATTTAAAGCTATGTCCCCTCGTGTTAGCATCACCATCCGAGGAAAAAGGCTCTCACTGTCCACCCTATCTAACCCTCTGATCATCTTGTATGCCTCAATTAAGTCACCTCTTACCCTTCTTCTCTCTAATGAAAATAACCCCAAGTCCCTCAGCCTTTCTTCATAAAACCTTCCCACCACACCAAGCAACATTCTGGTAAACCTCCTCTGCACCCTTTCCAATGCTTCCACATCTTTCTTATAATGCAGTGACCAGAATTGTACTCAATACTCCAACAGCGACTGCACAAGAGTTTTGTACAGTTGCAACATGATCTCACTGCTCCGAAATTCAATCCCTTTACCAATAAAAGCTAACACACTATGTGCCTTCTTAACAACCTCATCAACCTGGGTGCCAACTTTCAGGGATCTATGCACATGTACACCACGCTCGTCGACATTACAAGAGTCCTTCCATTCACCCTATATTCTGTACTCTTGTTACTCTTACCAAAGTGAATCACCTCACACTTTTCCGCATTAAACTCCATTTGCCACCTCTCAGCCCAGCTCTGCAGCTTATCTATGTCCCTCTGCAAACTGGAACATTCATCCTCTCTGTCAACAACTCCTCTGACTTTGGTGTCATCAGCAAATTTATTAACCCATCCTTCTACACCCTCATCCAGGTCATTTATTAAAATGGCAAACAGCAGTGGCCCCAAAACAGATCCTGAGGCACACCATTAGTAACTGAACTCTAGGTTGAATATTTCCCATCAACCACCACTCTCTGTTTTCTAACAGTTAGCCAATTCCTGATCCAAACTACTAAATCACCCTCAATCCCATGCATATGCATTTTCTGCAGTAGCCTAACATGGGGAACCTTATCACTTTGCTAAAATCCATATAGAACATAGATCATAGAACATAGAACATAGAACACTACAGCACAAACAGGCCCTTCGGCCCACAAGTTGTGCCGAACACATCAAAACCTACCCAGCCATAGACCTATCTATAACCCCCAATACCATTGGATCCCATATACTCATCCAGAAGTCTTTTAAAAGACCCCAGCGAGTTCGCCTCGACCACCACCGACGGCAGCCGATTCCATTCACTCACCACCCTCTGAGTGAAAAACTTTCCCCTAGCATCCCCTCTGTACTTGCTTTCCTGCACCTTAAATCTGTGCCCTCTCGTCGCGACCATTTCAGCCCTGGGAAATAGTCTCTGACAGTCCACCCTATCTATTCCTCTCAACATCTTGTAAACCTCTATCAGGTCGCCTCTCAACCTTCATCTCTCCAGGGAGAACAGTCCCAGCTCTCTCAACCTGTCTTCATAAGGCATGCCTCCCAATCCAGGCAACATCCTTGTAAATCTCCTCTGCACCCTTTCAATAGCTTCCACGTGCTTCCTATAGTGAGGCGACCAGAACTGCGCACAGTACTCCAAGTGTGGTCTGACAAGGGTCCTATAAAGCTGCAGCATTACCTCCTGACTCCTGAACTCAATCCCTCGATGAATGAAGGCCAGTACACCGTAAGCTTTCTTAACCACATTCTCCACCTGGGAGGCCGATTTGAGAGTCTTATGGACACGGACCCCAAGATCCCTCTGCTCTTCCACACAGCTAAGACTCCTACCTTTGATAGTGTACTCATTCATCCCGTTGGATCTGCCAAAATGGCCCACAACACATTTATCCACGTTGAAGTCCATCTGCCACTTCTCCGCCCAGTCTTGCATCCTGTCGATGTCATGCTGCAACTTCTGACATCCCTCCAGACCATCCACAACACCACCGACCTTCGTATTGTCGGCGAACTTACTAACCCATCCCTCCACTTCCTCATCCAGGTCATTTATGAAAATGACAAACAGCAAGGGTCCCAGAACAGATCCCTGGGGCACTCCACTGGTGACCGACCTCCATGCAGAAAAAGAGCCATCCACAACCACCCTCTGCCTTCTGCAGGCAAACCAGTTCTGGATCCACAAGGCCAAAGCCCCTTGGATCCCATGTCCTCTCACCTTCTCAAGAAGTCTTGCATGTGGGACCTTGTCAAATGCCTTGCTGAAGTCCATGTACACCACGTCCACTGCTCTTCCTTCGTCAAAGTGTTCAGTCACATTTTCGAAGAACTCAATTAAGCTCGTAAGCCACGACCTGCCTTTTACAAAACCATGTTGACTATTTCTAATCAACCTAAACTTCTCCAAATGCTCGCAAATCTTGTCCCTCAGAAGCCTCTCCATCAGCTTACCAACCACTGAGGTCAGACTCACCGGTCGGTAATTTCCAGGACTATCCCTGTTCCTTTTCTTGAAAATAGGGACCACATCCGCAATCCTCCAATCCTCCAGAACCCCTCCCGTCTCCATCGACGATGCAAAGATCATCGCCAGGGGCTCTGCAATGACATCCCTCACCTCTCACAATAACCTGGGGTACATCCCATCTGGTCCCGGAGACTTGTCTATCTTGATATACACCACATCAACTGCTTTACCCTTATCCACTTCTTTGGTCGCCTTCTCAAAAGAACTCAATAAAGTTTGTGAGGCATACCTACCCTTGTTGACTATCCTTAATCAATTTATTTCTCTCTAGATGATTATAAATCCGATCTCTTAGGATTCTTTCCAAAACTGCCCACAACTGAAGTAAAGCTCACCAGTCTATAATTCCCAGGATGGTCTCTACTCCCCTTCTTGAACAAGGCTATCCTCCTGTCTTCCAGCACTATAATGTAGCCAATGACGACATGAAGATTAAAGCCAAAGGCTCTGCAATCTCCTCCCTAGCCTCCCAGAGAATCCTAGTATAAATACCATCCAGCCCAGGGGACTTATCTATTTTCATACTCTCAAGAATTGCTAACACCTCCTCCTTATATACCTCAATCCCACTTAGTCTAAAAGCTTATATCTCGGTATTCTCCTTGACTAGACTGACTTTTTCCTGCGTGAATACTGTCAAAAAATATTAATTTAGTGCCTCTCCTATCTCTTCAGGCTCCATGCACAACTTCCCACTACTGTCTCTGACTGGCCCTAATCTTGCCCTACCCAATCTTTTATTTCTGACATACCTATAGAAAGCTTTAGGCTGCTCCTTGATCCTACCCACCAAAGTCTTCTCATGTCCTCTTCTAGCTCTTCTTAACTCTTTTTAGTTCCTTCCTAGCTAACTTATAACTCTCCCGTGCCCTAACTGAGCCTTCACGTCTCATTTTTACATAAGCCTCCTTCTTCCTCTTCACCAGAGATTCAACTTCCTTAGTCCACCACGGTTCCCTCTCTCGACCACTTCCTCCCTGCCTGACAGGTACATATTTATCAAGGACTTGCAGTAGCTGCTTCTCGAACAAGCTCCACGTTTCAGTAGTTCCCAGCCCATGCAGTTTCCTACTCCAATCTATGTATCTTAAATCTCACCTAATAGCCTCATAATTACCTTTCCCCCCGCTATAACTTCTGCCCTTTGGTATATACCTATCCTTTTGCATCACTAAGGTAAACGTAACTGAATTGTGGTCACTAACATCAAAGTGCTCACCTACCTCCAAGTCTAACACTGGTCTGGTTCATTACGTAGTACCAAATCCAATGTGGCCTCACCTCTTGGTGGCCTATCTACATACTGTGTTAGGAAATCTTCCTGCACATATTGGACAAAAAACTGACCTCTCCAACATGCTTGAACTATAACTTTACAAATATCGATTGGAAAAGCTAAAGTACCCCATAACAACTACCCTATTACTTTCGCTGCTATCCAGGATCATCCTTGCAATCCTTTCCTCTAAATCTCTGAAACTTTCTGGAGGCTTATAAGAAATTCCCAGCAGTGTGACTCTCCTTTCCTGTTTCTAATTTCAGCCCAAACTACCTCAACAGACAAGTCCACATCAAATGTCCTTTCTGCTACCGTAACACTGTCCTTGACTAACAATGCCACGCCTTCCCCTCTTCTACCACCTTTCTCTGCTCTGACTGAAACATCTAAACCCCAGAACCTGCAACAACCAATCATTCTTGTCCCTGTTCTATCCATGTCTCTGAAATGGCGATGTCCGAGATCCCAATCCAGGCTGCAAGTTCATTCACCTTGTTGCGTATGCTCCTTGCATTAAATTATACCTCACCCAGGATTGGTCCCAATTCCTTGGGAATCTGAAACTCTCCCCCTCACACCATCTTTTCAGCTATGCATTCATCCTGCGTATCCTGTTGTTGCTATTCTGGCTAGCATGTGGCACAGTTAATAATCCTGAGATGATTATCTTTGAGGTCCTATTTTTCACCTTGCTTTTTAGTCCCTATATTCTGTTTTTGGGATCTCATCCTTTTTTTAACCTTTGTCGTTTGCACCATTATGTACTACAATTTTGTACCACATAATGCTGTTTGCCCTCTCTCTTCATAATGTCTGCAGATGCAGAAGGCTTCATATTCATTGATCATTGGGAAGTCTTCAGGAGGGAGGGTCATCCATTCAAGAGGGATAGGGAGCAGTTGACTGGGAGAGGAACCCATATTTTAGCTGGGAGGTTAGCTGGAGTGTTTCAGAAGTGTTTAAACTAATAGGGAGGGAGGGTGGGGAGAGAGAGGGAACTGGGGGTGGGAGAGAGAGGGATGATAGGGTAACACCAGAAGGTAGAAAGGATTATCCGAGAGCTGAGGGTCTTCAGTGCATGTGTTTTAATGCGAGGAGTGTGACTGGCAAAACAGATGAACTGAAGGCAATAATGTGCACAAGGAGTTTAGATGTGGTGGCGGTGACCAAGACGTGGTTGAAGGAGGGGCAAGACTGGCAATTGAATATTCCAGGATATAAGTGTTTTAGGCATGACAGAGTTGGTATAAGGAGAGGCGGGGGAGTGGCTTTATTAGTTAAGGACAACATCATAGCAGTGCAGAGGGAGGGAGGTATGGATGATTTAGGAATTGAGTCTCTATGGGTGGAGTTGAGGAATAGGAAGGGAGTGGTTACTCTGTTGGTTGTTTACTACAGACCGCCCAACAGCCCGTGGGCCGTGGAAGAAGGGATATGCAGGGACATTTTAGATAAGTGTAGGAAAAATAGGGTAGTAGTAGTGGGAGATTTCAATTTTCCTGGAGTAGATTGGAGAGTGCCCAGAGCTGTAGGAGTGGACGGGGAGGAATTTGTACATTGTGTTTTGGAAGGGTCCTTGGAGCAGTATGTGGATGGCCCGACTAGAGAGGGGGCTATACTGGATTTGGTTCTGGGGAATGAGCCAGGGCAGGTGGTTGACGTCGAGGTAGGAGAGCATGTGTCAAATAGTGATCACAATTCTGTCTGCTTTAGGATATTAATGGAAAAGGACGAGACCTGCCCAAAAGGGAAGGTATTTAACTGGGGGAGGGCTAGATACAGCCAGATTAGGCAAGATCTTAAAGATACGGACTGGGATAAGCTTTTCGAGGGCAGGTCGACGAGGTACATGTGGGAGTCTTTCAAGGGAAAACTAAACTCTCTGCAGGAAAGATACCTGCCGGCAAGGAGGAAGGATGGGAAAGGTAGGATTAGAGAACCGTGGCTTACCAGGGATATTGAGGACTTGATCAGGAAGAAGCGAGAGGCTTACATTAGATCTGGGCAACTGGGGACTGAGACAGCGCTGGAAGCTTATAGAGAGTGTAGACGGGATCTTAAAAGGGGTGTTAGAAAGGCAAAAAGGGGTGTTAGAAAGGCAAAAAGGGGCCACGAAGTGGCTCTGGCAGGTAGGATTAAGGAAAATCCTAAGGCATTTTACTCCTATGTAAGGAGCAAAAGGATGGTTAGAGGGAAGATTGGACCTCTCAGGGACAGAGGTGGGGAACTATGCTTAGAGCCTGAGGGAATGGGGGAGATCCTGAATGAATACTTTGCGTCGGTATTCACGCAGGAGACTGGCCAGGTGTCTGTTGCTGATGTTGACAAAGTTGAGGATCGGTTGAGGGAAATAAAGATTACGAGGAAAGAGGTGTTGGGGCTGTTAGGCAGCTTAAAGACATATAAAGCTCCAGGGCCTGATGGCATTTACCCCAGGCTGCTAAGGGAGTTGAGGGAAGACCTAGCTGGGCCTCTGACGCAAATCTTTGTCTCTTCCTTGGACACAGGTGAGGTCCCAGAGGACTGGAGGATAGCAAACGTAGTACCGTTGTTTAAAAAGGTCAGAGGGATAACCCAGGGAACTATAGGCCGGTGAGCTTGACTTCAGTTATAGGTAAGCTAATGGAGAGGATCCTCAGGGACAGGATGTATGAGCATCTGGAGCGCTGCGATCTGATCAGGGATACGCAGCATGGCTTCGTCAAGGGGAAGTCTTGTCTTACAAGTCTAGTGGAATTTTTTGAAGTGACAAAAACAGTTGATGAAGGACATGCTGTTGATGTTGTCTACATGGATTTCAGTAAGGCGTTTGACAAGGTTCCTCATGGTAGACTGATAGAGAAGGTGAAGGCTCATGGGATACAGGGCCGGGTATGTAGATGGGTCGAGAACTGGCTCGGGAGGAGGAGACAGAGGGTAGTAGTGGAAGGCTCTTTTTCCGGCTGGAAGCCTGTCACTAGTGGAGTGCCACAAGGCTCAGTACTAGGTCCTCTTCTATTTGTGGTCTACATAAACGACTTGGAAGTTGGGGTAGGTGGTGAGATCAGCAAATTTGCTGATGACACTAAGATGCTTGGATTGGCGGGTACAGAGGAGCAGTGCCAGGCAATACAACAGGACATAGACAGGTTGGTAGACTGGGCAGATAGATGGCAAATGGAATTTAATCCGGATAAATGCGAGGTGATGCATTTTGGCCGGAAAAATGTAGAAGAGAGTTATAGGATAAAAGGTAAAACTATCCAGAGTATACAGACGCAGAGAGACTTGGGGGTGCAGGTTCACAAGTCTCTGAAGGTGTCTTCACAGGTGGAGAAGATGATAAAGAAAGCGTATAGTATGTTAGCTTTCAGAGAAAAGGGTATAGAATACAAGAGTAGGAGTTTGATGTTGCAATTGTATAGAACGTTGGTTAGGCCTCACTTGGAATACTGCGTCCAGTTCTGGTCGCCGTACTATCGGAAAGATGTGGAGTCCTTGGAGAGAGTGCAGAGGAGGTTTACCAGGATGCTGCCTGGTATGGAAGGACTGTCTTATGAGGAACGATTAGATAGAATGGGGTTGTTTTCCCTTGAAAGACGTCGGCTTAGAGGGGATCTCATAGAGGTGTATAAGATTATAAGGGGTATAGATAGAGTAAATGGAGGTAAACTTTTTCCACCTTTAGAAATGGATAGGACGAGGGGTCATGGCCATAGGGTGAGGGGGGCTATGTATAGGACGAATATTAGAGGGCAGTTTTTCACACAAAGGGTAGTGGGGGTGTGGAATGCACTGCCGAGTAAGGTGGTGGGAGCAGGCACGCTAGGGCTGTTTAAGGGTCTCTTGGACAGCCACATGAGCGGTATGCAGATAGAGGGATATAGTAGGACTGTTTAACTATGGCTTTTTTTTCCCACAGGTAATTCGGTCCATACTTGACCAACAAGGAGCATGCATTTGGCAGGTGGTGCGAGGACAGCTCTTGGATGTTGATTCATGGGTTGCCTGGTGCTTCATGTCGTAAATGAGTGCTTTATCTGGACCATCTGAAGGGCACCATGACAGCTCAGTGACAATCGCTGTAGCTGTGCAAAAACTTGGAATTGGGCCGGTGTCTGCGGGAGTTTGCGCGTTCTCCAGGCGCTCCGGTTTCCTTCCACATCCCAAAAATTCGCTCTTAGGCTGATTGGGAAACAAATTGTCCCTACATTAAGATTCTTCCATATTAGGAATAACCTAAAATTAGAATAGGATAATGGAATTGTTACTATATAGTTATGACGGCGGTGCGGGCTCGTTGGGCCGAAGGGCCTGTTTCCCGTGCCGTGTTGCTCTAAAAAAAAAATGCCCCAAGACGTCCTTGACCCTATGACCAGGGTGGCAACATACCATCTTGGAATCCTGTTTGCAGCCACAGAAACACTATCTGTTTCCCTTCCAATCGAATCCCCTATAATTATTGCATTTTCACATTTTTTATTTTTCCCCTTTTCAGCAGAACCAACAATGGATTTGGCTGTTGCTGTTTTCAGGTCATTCCCCTCAACAGTATCCAAAATGGCACATCTGTTTTGCAGGGGAACAGCCACAGTAGATTCCAGCACTGCCTGCCTTTTTTCTTTGCTCTGTCTGATGGTCACCCATTTCCTTCCTGCCTTTGGAGTCTTAACCTGCAGTGTGACCACCTCTCTATATGTGATATCCAATATACTCTCCACTTTGCGGATGCTCCACTGTGTCTCCAGCTGCCCCTCCAGCTCTGAAGCGCAGGCTTCCATTTGCTGCAGCTGGAGACATTTCCTGCACACGTTGTATTTGCTTATGGGAAATGTTCCCGGTCTTCCATCTGGAGCACAAAATGCAGGCTATGGCTTGGAGCTCTCCTGTCAGATCTTACTCCTTTGAATTAAACTCTTGAAAGACGTTTTGCTTCAGATGCCCCATGACACCAGTTGTTCCTTCAGCCATTGTACATCAGGGTTACTGCAGTGAATTCTTCCAGAATTCTCCTCAATGAAGTCTCTGTGCTGCCTCTGCTGATGCCTTTCTCCTGTTTGTCTTAGAGTGTTTCTTTCTCTACCCACTATATAGTCCTTAAATAAGTCACATTTCTCTCTCTTAAAATGTAGGCCATGCACATGCAATCTCTTTAAAGTATCTTCCAGCTTCTGTAAATGCTCCTCCTTTGTCAAACCCATGACAAAACATCATCCAGGTTACTTTGGATTCCTTTCAACTCACTCAAGATTTTGTCCATGGTCCTTGACCAGAACACCTCATTCGCCTGACAAAGGCCATAAAGCCGAAAGCTTGTGAGTTTACTATCAAATAAATCGGTTGGATTTAAAACTGATGTTGTCAGACTTCTTACTATCCTTTGGGAAAGGGCCAGAGCTGACATAATGTCAACAAGAAGCTGCTTATAGCAAAACAGGTCCCTAGGTGTGACTATCATTAGCAGGAGCTGTGAATCCTTCACTATCCCATCTGTAAACAGGCCTGCAATAGATCCATTCTGGAGAATTTCTTTCCCCCTGCCAGGCCATTGAAGAGGTCCCAGATCAGGGAAAGTGGCTAATGGTCTGCAAACAGGGCTGGTTTACTGTCACTTTAAAATCTCCACAAATTCTCACCAATCTGATTTCAAAACCTGAATAATTGGGTGGCCCGTTCACTGTGGATACAAGGCTCTCGGATCCACCAGCCATTCTATTTCAGTCACTACTTAGGCTCAATGGTGTACGGTTTCAGACGTGCCTCTAACCTTCTGGGGCAAGCATTCAGCTTCAGCTGTAATTTACCCTTGACATCCTTTATCTTTCCAAGGGCTCCTTGAGAGTTATCGAAATTTTTCTAAAATGTATTGTAACTTGGTGTTCGAGTCTTCCAATCTATTAACCATGACTCAGTTCAATTTCAACTTCTGTAACCAGCAGTTTCCAACTAATGCATACAGTACTAATTTTGTACATTGGTCCCTCAGTTGTACATAACCCTTTTCACCCAGTCATCATTGCAGCTGGCATGCGAAGCCTTGCCATATGGGGTTGGGACTGTTCCATAGTATGCCAAATGGGGGAGAAAAAGACCTATCACATTTGCTTCAAGATCATTGACAAATGCTGAGAAAACGTATGCTCAGATGGAAAAAGAAGGCTTGGGCATCATCTCTGGCATCGAATAATTTTATCACTTCCCATATGGCAGGCATTTCATATTTCAGAGAAACCATAGACCTTTAACATCCATCTTAGAGTTGTACACGTATTGCAGCTTGATGTGGAGATGCCGGCATTGGACTGGGGTAAAACAGAAAGAAATCCCACAACATCAGTTTAAAGTCCAAATAAATTTGTTTGGACTTTTAATTGGTGCTGTGGGATTCCTTTCCGTTTTGCAGCTTCATTACATAATTGGGCGTTGGTATTATCAGTCTACTCGTACAAAATCTGATAGTCTCAGAAATATCACATTGCGGATGCTCTGTCAAGGTTGCCTTTACCTGAGAACAAAAATGCTCCTTGCTGGAAACCGAAGTTAATGAATTTGACACAAGATAAAGTGCTGATAACTGTTAATCAGGTATAGAATGCTACTTGAAATGATCTGATCATGAGCCAGCAGTAGAGCTAGTCCTGAGAGGGAGGTCGAGTAGTAAGAACCACCTAGAGTTTTGGCCATAGATGTTACGAAGATAGGAGTTGTCTGTATTGGACTGATGTTTAATAATGCAGTATTAGAGTTGTCATTCTCCCCATCATTAAGAGAAAAGTTGCTGGAACAGTTGCACCAATGGCATCCAGAAGTTGTGCAAATGAAAGAGGCTATTTTTGTTGGCTGAATGTTGATGCACAAATTGGAGAAAAGACGGGATCATCCAAGTCCTATGCCTTGGTACAGAAGGCGCTGTCCTTGTCACGTCATTATCCATGGGAATTATCACCACTCACCATGGCAGCAAATCCATACTTATTTTGCTGGTCCAGCGGAAGGGCAGGTGCTCTTAGTGGTATTGGTGAGGACTCCAAGTGGCTGGCACTCATGGCTATGAAGTCCATGTTGGTGGAATCAATGCTAGACAAACTCAATGAAATATTTGGCCAGTTTGGCAATCCAGAACAAGTGGTAAGTGACAACGGGCCCCAATTTGTAGCACAAGATTTCGCTGAGTACATGGGGCACCACTGAATCTGACATATGAGATACACTATATCACCCAGCGGTTAATGGTCTGTCAGAATGATATAAAGTACAAAAGAACAAAGAACAAAACAGCATGGGAAACAGGCCCTTTGGCCCAACGAGCCCACACCGCCACCCCGATGTTCCCACCTCTACCCGCGATCCCTGTCCATGTGAATAGATCTAGGGATTAAAAACCAAATTTGAGACAATTTAGGGAGAATTTGTTTTGCCAATGAACCTAAGAGCACATCTTTGGGATGTGGGAGGAAACCGGAGCACCCGGAGAAAACCCACACAAGCACGGGGAGAATGCGCAAACTCCCACAGACACAGGCCCAAATCCACGTATCTGCACAGCACAGCGATAGTCACTGAGCTGTCGTGTTGCCCATCAAATGGTCCAGGTCAAGCGTACACTAACGACGTGAAGCACTAGGATACTCTCGAAAAAAAATCCAAGAGCATCCCTCTCACGACCCATCGCGTGTATGCCCCTTGTTAGACAACAAGGTGGACCAAAGCACCTGTAGGATAAAAACAAGTACATCAATATCATCATCTATTTACACACTTCCCAGGGACTCCCAAGGCTCATGATCCCTATTTTAAATCAGTTTTCTATACCCCTCCATTCCCATTCTGTTCATGTGCCCATCTAAGTATTTCTTAAATAACTCCAGAGTACCTGCCTCCACCATTTTACTTGGCAGCGCATTCCATACCCCCACCACCCTCTGTGTGAAAAAACTCCCTCTAGCATCCAAATTATACCTTACCCCCCTCACCCTAAGCCCGTGACCCCTCGTGCTATTTGAGTCCATCCTAGGAAAAAGCTTAACCCTGTTTACTCTATCTATACCCTCATAATCTTGTACACCTCTATTAGATCTCCTCTAAGTCTACGTCTTTCTAAGGAAAACAGTCCCAATTTGCCTAACCTCTCCTCGTAACTCAGACCTTCCATACCAGGCAGCATCCTGGTAAACCTCCTCTGCACTCTCTCCAGAGTCTCCACGTCCTTCCGGTAGTAGGGCAACCAGAACTGGACGCAGTATTCCAAATGAGGTCTAACCAATGTTTTATACAACTGCAACATTAAAGGCCAGCTCTTGTACCCTATACCCCTTCCTATAAAGACTAACATACTATATGCTTTCTTCACAACGTTCTCCACTTGCTCTAGCTCTGGATGTTTCCCTCAACTGGTCCACAGCTCCCTCAGAGACAGAAGCTGTCAAAAAGCCCCTCTGCTTCATGAATACCGACGCAAAGTATTCATTCAGGATCTCTGCCATTCCCTCAGGCTCTAAGCACAGTTCCCCTCCTCTGTCCCTAAGAGGTCCGATTTTTCCTCTAACCACCCTTTTATTCCTAACATAGGAGTAAAAGGCCTTTGTATTTTCCTTAATCCTACCCACCAAAATCATTTCATGCCCCCTTTTTGCCCGTCTAACTCCCCGTTTGAGCTCCCTCCTACTCCCTATATTCCTCCAACTCTGTCTCCGTTCCCAGCTGCTTTGACCTATCATACGCCTCTCTTTTCTTCCTAATCAAGTCCTCTATATCCCTAGTAATCCACAGCTCTCTAATCCTACCTTTCCCATCTCTCCTCTTGGCCAGAACATACTTATCTTGCAACATTTTCAGTATTCCCTTGAAAGAGTCCCATATGCCTAGCGTGGACTTACCCTCGAACACCCATTCCCAATCAGTTTCCATAAGCCATTTCAGAGACTTGGGTAGAGCAGGGACAGGAATGGATGTTGCAGGTTCCGGGGTACAAATGCTTTAGTCGGAGTAGAGAAGGAGGTATAAGGGGGGGAGGAGTGGCGTTATTGGTCAAAGACTGTATCACGGTGATAGAAAAGAAGTTTGATGAGGACTTGTCTGTTGAGGTAGTATGGGCTGAGATAAGAAACAGAGAAGGAGAGGTCACCCTGTTGGGAGTCTTTTACAGACCTCCTAATAGTTCTAGAGAGGTTGAGGAAAGGATTGCCAAGTCAATTCTGATTAGGAGTGAAAGTATTAGGGTAATTGTGATGGGGGACTTTAACTTTGCTAATATTGATTGGAATAGCTATAGCTCTAGCTCGTTAGAGGGGTCAGTTTTCGTACAGAGTGTGCAGGAAGGTTTTTTGACTCAGTATATAGATAGGCCAACTAGAGGTGAGGCTACATTGGATTTGGTGCTGGGCAATGAGCCAGACCAGGTGTTAGGCTTGGAAGTTAGTGAACATTTTGGTGATAGTGACCACAATTCGGTTACGTTCACCTTAGTGATGGACAGGGATAGGCATGAAGCTGGGGGCTGTAGTTATAGCTGGGGGAAGGGTAATTATGAGGCCATCAGGAGAGAATTAGGGTGCATAGATTGGACTAGGGAACTACAGGGACTGGGAACATCTGGAATGTGGTGCTTATTCAAGGAGCAGCTGCTGCGAGTCCTTGATAAGTATGTCCCTGTCAGGCAGGGAGGAAATGGACGAGTAAGAGAGCCTTGGTGTACGAAAAAAGTTGATTTGCTGGTTAAGAAGAAAAAGGAGGCTTATGTCAGGATGAGGCTTGAAGGCTCAGTTAGTGCAATGGATAGCTATAGATTAGCCAGGAAGGAGGTAAAAAGTGAATTGAGGAGAGCTAAGAGGGGACACGAGAAGATGTTGGCTGATAGGATTAAGGAGAATCCTAAAGCTTTCTTTCGATATGTTAAGAATAGAAGATTGGTTAGGGCAAGATTAGGGCCAGTCATAGACAGCAGTGGGAAGTTGTGCGTGGAGCCTGAAGAGATTGGTGAGGCACTGAATAAATATTTCTCTTCGGTATTCACGCAGAGTGCTGGAAATGTAGCTATGGAGAGCACTGAGGTACAGGGTTGCAAATTGGGGATATTGTAGTAGATAGGGAGGATGTGTTAGAAATTCTCGAGGGTTTGAAGTTGGATAAGTCCCCTGGGCCGGACGGGATTTACCCTAGGATTCTCTGGGAGGCGAGAGAGGAGATTGCAGAGCCTCTGGCTCTGATCTTCAGGTCCTCGTTGGTTACGGGTGTGGTTCCGGAGGACTGGAGGATAGCGAATGTGGTCCCATTGTTTAAGAAGGGGAAGAGAGACCTTCCTGGGAATTATAGGCCAGTGAGTCTTACTTCTGTTGTGGGCAAGGTATTGGAGAGAATTATTAGGGATAGGATTTATAGTTATTTAGAGAGAAATGAATTGATTGGGGATAGTCAGCATGGTTTCGTGAAGGGTAGGTCATGCCTTACTAACCTCATTGAGTTTTTTGAGAAAGTGACCAGAGAGGTGGATGGGGGTAAGGCGGTTGATGTAGTATATATGGACTTTAGTAAGGCGTTTGATAAGGTGGCCCATGGAAGACTTCTA
>JAGIQG010000005.1:7439237-7593685 GCA_024679065.1 Sphyrna mokarran
ACATCTTTGGGATGTGGGAGGAAACAGGAGCACCCGGAGAAAACCCACGCAAGCATGGGGAGAATGCGCAAACTCCCACAGACACAGGCCCAAATCCATGTATCTGCATAGCAGAGTGATAGTCACTGAGCTGTCGTGTTGCCATCAGATGGTCCAGGTCAGTGTACACTCGATGTGAAGCAGTGGGATACTCTCGAAAAAAAATCCAGAGCAGCCCTCTCACGACCTATCGCTTGTATGCCCGTCGTTAGACAACAAGGTGGACCAAAGCACCTGTAGGATAAAAACAAGTACATCAATATCATCATCTATTTACACACTTCCCAGGGACTCCCAAGGCTCATGATCCCTATTTTAAATCAGTTTTCTATACCCCTCCATTCCCATTCTGTTCATGTGCCCATCTAAGTATTTCTTAAATAAGTCCAGAGTACCTGCCTCCACCACTTTACTTGGCAGTGCATTCCATATCCCCACCACCCTCTGTGTGAAAAAACTCCCTCTAGCATCCAAATTATACCTTACCCCCCTCACCCTAAGCCCGTGACCCCTCGTGCTATTTGAGTCCATCCTAGGAAAAAGCTTAACCCTGTTTACTCTATCTATACCTCTCATAATCTTGTATACTTCTATTAGATCTCCTCTAAGTCTACTTCTTTCTAAGGAAAACAGTCCCAATTTGCCTAATCTCTCCTCGTAACTCAGACCTTCCATACCAGGCAGCATCCTGGTAAACCTCCTCTGCACTCTCTCCAGAGTCTTCACGTCCTTCTGGTAGTAAGGCGACCAGAACTGGACGCAGTATTCCAAATGAGGTCTAACCAATGTTTTATACAACTGCAACATTAAAGGCCAGCTCTTGTACCCTATACCCCTTCCTATAAAGACTAACATACTATATGCTTTCTTCACAACGTTCTCCACTTGCTCTAGCTCTGGATGTTTCCCTCAACTGGTCCACAGCTCCCTCAGAGACAGAAGCTGTCAAAAAGCCCCTCTGCTTCATGAATACCGACGCAAAGTATTCATTCAGGATCTCTGCCATTCCCTCAGGCTCTAAGCACAGTTCCCCTCCTCTGTCCCTAAGAGGTCCGATTTTTCCTCTAACCACCCTTTTATTCCTAACATAGGAGTAAAAGGCCTTTGTATTTTCCTTAATCCTACCCACCAAAATCATTTCATGCCCCCTTTTTGCCCGTCTAACTCCCCGTTTGAGCTCCCTCCTACTCCCTATATTCCTCCAACTCTGTCTCCGTTCCCAGCTGCTTTGACCTATCATACGCCTCTCTTTTCTTCCTAATCAAGTCCTCTATATCCCTAGTAATCCACAGCTCTCTAATCCTACCTTTCCCATCTCTCCTCTTGGCCAGAACATACTTATCTTGCAACATTTTCAGTATTCCCTTGAAAGAGTCCCATATGCCTAGCGTGGACTTACCCTCGAACACCCATTCCCAATCAGTTTCCATAAGCCATTTCAGAGACTTGGGTAGAGCAGGGACAGGAATGGATGTTGCAGGTTCCGGGGTACAAATGCTTTAGTCGGAGTAGAGAAGGAGGTAGAAGGGGGGGAGGAGTGGCGTTATTGGTCAAAGACTGTATCACGGTGATAGAAAAGAAGTTTGATGAGGACTTGTCTGTTGAGGTAGTATGGGCTGAGATTAGAAACAGGAGAGGAGAGGTCACCCTGTTGGGAGTCTTTTACAGACCTCCTAATAGTTCTAGAGAGGTTGAGGAAAGGATTGCCAAGTCAATTCTGATTAGGAGTGAAAGTAGTAGGGTAATTGTGATGGGGGACTTTAACTTTGCTAATATTGATTGGAATAGCTATAGCTCTAGCTCGTTAGAGGGGTCAGTTTTTGTACAGAGTGTGCAGGAAGGTTTTTTGACTCAGTATGTAGATAGGCCAACTAGAGGTGAGGCTACATTGGATTTGGTGCTGGGCAATGAGCCAACCAGGTGTTAGGCTTGGAAGTTAGTGAACATTTTGGTGATAGTGACCACAATTCGGTTACGTTCACCTTAGTGATGGACAGGGATAGGCATGAAGCTGGGGGCTGTAGTTATAGCTGGGGGAAGGGTAATTATGAGGCCATCAGGAGAGAATTAGGGTGCATAGATTGGACTAGGGAACTACAGGGACTGGGAACATCTGGAATGTGGTGCTTATTCAAGGAGCAGCTGCTGCGAGTCCTTGATAAGTATGTCCCTGTCAGGCAGGGAGGAAATGGACGAGTAAGAGAGCCTTGGTGTACGAAAAGAGTTGATTTGCTGGTTAAGAAGAAAAAGGAGGCTTATGTCAGGATGAGGCTTGAAGGCTCAGATAGTGCAATGGATAGCTATAGATTAGCCAGGAAGGAGGTAAAAAGTGAATTGAGGAGAGCTAAGAGGGGACACGAGAAGATGTTGGCTG
The DNA here is from genome assembly GCA_024679065.1 of Sphyrna mokarran. NCBI lineage: Eukaryota > Metazoa > Chordata > Chondrichthyes > Carcharhiniformes > Carcharhinidae > Sphyrna > Sphyrna mokarran. Next base: position 7,441,651 of record JAGIQG010000005.1, read on the forward strand.
ATAGGATTAAGGAGAATCCTAAAGCTTTCTTTCGATATGTTAAGAATAGAAGATTGGTTAGGGCAAGATTAGGGCCAGTCATAGACAGCAGTGGGAAGTTGTGCGTGGAGCCTGAAGAGATTGGTGAGGCACTGAATAAATATTTCTCTTCGGTATTCACGCAGAGTGCTGGAAATGTAGCTATGGAGAGCACTGAGGTACAGGGTTGCAAATTGGGAAGTATTGTAGTAGATAGGGAGGATGTGTTAGAAATTCTCGAGGGTTTGAAGTTGGATAAGTCCCCTGGGCCGGACGGGATTTACCCTAGGATTCTCTGGGAGGCAAGAGAGGAGATTGCAGAGCCTCTGGCTCTGATCTTCAGGTCCTCGTTGGTTACGGGTGTGGTTCCGGAGGACTGGAGGATGGCGAATGTGGTCCCATTGTTTAAGAAGGGGAAGAGAGACCTTCCTGGGAATTATAGGCCAGTGAGTCTTACTTCTGTTGTGGGCAAGGTATTGGAGAGAATTATTAGGGATAGGATTTATAGTTATTTAGAGAGAAATGAATTGATTGGGGATAGTCAGCATGGTTTCGTGAAGGGTAGGTCATGCCTTACTAACCTCATTGAGTTTTTTGAGAAAGTGACCAGAGAGGTGGATGGGGGTAAGGCGGTTGATGTAGTATATATGGACTTTAGTAAGGCGTTTGATAAGGTGGCCCATGGAAGACTTCTACAGAAAATGCAGATGTGTGGAATAGAGGGTGATTTAGCTAATTGGATTAGGAATTGGCTGGCAGATAGAAGACAGAGGGTGGTGGTTGATGGGAGATATTCATCGTGGAGTTCGGTGACGAGTGGTGTGCCTCAGGGGTCTGTTTTGGGGCCCCTGCTGTTTGTAATTTTTATAAATGATCTGGATGAGGGTATTGAGGGATGGATCAGTAAATTTGCAGATGATACTAAAGTTGGTGGTGTGGTAGATAGTGAAGAGGGGTGTTTTAGTTTACAGAGTGACTTGGACAAGTTGCAGAGCTGGGCCGAGAGGTGGCAAATGGAGTTTAATGTGGAAAAGTGTGAGGTAATTCACTTTGGCAGGAACAATAAATGTGTAGAGTATAGGGCTAATGGTAGGGCTCTTAATAGTGTTGAGGAACAGAAGGATCTTGGTGTATGTGTGCATAGATCCCTGAAAGTAGGCAATCAAGTGGATAAGGTTGTTAAGAAGGCATATGGAGTCTTGGCTTTTATTGGTAGGGGGATTGAATTTAGGAGCCGCAGCATCATGTTGCAACTGTACAAAACTCTAGTGCGGCAGCACTTGGAGTATTGTGTGCAGTTCTGGTCCCCACATTATAAGAAAGATGTGGAGGCATTGGAGAGGGTACAGAGGAGGTTTACCAGGATGTTGCCTGGTATGGAGGGCAGGTCCTATGAAGAGAGGTTGAAGGATTTGAGGTTGTTTTCGTTAGAAAGGAGGCGGCTAAGAGGGGATCTTATTGAAGCATATAAGATGATTAGAGGTTTAGATAGGGTGGACAGTGATAGCCTTTTTCCTAGGATGGAGAAAGCTAGCACGAGGGGACACAGCTTTAAATTAAGGGGTATGAGTTATAGGACGGATATCAGAGGTAGGTTCTTTACTCAAAGAGTGATTAGGGAGTGGAATGCCCTGCCTTCAGCTGTTGTAGATGCGCCAAGTTTGGTGGCGTTTAAGAGGTTACTTGATAAGTATATGGAAGAGAAGGGAATGGTTTAGTTTGGAGGGGCATTGCTTTTTATTTTGGTCGGCACAACATCGAAGGCCGAAGGGCCTGTTCTGTGCTGTATTGTTCTATGTTCTATGTTCTAAGTTCCTGCCTAACCCGACCATAGTTAGCCTTCCCCCAATTCAGCACCCTGCCCCTAGGGGCAACAAGCATCCTTTTCCATCTGTATCCTAAAGTAGACAGAATTGTGGTCACTGTTAGCCACATGTTCCCCTACTACAACATCAACCACCTGCCCTGGCTCATTACTCAGAACTAAATCCAGTATAGCCCCTTCTCTAGTCGGGCTCGCCACATATTGCTCCAACAATCCTTCCAGTACACATTTTACAAATTCCTGCCCGTCCAAATCCCCAGCTGTAGGTACTTTCCAATCTACCCTAGGGAGATTAAAATCTCCCACTATAACGACTCTGTTCTTTCTGCACTTATCCAAAATGTCTTTACATATGCCTTCTTCAACTGCCCGTGGGCTGTTGGGTGGCCTATAATACACCCCTAGCATAGTAATTGCCCCCTTTCTATTCCTCAACTCCACCCACAGCGACTCCGCTCCTAACTCCTCTGTATTGTCCTCCCTCTGCACCGCCGTGATGCTCTCCTTAACTAACAATGCCACTCCTCCACCTCTTCTGGACCCTCCTCTGTCGCGCCTGAAACACTTATACCCAGGAATGTTCAGTTGCCACTGCTCCCCTTCCTTTAACCACGTCTCTGTCACCGCAACCACATCCAAGTTCCTCGCAAACATTAAGGCCCTAAGTTCATCCGTTTTTCCTGTTATGCTCCTCGCATTGAAACAGACACACTCCAGACCTCCAAGACCACTCAGAACCTCCTTCTCCCTAGTATATTTCTTCTCATCCAAGGTTACTGTATCTCCCATCTCGCTCTCTACCGTGCTATCGGTCTGCGCCCCTCCCCTCCTCCATATTAATTTAAATCCTGCCGAAACACTCCAGCTAACCTCCCAGCTAAGATATTCACGCCCTTCCCATTTAAGTGTTCCCCGTCCCTTCTATACAAGTACCCTTCTTTCACAAAGAGTTCCCAATTATCTACAAATATGAAACCCTCTGCCTGACACCTGTCCTTCAGCCATGCATTCAGCTGTAGGATCTCATTTCTCCTGGCTCCGCTATTACCCAGCCCTGGAAGCAGCCCTGAGATCACCACCCTGGAGGCCCTGCTCTTCAGCCTACCTCCCAACTCCCTGAACTGCCTTCGTATATCCTCCCTGCTCTTCCTTCCTACATCTTTCTCTCCTACGTGAATAATCACATCCGCCTGGGTCCCCTCACCCTTCAAAATGCCCTCTACCCTGTCAGACACATCTTGCACCCCTGCTCCAGGGAGGCAAACTACCATCCTGGAGTCCTGCCTTGAACCACAGAAGCGCCTATCTATTCCTTTAACCCTCCCATCTCCCACCACTATCTCCCTTTTAGCCCCTTTCCTCCCCTTTGAGGTACTCTGGTCCTCATGCCTTGCCTTTTTTAACACTCCGCCCTTGATATTTTGGGGGGCTACCATTGGGGAAGTCTTTGGACTGTCTCTCCTCTCCTTTTTCCCCTTCCTGACAGTCATAGAACATAGAACAATACAGCACAGAACAGGCCCTTCGGCCTTCGATGTTGTGCCGACCAAAATAAAAAGCAATGCCCCTCCTAACTAAACCATTCCCTTCTCATCCATATACTTATCAACTAACCTCTTAAACGCCACCAAACTTGGCGCATCTACAACATCTGCAGGCAGGGCATTCCACTCCCTAATCACTCTTTGAGTAAAGAACCTACCTCTGATATCCGTCCTATAACTCATACCCCTTAATTTAAAGCTGTGTCCCCTCGTGCTAGCTTTCTCCATCCTAGGACAAAGGCTATCACTGTCCACCCTATCTAAACCTCTAATCATCTTATATGCTTCAATAAGATCCCCTCTTAGCCGCCTCCTTTCTAACGAAAAACAACCTCAAATCCTTCAACCTCTCTTCATAGGACCTGCCCTCCATACCAGGCAACATCCTAGTAAACCTCCTCTGTACCCTCTCCAATGGGTACATTGAGTCAGCCACCTGTAAGGGTCAGGTTCCCCCCCACTTAGGCTCCGGCTCCGCCACCTTATTCTTCCTCCCTTCCATGATTGCCTTGTTCTCCCTGACTGAAAATGCATCTTCCAATTGCCGCTCTAGTTGCTTGACCCGAGCCCTCAGATGCTGCAGCTCCAAACACATAGACGCATACGTGGATTTTCGGGAGAGGTCTTACCTCCAGGAACGCCCACATATGACACCGTACGCAGGTGAAGCGTCTATGTTCAGACCTTGAAATCATCACAAGGAGAGGGGTCGATAGGATGGCAGATAAACAAATTTCTGAGTATGTACCACAATAGACATACATGGCAACTCAGTACTCGCTGGTTTCATTGAGATCTGATTATGGATCAGGTAGTTGAGAGAAACCAAATGAGTTAGATGACCAGAAGAGTAGGATTGAGAAGTTGAGGACTTTCAGAAAAGGGATTCTTTTTCCCTCACCTGGAATTATACTTCTGGTGAGAAGTGGATATTGGCAACCATTGTTGCACAAATAGGACATCCGTGTTACACAATAAAGACCAGAGATTAGCTGATTTGGATGAGACATGCTGACCAGTTGGTCAAAGCATTGCACCAAAGATGGCAAGCTCCACAAACAACAGAACCGTCCAGAATTGTATCCATTGGTGTTTCGTAAGCTTAGAATTTCAGAGTCAGAATCAATCACCTCAAGGGGGAAGGCAGCATCATTGGCACCAGCCAATAATTTCTGCCCATAATTTCAGCCTGCCCATAATTTCTCAGAATAGCCATTTTCCAACATCACTGAGCCAGAACACTGCCCCCCAGAAGTGACCAACTTAACCCTGTGTTATTTAATGTTGGGTGTTGTTTGGGAAAGAGAAACATAAGATTTGGGTTGTAATAGTACTATGACGTACAAATTCTGCAGATGTTGTTCCATTCATTGACTTTGTTTTAGGTTAAATCATTGCAATGATACAGTAGGATGTAGTTGCGAAATATAAGTAACTTATTACACTGTAATAATAAAATCAGTTAAATATTCACAATGTTAAGTTTATGCAAAGTAGATGTAATATCATTGTATTGAAATGTTCAGTTATGAATTTTTCTTTCAAAGGTGAGTGTTAGGAAATTGAGAGTTTAAATGATTTATGTTTGTATTGTGTGCATCATAAATGAGATTTAAGTGTAAGTTGCACGTGTGCTTAAATATTCATGTACCAGGAAAGAGTTAATACTTTGATTGGTTTCATGTTAAACAAAAGATTTTATAGGTAACTTTACTCTTTGTAGTCAAGGGTTTATTAAATAAAAGTAATCAGACTTAAAAGAAAATCTAAACTATTGCTTAGCGGGTGCAGTGAAGGGGCAGGAGGATGCAGTGAGGGTGTGGGGGGTGCAGCGAAGGGCAGGGGGATGGGTTTCAGTGAGGGAGCAGAGGATGCAGTGAGGGTGTGGGGAATGAAAAAGTGGTATGGGGGGTGCAGCGAGGGAGCAGAAGATGCAGTGAGGGTGTGGGGGAGGGCAGCATAGGAAGTGGAGGGGAGTGAAGGGGTCAGCAGAGGAATGGGATTACAGTGAGAGGGGTGGAGGGGGCAACAGTAGAGCTGCAGAATACAGTGAGGGAATGGGGAGTTGCAGCAAGGGGGCGGGGAGGTTCAGTGAAGGGAAGGTGCATTGAGGGGGCGCGGCGCGAGGGGCGGTTCGTTCAGTGAAAGGTTGACTCGACGGCTGTATATATAAGTCGCAGGAGAACGGCATCCTCCTGTAACTCCTGCCATTTGATGATTTTACGTGAGCTCATGACTCTCAGAGAACTGTGCACTGACCTGAGCCGCTGCGCGAATCGCCCTTTCCACAACCCTTTGGGCCAGAGGCCGTGAGCCCCCGTGACGTCACCGCGCGGTCGTTAAATTCCGTTAACGGTTGGAGAAGGCGCGTGGAAGGCAGTTGGTGTTTTGTGATTTTGAGCTGCTTTCCAAAGAGATCAAACTCATCGGACATTGACTGACAGTTTGTTTTCAGTATGAGTGAAAGGATGAACACTTTTCGGATTTTTAAAATTGTTTGACATTTAAGAGGGCGCGGGAAATTGAGTTTCCTTTGCTTACGCTGATATTTTTATTCGAATTTTCTGTTTTACTGTCTGAAGAATCGTTAAGTGAGTATTTATATTGTTGTGGTTATTAGACAAATAATAAAACAAAAAAATTTTGGTACTCCTTTCAATGCAAGTCTATTTTGCAGGATAGACACGTGCCGGTAAGGAGAAAGGATGGGAAGGGTAGGATTAGAGAACCGTGGATTACTAGGGATGTTGAGGACTTTGTCCGGAAGAAGCGGGAGGCGTACGTTAGATCCAGGCAATTGGGGACAGAGGCAGCGCTGGAAAAATATAGAGTGTAGACGGGATCTTAAAAGGGGTGTCAGAAAGGCAAAAAGGGGCCACGAAATGGCTTTGGCAGGTAGGATTAAGGAAAATCCTAAGGCATTTTACTCCTATGTAAGGAGCAAAAGGATGGTTAGAAGGAAGATTGGACCTCTCAGGGACAGAGGAGGGGAACTATGCTTAGAGCCTGAGGGGATGGGGGAGATCCTGAATGAATACTTTGCGTCAGTATTCACGCGGGAGAGGGGCCTGATGTCTGATGCTGGCTTTGAGGATTTTGAGAACCCGTTAAAGGAAATAATCATTACGAGGGACTTTTAGGTAGCATAAAGACTTATAAAACTCCAGGGCCTGATGGTATTTATCCCAGGCTGCTAAGGGAGGTGAGAGATGACATTGCTGGGCCTCTGACGCAAATCTTTGTCTCTTCTTTGGACACAGGTGAGGACTGGAGGATTGCAAATGTAGTACCGTTGTTTAAAAAGGGTCAGAGGGATAACCCAGGGAACTATAGGCCAGTGAGCTTGACTTCAGTTATAGGCAAGCTAATGGAGAGGACCCTCAGGGACAGGATGTATGAGCATCTGGAGCGCTGCGATCTGATCAGGGATACGCAGCATGGCTTCGTTAAGGGGAGGTCGTGCCTTATGAACCTAGTGGAATTTTTTGAAGAGGTGACAAAAACGGTTGATGAAGGACAAGCCGTTGATGTCATCTACATGGATTTCAGTAAGGTGTTTGACAAGGTTCCCCATGGTAGGCTGATAAAAAAGGTGAAGGTGCATGGAATACAGGGCCAGGTACGTAGATGGCTTGGGAGGAGGAGACAGCGGGTATTAGTGGAAGGCTCTTTTTCCAACTGGAGGTCAGTCACTAGTGGTGTGCCACAGGGCTTAGTACTAGGACGTCTTCTATTTGTGATTTATATAAATGACTTGGAAGAGGGGGTAGGTGGTGTGATCAGCAAATTTGCTGATGACACTAAGATACTTGGATTGGCGGGGACTGAGGAGCAGTGCCAGGCTATACAACAGGACATAGATAGGCTGGTAGATTGGGCAGATAGATGGCAAATGGAATTTAATCCGGATAAATGCGAGGTGATGCATTTTGGCCGGAATAATGTAGAAGGGAGTTATAGGATAAAAGGTAAAACTATCCAGAGTATAGAGACGCAGAGAGACCTGGGGGTGCAGGTTCACAAGTCTCTGAAGGTGTCAGTACAGGTGGAGAAAGTGATAAAGAAAGCGAATGGTATGTTAGCCTTCATAGGAAGGGGTATAGAATACAAGAGTAGGAGTCTGATGTTACAAGTGTATAGAACGTTGGTTAGGTCTCACTTGGAGTACTGCGTCCAGTTCTGGTCGCCGTACTACCAGAAGGATGTGGAGTCCCTGGAGAGAGTGCAGAGGAGATTTACCAGGATGCTGCCTGGTATGGAAGGGCTGTCTTACGAGGAAAGGTTGAACGCACTGGGGTTGTTTTTCCTTGAAAGACGTCGGCTGAGAGGGGATCTATTAGAGGTATATAAGATTATGAGGGGTATAGATAGAGTAAATGGTGGTAAGCTTTTTCCACCATTAGAATCGGATAAAACGAGGGGTCACGGCCTTAGGGTGAGGGGGCTATGTATAAGACTAATATTAGAGGGCATTTTTTCACACAAAGGGTAGTGGGGGTGTGGAATGCACTACCAAGTAAGGTGGTGGGAGCAGGCACGCTAGGGTTGTTTAAGGGTCTCTTGGACAGCCACATGAGCGGTCTGCAGATAGAGGGATATAGGAGGACTGTTTAAATACTTTAATTGTTTCCACAGGCTGATCGGTCCACCTTGTTGACCAACAAGGTGCATGCATTCGGCAGGTCGTGCGAGGGCTGCTCCTGGATGTTACTTCAGGAGTGGCCTAGTGCTTCACGTCGTTAGTGTATGCTTAAACTGGAACATCAGATGGGCAACATGACAGCTCAGAGACTATTGCTGTTGCTGTGCAGACACATGGATTTGGGCCTGTGTCTGTGGGAGTTGGCACGTTCTCCCCATGGTTGCGTGGGTTTTCTCCGGGTGCTCTGGTTTCCTCCCACATCCCAAAAATGTGCTCTTAGGCTGATTGGGTAACAAATTGTCCCTATATTGGTGTCTATATGTCATTAAGACGTTAGGACGGCTGCGCGGGCTCGTTGGGCCGAAGGACCTGTTTCCCATGCTGTGTTGTTCTTTGTTCTATTCTGGTGGTACACCATGTGTGCAGAACTTGGCTATCAGTCTCTGCTTAAAAAAATTTTGTAAATTGATTTTGTCTTCATATCCCCTATTTGTGAATAGAACTCCCACTCGCCTGATGAAAAACATTTGCTACGAAATAAACCTGTTAGACTTCAACCTGGTGTTGAGGCATTTTACTTAGTGGTACGTCAGCAGATGGCTCAAAGTCTGTGAATCCGTTTGAATTATGTTTATATCAGCTCTTAACCAAGGGAGTAGACGCCAATTGTTAGCTCTGTTCACAATTGGTATCAGCTGTTTTCTTTTTAGTTTTATCCATGTGGAAGAGAGTTACTGAGGTTTAGAACAGGGAAACAAGCCCTTTGGCCCAACTTGTCCATGCCATTTTTTTTAAATCTCTAAAGCTAATTCTAATTGTCTGCATTTGTAACTATGTAGCTGTCTAAATGCTTTTTTTTAAAAAAAAAAGCAAAATTGTACCTGCCTCTGGCAGCTTGTTCCAGACACTCACCACTCTGTGGAAAAAATGTCTCTTGTATCTCTCCCCTCTCACCAACAAAAACCAATGTCCTCTAGTTTTAGACTCTCCTACCTTTTGGAAAAGATATTGATTATCTAGCTGATCTATGCCTCTTGTTATTTTAGAGACCTCTACAAGATCACCCCTTGGCTTCCTACACTCCAGAAAAAAAAAGTCCCAGTCTATTTAGCCTCTCCTTATAACTGAATCCATCAAATCCTGTAGCAAGCATCCTAGTAAATTTTTTCTGCACTCTTTCTAGTTTATCATATCCTTTCTATAATCGGTGATCAGAATTGCACACAGTATTGCAAGTGTGATCTTACCAATGTCTTGTACAACTTCAACAAGACATTCCCAATTCAATGCTCTGACCGATGAAACCAGGCATGCCAAATGCCTTCTTTGTCACTCTGTCCACCAGTAATTCCACTTTCAAGGAGCCATGAACATGTACCCCTCATTTGGCACCCTCCAATCTTAAGGCACCTCACGCGTGACTATCAATGATTCAAATATCTCTGCTAGGGGATCTGCAATTTCCTTCCTGGCCTCCCATAATATCCTGGAATATACTTCATCAGGTCCCAGGGATTATCTACATTGATGTGCTTTAAGACTTACAGTATCACTTTCTGTGTAATATTTATCAAGACATCACTGCTTATTTCCTCAAGATTGCTGCAATAGTTGACAAAAATACATATGTTCTTTGTGATGAATGTTTTAAGAGATTGGGAGGGAATGTATCTTATTTTCACTGACATCCTGGGGTCAGAGGAGATGTAGTGTATTGGTCCTTGATATGACTCCTGCTTAAACCAAGATTGCATGAAACTACAAAGGTTCATGAGTGAAGCCCAGTTCATTCACTCAAACCAGCCTCCCATCCATTGATTCTGTCTACGTTTCCCACTGCCTCAGCAAAGCAGCTAACATAATTAAGACCACATACCCCATTCATTCTCTCTTCTACCTTCTTCCATCAGGAAAAAGATACAAAAGTCTGAGGTCATGTACCAACAGACTCAAAAACAGCTTCTTACCTGCTGTCGGTAGATTTTTGAATGCTCCTACCTCACACTAAGTTGATCTTTTTCTAGACCCTAGCCATGACTAACATACTCTGTACTCTTTTTCCTTCTCTATGTACAATATGTATAGTGTGCAAGAAACATTGATGATAAATCAAATATCATGTCTGCCATGTATAACTAAGGGGTAAATATGTGGGGTTATATGGATAGATTCTTTTGGTGAGTTGATGTAGACTTGATGGTCTGCATTGTGGGGCTACTATGATTTCTTCAATGAAGGGAGTGGTCATAGCTGAATTGCTCATTTAGAATAATAGAACCCTACAGTGCAGAGGGAGGCACAGTCTCACCCACGGGTCCATCCCCACAACTTTATGTATTTACCCTAGTTAGTAGCCCTGATACTAAGGGGCAATTTACTTTGGCCAATCCACTTAACCTGTACACCTTTGGACTGTGGGAGGAAACTGGAGCAGCTGGAGAAAACCCATGCAAACATGGGGGGAATGTGCACAATCCATACAGTGACTCAAGCTGGAACTTGATCCTGGCGCTATGAGGTAGCAGTACTTGCCACTGTGCCACCCTCGTTTTGAGTCAGGATAGACACAGGGTCAAAAGGCCATCTACTATTCAGTAATCTCTTTGATTCTGTAAAATGCTACCCCTTCTTTCTGTGTTTGATGATCTTACAGCGTATGCAGAGCAGGAGCTATAGCTACCACTAAACCTATGCTATTCCCATTTTCCAGCATTTATCCCATATCCTTGAATGTTATGATGGTTGAAATGCTCATCCAAATACTCTTTTAATGGTGTAAAGTTTCTAGCCTTTACCATCTTCCCTGACAATGAATTCCAGATTCCGAGTGTTTTTTTAATTCAAATTCCTTCTGAATCGTCTGTCCCTTATCTAAAACTGTATTCCCTCATGGATCATAGAATCATACAATGCATGAGAGGCCCTTCAACCCATCGCATCTGTACAGACACACTGGCCTCCCCCAAAATCTCATTTACCAGCACTTGGCCCATGGATTTGAATGTTATGATGTGCCAGGTGCTCATCCAGGAACTTTTTAAAGGCAGTGTATTCCAAACTGTTACCACTGTGTAGAAGGGTTTTTCTTCACATCTTCCTAAACCTGAGGTGAGGTGAAACACTTTGGAAGAAATAATTTAACGAGGAGGTCCTCAATGAACAGCATGGCACAAGGAAGTTTTGTGGAACCAAGTGACTTTGGTGTGTTTGTCTACAGATATCTGAAGACAGAAGGGTATGTTAGTGGGGGGGGGGGGGGGGGGGGTTTAAAAAAGCATATCGGGTATTTGGCTATATCAGTCGAGGCATAGATTACAAAAGTAGGAAAGTCATGGCGTTATATAGAATTTTGATGAGGTCACAACTAGAGTACTGTGTGCATTTCTGGTCACCACATTATAGGAATGATTTGTGTAATTGGTAAAAGGTATGCGCAATCTTTTTATTATGTTTTAAATATGTTCTTAAACTTTATTTGATAAAAATTTTGTAGTCGTCCATTTGAATCAAGGTGAGGGAAACACCTTATGCTCATCTGTGCCAAAAGCTTCCTACTGATAGGCCACTTGAATCATACTGGGAAGGAAACATATGCTCCCTCTTTGCCAAATTCAAATGTAAAACATAGGATCCAGGCTATCTTCTTAAAACATCTTGGAGTTTCTGGCTTGAGTCATAACAGAGTACAAGACCAAAGTATTTAATGATTGTGCTAAGGATTAAAGAATATGCTGATAGTGGCATGTTGTAATAGGAGAACAAAGGTCAGCGTTCATGAAAGCAGACTTGAGAAGAAATGAACAAGAACAGGCCCTTCGGCCCTCCAAGACTCTACTGATCATGATGCCCTAACTAACTAAACAAAAACTTTTGCCCTTCCTTGATCCATATCCCTCTATTCCCTCCATAATGTACCCACGCCTCTTAAATGTTGCTGATGTGCCTGCTTTCACCACCACCTGCAGCAGCATGTTCCAGGCACCCACCACTCTCTGCTTGAAAAATTTGCCCACACATAGAGTCATAGTGGTTTACTGCATGGAAACAAGTCCTTTGGCCCAACTTGTCCATGCCGCCTTTTTTTTTTTACACCCTTGAACTAATCCCAATTGCCTGTGTTTGGCCTATATCCCTCTATACCCATCATTCCCATGTAACTATCTAAATACTTTTTAAAAGACAAAATTGTACCTGCCTCTACTATCACATCTGACAGCTTGTTCCAGATACTCACCAGCCTCTGTGTGAAGAAATTGCCCCTCTGGACACTTTTGTATCTCTCTGCTCTACCTTAAACCTATGCTCTAGTTTTAGATTCCTCTAATCTTAGGAATAGTTATTGACTATCTAGCTTATTTGTATTCCTCATTAGCTTATACACCTCTATAAGATCACCCCCCCCCCCACTGAGTCTTCTGCTCCAGAGAAAACCCACTCTATCCAGCCTCTCTTCATAACTCAGTCCATCAAGTCCCTGTAGCATCCCAATAAATCTTTTGTGTACTCTTCCTAGTTTGATAATATCCTTTCTATAATCATGTGACCAGAATTGCACACAATATTCCAAGTGTGGCCTTACCAATGTACAACTTTGACAAGTCATTCCTACTCCTGTATTCAATGTTCTCATTGGTGAAACAAAGCATGCTAAATGCCTTCTTCACCACTCTGCCCACCTGTGACTTCACTTTCAAGGAGCTATAAACATGTATCTCTAGATCTCTCTTCTGTAACTCTCCAATGCCCTACCATTAACTGAGTAAATCCTGCCCTGGTTCAATCAACCAAAATGTATGACTTTGTATTTGTCTAACTTAAACTCTGTCAGCCATTCGTCAGCCCACTGGCCCAATTGATCAAGATCCCATTGCAAGCGGAGATAACTTTGTTGTCCATTATGCCACCAATCCTAGTGTCATCGGCAAACTTACTAATCATGCTTCCTATATTCTTATCTAAATCATTAATATAAATGACATAACAGTGGACCCAGCACTGAACCCTGAGCACACTGCTGGCCATAGGCCTCCAGTTTGAAAAACAATTCTCTACAACCAGCCTCTGACTTTTGCGAAGAAGCCAATTTTGTATCCATTTAGATACTTCATCCTGGTTCCGGTAAGATTTAACCTTATGCAACAACCTACCATGCGGTATCTTATCAAAGACCTTACTAAAATCCATGTAGACAACATCAATTACATTGCCCATATCTACCTTCTTGGTTAGCCCTTCAAAAAAATCAAATTTGTGAGACATGATTTTACACTCTCAAAGCTATGCTGACTATCCCTAAATCAGTCCTTGCATCTCTAAATATCTGTAAATGCCTTCTATCAAAATACCTTCCAACAATTTACCTGCCACAAATGTGAGGTTCACTGGCCTGTAGCTCTCAGGCTTTCCCCTGCAGCCCTTTTTAAATAAGGGTTAAACATTTGCCAGTCTCCAATCTTCAGATACCTTACCCATGACTATCGATGATTCACATATCTCTTCAAGGGGACCTGCATTTTCCTCCCTAGTTTCCCACAATGTACTGGGATACATTTCATCAGGTTCTGAGAATTTATCTGTCTTGATTCACTTTAAGACTTTCAGCTCCTCCTCTGTAATATGTACACTCCTCAAGATATTATTTATTTCCCCTAGCTCCCTAACATCCATGCTTTTCTCAACAATAAATACTGATGAGAAATATTCATTTAGGATCTTATCAATCTCTTGTGGGATCTGCACTTAGATGATCTTTTTGGTCCTCAAGAGGCCCTGCTTTTTCCCTTGTTACTCTTTTGCCCTTTATGTATTCGTAGAAGCTCTTTGGATTCTCCTTTGCCCTATGTGCCAAAACAATCTCGAGTCCTCTTTTTGCCCTCCTAATTTCTCTCTTTACTCCAACATCCCCTGTACTCTTCAAGGGATTCACTTGATCCCACCTGCCTATGCATGTCATATATCTCTCTTTTTCTTGACCAGGGCCTCAATATACCAAATAATCTGGGGTTCCCTACTTCTGCTAGCCTTGCCCTTCACTCTAAGAGGAATGTGTTTATCTTGAACCTTGGTTAACACACTTTTGAAAGTGTATTGCTTAGCAGACATCCGTTGTCTCACTGCAGACTCCTCCAATTAACTTTTGAAACTTCCTGCCTGAAACCATCAAAATTGGCCTTGCCCCAATATAGAATTTTAACTTTTGGGCCAGATCTATCATTCTCCATAGCTATCTTAAAACCAATAGAATTATGGTCTCTGGTCCCAAAGTGATCCCTCACTAACACTTCTGTCACTTGCCTTTCCTTATTTTCCAAGAGGAGGTCATCTCTCTTAAACTTTCTCCCTCTCATCTTGAACACATGCCCCCTTGCAATTGAGACACTTCTACCCTGGGAAATAACCTGTGATACTTCATCAATCCTGCCTATGCTTCTTGTAATTTTGTGCGTATCTAGCTGCTGCACCAACCAAGCTACGTGGTGTGTGAGGAGGTGCAGCTGATCACACTTTCCTCAGACATAGTTGTCAGAGGCACTGGAAAGCTGGCAAGAGGAGCATATTGCTGGCCTAACTGCCATCTCTTCCAATGTACAATTAAGAAAGATATAAAACTCTTACCTTGCTTATCCTCCTCATGTTGCTTCTTTATTGGTTAGAGAAGGAGGGACCAAAACACTAACGTGATGCTCGTACTTAACCGTTTCTTCATATCAAGAGATTCTTCCGCTATCAACTGTTAGTTGGGATTATTGAGCCACCTGTTCTCAGGATGCTTCTCTGCTGCCTCTGTTGAATGCTGTTCCTCCTGTTTATCACTGGAAGGGTCCTTCTGATAGGTACTGTTTTGTCAAGGTGACTGAGCTGATTCTTTCCAGAATGCTTCCTGCTCCCTTTTGGCTCTTTTAGGAGAAGCAGATTGAGTTGTTACAAAAATGAGATTTAAATATAAAAGGTTCAAGATAAAGAAGAAAATTCATATGCGAAGTCCAGAAGGCTGTGAACTTTCTAATCAGAAAATTAGATTCTTCAGTTGGCCTTCACTGGAACATTGCAGCAGGCCAAAGACAGATATGTGGGCATGATAACAAGATGGTAAGTTCTAACAGGGAACAACAGGAAAGTTGGAATCATGCTTGCAGATTGAATCTGGTGTTCTGAAAAGCTATTTCCCAAGATGGAGGAGACTGCACTGGGAGAACAAATGGAATAACCAAATTTAAGGAAGCTTGGTGAAACACTTTCACTCAAAATAATGTTTTTGAGACTTAGAAGTGCAGAGGTAAAGGAGCAAATGTTGCACCTTCTGTGACCATGGAAGGTTGATGGTGACTGACCCAGGGTGTTAACAGGGAATGGTCCCTGCATAGTGTAAATGGAGTGGGTGAAAGGAAATGTTTTGTGATAGCATAATGCTGGAGTTGGAAATAGGTGATCCTTGAAAGCAAAGGCAGACGGGTGAAAAGTGAGGACAAAGGGAACCCTATCATGGTTTTCAGAGGGAGGAGAAGGAATTTTTGTAGGGCTTTTTCCAGGTGGCCTGATTAACGTAAAGACTAAAATTTTTCATTAAACATTTCTTTTCTCAAAAGGCAAAAAACTTTATTCTATTCAATGTAATTCTTCAATTAAACCAGTTTTTTATGAAAACATTGAAACGTTAGAATCAAAAATAAGTTTATAATATTAAGAAAATACAAACATACAATTAAGACGAGACAAACAAATACTTCAGCTGAAGGGGGAATTTAAAATGGGCACAATGACACAACAGCACCACTGAACTTTCTCTGTAAATCTCTGTTTTTATACCAGAAGCTTGGTCAATTAAACATTTTGGTTATCTCAATTATTTCAATTACTTTACAGAATTTAATTTAATCAACATATCAATCTATTATAATTTTAATGCTCAAATTATAATCTGACACTTGAGATTCAATTCTCCATTTTATGGAAGTTCTTGCCCAAAAAAGGATTCTTATGACTCAGCATTTCTCTAAGCAGTTTAAACTGGATCTAATACCAAATTAAGGTGCCTCATCATTTGCCATTGTGCCTTAGTCTAAATAGATATGGGTAATTTACTTTATTGCATAATTTGTGCCTGACTTGTGCTAGTATTTTTTATGAATACAATTTCTTCAGTTTTTAGTGGTAACATTAGAATTATAATACTGCATTTCCAACTCAAAAAGATCTTGTAAGCTTTCTCTTATGAGTAATAACATAGATTCAACTAACTAACATTAATTACAAATTCACATTAAACAAATATTTTACTGGCATGTTATAAATTCATTTCTCAGATATCATTAATGTGTTACAAAATAAGTTGTATTCTCATACCACATATTAGCATTATATTAACATTAGCTGCTAATTATCCTCATGTTGGGTATTAAGAGTTAATCAGAATTCTCAACTACAGTTTGATAATAGGTGTCGAAGATGGTTTGGGCATGATTGACTGCACTTTCAACCACAGTAGTTGGGGAGGAAACCATTTAAAGGTGCTGCACTATCACTTTTATGAGATCACCTCAGGGAAAAATCTGTCGCAGCTTATTGACTGGCTGACGAAGCTGTCAAACACAAGACTTGGGTGCCTAATCATTTAGGAGTGTGTGTCCACAAATCAATGTGGGCCTCATCCAAGGGTGGCCAGGCTATTCCCAAGAACACAGTTGAACTGTAACCGGAAAGGATTGCTGTGTTTGGCAATGCTCACAATGGCTGATTACACTCTCCATTTCTTTGTCAATCCCTACCCATCCAATATAGCTCTGGCCAATATCTTCACCTCAGTCTGTCCAGATGCACGCTGCAAACCTCCTCGAGAAATAGCTATCACCCTGGGGATGACTATCAGTTCGGACCTCCTGCAAGAGTACCCTTTCTTCACAGCTAATTCCATTCCTTTGCAACAAGCAGGGCCTCAATTGTTCCAATTTATCGAAATGCCAGCCAATTAAAGCTATTCTTTTAACTTTTCATAAAACAAAGTCTCTCAGTCTATGTCTTGATATGGGCTAATGAAATAGAGTGTCCAGAAAATTCAAAACAAGGACAATATCCTGTGGAATGAGAGGTGTTGATACACTATGCGGAAGCTCAAGTGTGCTGCGAAAATTGACATTGGAGATCTGAGTACTTGGCCTGTTTTGAAATGTACAACTGCAAGTATCAGATAAGAAAGCCCACCTTTGTACTCTGTTTAGCACAATCAGTGGAATTAGTTTATCCTCGCAGAATAGCCCCAGTAACAAGATGAAGATAAAGTGGTGGCTGTGTACCTAGTACTGGAAATTTTTCATGGCATGAATGACTGTCAAATCCTCTAAGAATCTGTGAATATTTCCTTTTGGCATTTGACAAGGTCCTGGAAGCAAAGACAACACACCATTCCACGCCAGCTTCCATCTTATGGGAAAGCAAGCCTCAAACTTCTTCAATAGTTGGTGGTAGGGTGTCAAAATTGTAGATAAGTTTGAGAAGTGGCTGTAATAATAATCTCTAAAAAGGACTTAAGTTTAGCTGCACTTATTGGTGCAGGCACCCCTTTTATCATTTTATCTTCTAATGGGTGCAAGTCTTTTGCATTGACCTTAAACTCAAAATAGGTGACTTCATTGCCTGAAAAGTATACTTCTCATTTTTCAAGCATGCTCCTGCTTCTTTAAATCCAAAGACTTCTTTCAAATTGTCTCTGTGCTCTCCTCATGATGCCTCTGAACATAGAACATTACAGCGCAGAACAGGCCCTTCGGCCTTCGATGTTGTGCCGACCAATTATGAAAAAAGCGATGACCCTCCAAACTAAACCATTCCCTTCTCTTCCACAAACTTATCAACTAACCTCTTAAACGCCACCAAACTTGGCGCATCTACAACTGCCGCAGGCAGGGCATTCCACTCCCGAACCACCCTTTGGGTAAAGAACCTACCTCTGATATCCATCCTACAACTATCACCCCTTAATTTAAAGCTGTGTCCCCTCGTGCTAGCTTTCTCCATCCTAGGAAAAAGGCTATCACTGTCCACCCTATCTAAACCTCTAATCATCTTATATGTTTCGATCAGGTCCCCTCTTAGCCTCCTCCTTTCTAATGAAAACAACCTCAAATCCATCAGCCTCTCCTCATAAGACCTGCCTTCCATACCAGGCAACATCCTGGTAAACCTCCTCTGTACCCTCTCCAATGCCTCCACATCTTTCTTATAATGCGGGGACCAGAACTGCACACAATCCTCCAAGTGCGGCCGCATTAGAGTTTTGTACAGTTGCAACATGACGTTGCGGCTCCGAAATTCAATCCCCCTACAATAAAAGCTAAGACTCCGTATGCCTTCTTAACAACCTTATCGACTTGATTGCCAACTTTCAGGGATCTATGCACATATACACCAAGATCCCTCTGTTCTTCAACACTATTAAGAGTCCTACCATTAGCCCTATACTCTACACATTAGTTATTCCTGCCAAAGTGAATTACCTCACACTTTTCCGCATTAAACTCCATTTGCCACCTCTCGGCCCAGCTCTGCAACTTGTCAAGTCTCTCTGCAAACTATAACACCCCTCTTCACTATCTACCACTCCACCGACTTTAGTGTCATCTGCAAATTTACTAATCCATCCTTCAATACCTCATCCAGATCATTTATAAAAATTACAAACAGCAGGGGCCCCAAAACAGACCCCTGAGGTACACCACTTGTAACCGAACTCCACGATGAACATCTCCTATCAACCACCACCCTCTGTCTTCTATCTGCTAGCCAATTCCTAATCAATTAGCTAAATCACCCTCTATCCCATACATCTGCATTTTCTGCAGAAGTCTTCCATGGGCCACCTTATCAAACGCCTTACTAAAGTCCATATATACCACATCAAACGCCTTACCCCCATCCACCTCTTTGGTCACTTTTTCAAAAAACTCAATGAGGTTAGTAAGGCACGACCTACCCTTCACAAAACCATGCTGACTATCCCCAATCAATTCATTTCTCCCTAAATAACTATAAATCCGATCCCTAATTATTCTCTCCAATACTTTGCCCACAACAGAAGTAAGACTCACTGGCCTATAATTCCCCGGAAAGTCTCTGTTCCCCTTCTTGAACAATGGGACCACATTCGCTATCCTCCAGTCTTCCGGCACTATACCTGTAACCAACGACGACCTGAAGATCAGAGCCAGAGGCTCTGCAATCGCCTCTCTTGCCTCCAGAGAATCCTAGGGTAAATCCTGTCCGGCCCAGGGGACTTATCTAACTTCAAACCCTCAAGAATATCTAGCACATCCTCCCTATCTACTTCAATACTTTCGAGTTTGCAACCCTGTACCTCAGTGTTCTCCACAACTACATTTACATCTCCCTGCGTGAATACAGAAGAGAAATATTTATTCAGTGCCTCTCCAATCTCTTCAGACTCCATGCACAACTTCTCACTGCTGTCTATGACTGGCCCTAATCTTGCCCTAACCAATCTTCTATTCTTAACATATCTAAAGAAAGCTTTAGGATTCTCCTTGATCCTATCAGCCAAAGTCTTCTCGTGTCCCCCTTTAGCTCTCCTCAACTCACTCTTTAGCTCCCTCCTGGCTAATCTATAGCTATCCATTGCACTAACCGAGCCTTCAAGCCTCATCCTGACATGAGCCTCCTGTTACCAAGTTACAAGTACCAAGCCTCCTGTTGCAATATCTGTTACCAAGATATTGCCCAGATACATGACAATTTTTGGGATCTCTTGTAGAAGGTTCTCCATTGTGCACTGAAAGATAGTGCATGCAGATGAAATACAGTACATCCTTTGATGATAACAACTTTCCTTACATCTTCCTTCAGCTCAAGCTGATGGTGTGCACAGCTCTAATCCAATTTTCTGTACCTGTGATCTCCTGCCAGTTTCATATCAAAGTCTTCTCTCCTAGGGATAGGATATCAGTCTATTTTGGTAGCTGTGTTCATGGCTATATTGTAATCACCACAAAATCTTAGCCTGTAGTCTTGTTTTTTCACTGGGATTATTGGTGCTATCCATTGAGAGAATTGTATTGGTTTAATTATTCCTAGCTCTTACAAGCATTTCACTTCAACCTAAACTTTTTGATGCAGGATTTAAGGAACAAGTCGGGCTATAAAAAATGTTGATGTTGATTCAGGTTTCACACAAATTTTGGCCTTAACTCCTTGTATGTACCCCAGCTGACTCTAAAACATTTCCTGGTGCTTGTACATGTTAAGACTCACTAGGAAGTTTTTATAAAATAAAGCTTATTTCAGAATACAATTAGCATTACCTATACCAATTATGAAACTTGAGCATGACACAGTATATCTCCTAATAGCTAGCTATCTCTATTGTTCCAAATATTCTCATGTGATGCTGGATTTTGAGCTTTTTAACACCTATGGACAGAAATCCAAGCCAAAAGTTCCTTGAAAGGGGTATGCCCTCAAAACAACCAAACTTCAGAGAGGTAACCTTAATCTCTGGCAGCTTGCAAAAACAGCCACATAGAGAAAAGAAACTCCAATTCCAGAGAGGGTGGAAGCACTGTTGTCTTTGTCAATTTCAAACCATTCTGAAAATGAAACTAAAACTGAAATGCCCTGTCCATCAGTCACATGACATAATCTGTCAATCATCCCCAAAACAAACTCGACTCAGTAATTCCAAGTGCGATGATACTGTGCTTTAAGGGATGTATTTTATCTTTTCAGGTTTTTCAAGCAGTTCCTTTGGAGTATTTTATTGCCATAATGTCTGTAACTGGTGTCCTCTGATTGTTGCTTAAGCATGTGGACCTATCTAATGCAGGGTTTTATGAGACTTTTGGAATTGCTGGGTGGAGCATGATTGACAGGTCAAGTGCTGTCTGGAGACAACTTTTTTCCACCGTAAAGTCTAGCCCAGCCTGGTTGGAGACAATGCACATTTCTTTAACCTGTGCTTAATCCTCATTCCACTCACATTGTCTGTACCTTTAAGACTTGATTACCTGTAAAGATTCACAATCCAACCATTATTTTGTAAATTGAGTTTGTGTCTTTACATGCCCTGTTTATGAATAGAACTCCCACTCACCTGATGAAGGGGCAGCACTCTGAAAGCTAGTGGCTAATGCTACCAAATAAATCTGTTGGACTTTAACCTGGTGTTGTGAGACTTCTTACTTGTTCCCTTTGAACAGAAAATGTTGAGAAAGAAGACCCTAATCAAGTTTTTCATTATGAGGGATGTGAAATGGGAAGAAATCTTTCCCTTTTAATTGAGGGTCAATAACTAGAGAACACAGACTTAAAGTAAGGGGATTTGAGAAAAATCTTTGAGGGAAGGCAATGGCCTAGTGATATAATTGCTGGATCATGAATCCAGATACTCAGCTAATGTTCTTGGGCCTTGGGTTCAAATCCAGCAGCTGATGAAATTTAGAATAGGATAAACTTATGAGAAATCCTACATTGCAGAAGGAGGCCATTTGGCCCATCAAGTCTTACTGATAACAATCCCACTTAGACCCCACCCTGTAACCCCACATATTTGCCCCACTAATCCTTCTAAGTTATGCATGCTGAGACACTAAGGGGGAATTTAGCATAGCCAATCACCCCAACCTGCATATCTTTGGAATTTAATGAAAACAAATCTGGAATTGAGAATCTACTCGTGACCATGAAACCATTGTCGATTGTCAGAAAAACATCACCTGATTCATTAGTGTACTTTAGAACAAAAAAGACTACAGCACAGGAATAGGCCTTTCGGTCCTCCAAGCCTGATCATGATGCCCGAACTGAACTGAAAAAGACCTTCTGCCGTTTTACAGTTCGTATCCTGCTATTCCTTCCGTACTCATGTAACCGTCCAGATGCCTGTTAAATGTTGTTAATGTGTCTGCTTCCACCACCTCCTCTGACAACGCGTTCTAGGCAGCCACCAATCTCTGTGCGAGAAAACTACCCCCACTCATCTCCAGTAAGCTTCCTCGTCTCACCTTGAAATGTGGTGGCACAATGGCAAGTACTGCTGCCTCACAACATCGGACTCCGGTTCGATTCCCATCTTGGGTCACTGTCTGGGTGGAGTTTGCATGTTCTCCCCATGTCTGCATAGGTTTCCTCCGGGTGCTCCGCTTTCTTCCCATGGTTTGAAAGATGTGCTGGTTAGGTCCATTGGTCATGCTAAATTCTCCTTCAGTACACCAGAACAGGCACCAGAGTGTGGTGATTAGGGGATTTTCACAGTAACTTCATTGCAGTGTTAATGTAAGACTACTTGTGACAGTAATAAAATAAGCTTTAATAAAAACTTCAAATTTGTACCCCTTGTAATTGACATTTCCAGCCTTGGAAAAAGTGTCTATCAATCCTGTTCCTGCCTCTCATAATTTTGTAGATCTCTCATGAAAACAATCCTAGCCCATTTAACCTTTCCTGATAGCCCAACACTCTTGAGACCAGGCAAGATCCTGGTGAACCTTCTTTACACTGTCTCCGAGACTTCTGTATCCTGGTAATGTAGTGATCAGAACTGCATGCAGAACTCTAAATGGGGCCTAACCAAGGTTTTATATAGCTGCAATATGATTTCCCATATCTTGTATTCAGTGCTCTAGCTCACAAAGGCAACTGCACTTTCTTAATCACCTTGTACTCCTTTCTACATCAATGGGGATGAAGTTGAAACAATTGAGAGCTCCAAATTTTTAAGTGTCTATATCACCAATAACCTGTCCTAGTTACCTGATGCTGACGCTATAATTAAAAAAGCCCATCAATCACTCGACTTTCTGAGAAAACTAAGGAAATTGGGCATGTCAGCTATGACGCTCACCAATGTTTACCGATGCACCATAGAAAGCATTCCTTCTGATTGTATTACAGTTTGGTATGCCTCCTGCTCTGCCTAAGACTGCAAGAAACCACAAAAGTTGTGAATGTAGCCCAATCCATCATATAAACCAGCTTCCCATCTGTCTAAACTTCCCACTGCCTTGGCAAAGCAGCCATCATAATTAAGGACACTCACTTATGCCTAGCATCCTCTTCCACCTTCTTCGGGTGAAAAAGATATAAATGTCTGAGGTCAAATACCAATCAACTGAAAAACAGCTTCCTCCCTGCTGCTGTCAGACTTTTGAATGGAATTACCTTGCATTAAGCTGAACTTTCTCTACACTCTAGCTATGACTATAACACTACATTCTGCACTCTCTTGTTTCTTTCTTTGTAAACGGTATGCTTTGTCTATATAGTGTGCAAGAAACAATACTTTTCATTTATGCTAATACATGTGACAATCATAAATCAAGTCAAAGAAGGAAAGGACAGACTTAACAAGTATAAGGGAAATAAGACTGGGGGTATTAGTGGAGTACACAAAGTGCAGAATGGAGCTTAAGAAATCAATTAGGAGAGCAAAGAGGGGATATGAAAAAGGTCTGGCTGGTAAAAATAGAGAAAATTCTAAGACATTCTATAAATATGTCAATGGGAAGAGGATGATCAGAAAAAGATTAGGATCCATTGGGGACCAAGGGGGAAATCTGTGGGTGAGTGTAAAGGACATTGGTCGGGTGCTAAATGAACATTTCACATCTGGCTTCACCCATAAGAGTTAGCTATGGAACTCGGGGAGAGAAACTGTGAGGCTCTAGAGAAAATTATTGTAGGGAGTGATAAGTTATTGGAACTATGGCGGGCTTAAATGGATTAATCTCCAGGTCTGGATGAATTGTGTCCCAGGCTGTTGTGGGAGGCAAGGTAGGAAATAGTAGGGACTCTGACCCAAAATTTTAATTCCTACCTGAACACTGCAGAAGTACAGTAACAAGTCTCACAACACCAGGTTAAAGTCCAGTAGGTTTATTTTGCAGCACTAGCTTTTGGAGTCTCAGGCTCCTTCATCAGTCGAATGAGGACGTGTGTTCACAAACAGGTCATGTACATTCACAAACTCAGTTTACAAGATAATGATAATCAAGTTTTAAAGGTACAGATAATGTGAATGGAGAGAGGCCCGAGCGCAGATTTAAAAAAGGTGTATATTGTTTCCAGTCAGGACAGCCAATGAGATTTTGCAATTCCAGGCAAGTCGTGGGGGTTACAGATTGTGTGACCTGAACCCAAGATCTCAGGTGAGATTGTCCTCATGTGTGCAGAACTTGGTTATCAGTTTCTGCTCAGTGATGCTGCATTATTATGTGTTGTAAAGGCCACTTCGAAGAAGGTTTACTCAAAGATCAGAGACTGAAAGCCCGTGACTGCTGAAGTGTTCCCTAATGCGGTGCTAGAGGACTAGAGAGCAGCTAATGTGGTCTCACTATTTAAGAAATGTTATAGAGACAAGCCAGGGAGCTACAAACCAGTAAGTCTCACTTCTCTGGTTGGGAAACTACAGAAGAAGATTCTAAACAAAGAACAAAGAAAATTACAGGACAGGAACAGACCCTTCAGCCCTCCAAGACTGCACCCACCATGCTGACCAACTGAACTAAAATCCCCTACCCCCTTCTGGGGACCATATCCCTCTATAGAACATAGAACATTACAGCACAGAACAGGCCCTTCGGCCTTCGATGTTGCGCTGACCAATATAAAAAGCAATGCCCCTCCATACTAAACCATTCCCTTCTCTTCCATATACTTATCAACTAACCTCTTAAACGCCACCAAACTTGGCGCATCTACAACTGCTGCAGGCAGAGCATTCCACTCCCGAACCACCCTTTGTGTAAAGAACCTACCTCTGATATCCGTTCACATGACTTTCCTGTTAATTTTACAAAAATCTAATATTTATAAAAAACAGGAAGTGCTGGAAAAATTAATCAACTCTTGTAGCATCTGGGCAAAAAAGGAACAGAGTTAATATTTTGAGTTCAATACAGCTCTTCTTCACAAATAATCACAAAAAGCTCCCAAGATTCAGCATCTGGTAATTCCCCAAGTTCTGCAGCACCTTGACCTGAAGGAACATCATACTCAAAAGAACAAAGAAGCTGCAGCAATGTTTGCTAAGTTTTTGGCCAAGAAAATGAAGGAGGCTAATGAAAAACGGCAGGAGAAAATCACAGAGACATCGTCTTTCATCATCGACAGCCTCTATATCTAAATCTGAATCCAGCCAAAAGGAGTATTAATGGAATAGACAAAATAAATGGCTTTTGTTGAAGAAAAGACAAAGCCATAGGGAAAAATATCTCCTAACCAGCCTAACTACTTTAGAATTTTTTTTATTTTTCAAAATGCAAGTACAGGAAAGAGGTAGAGAATCTAGTGAATTGGTGTGACAATAATGATCTCTCCCTCAATGCCAGTAAAACGAAGGAGATAGTCATTGACCTCAGAAAGCGCATTGAGGAAATGCTCCTGTCTACTTCAACAGGAATGAAGTGAAAATTGTCAGGAGATTCATGTTTCAAGCTGTCCACATCACCAACAACCCGACTTGGTCACTCCACATCAAACTGAGAGTTAAGAAAGCCCACAAACACTTCTACTTTCTTAGGAAGTGAAGGAAATTTGGCATATCTGCTACAACTTCTACAGATGCACCATAGAAAAGATTCTTTCTGGTTGTTTCTTCAACCCAGTGTAGCGTGATGGAAGACATGAATCTCCCAGGTGCTTTTTATTTTAGCACGTGCTAGGAACCATAGCGTATTCCCATCCCATTCATGTATTTGTAAGATGCCCCTTAAAAATCACTACAGTATCCACTTCCACGACCTCCCATGGCAACGCGTTCCAGGCACCCACTAGTCTCTGTGTAAAAAATCTGCCTCATACATTTTGAACTTTGCCCCTCGCACCTTAAACCTAAACCCCCCTAGTAATTCACTCTTCCACCCTGGAAAAAAGCTTCACTCTGTTCTTGCCTCTCATAACTTTGTAGACTTCAGGTCACCTCTCAACCTGTGTCATTCCAGTGACAACAAATCCCAAATTTTTCCAACCTCTCCTCATTGCTAATGCCTTCCATACCAGGCAGCATCCTGGTAAATCTTTTCATACCCTTTCTAAAGCGTCCACATCATTCTGATAGTGTGATGACCAGAATTGAACACTATATTCCAACTAACTAAGGTTCTATAAAGCTACAACACGATTTGCCAATTTTTAAACTCATTACCCTGACCGATGAGGCAAGCATGATGTATGCCTTCTTGACTACCTTCTTTCTGCATGGCCACTTTCAGTAACTTGTGCACTTATACATCCAGATCCCTTTGCATATCAATATCTTAAGAGTTCTGCCATTTATACTTCCTATCAATCTTAGCCCTTCCAAAAGGCATTACCTCACATTTGTCCAGATTAAACTCCATCTACCATCTCTCCACCCAAGTCACCAAATGATCTATATCCTGTATCCTCTGATGGTCCTCATCGCTATCCACAAATCCACCAACCTTTGTGTCGTCTGCAAACTTACTAATCAAACAAGTTACATTTTTCTTCAAATCATTTATATATATTACAAACAACAAAGGTCTCAGCACTGATCCCTGAGGAATGCCATTTATCGCAACTTTCCATTCAGAAACGCTCCCTTCCACTGCTATCCTCTGTCTTCTTTGACTGAGCCAGTTTTGTATCCACCTTGCCAGCTCACCCCTTATCCCATGCAAATTCACCTGCATCAATCTGACATGAGGAACTTTGTCAAAGACCTTACTGAAGTCCATGTAGACAATATAGACTGCTCTACCCATATCAATCATCTTTGTCACTTCCTTGGAAAACTCTGAAAAAAGAGAATCTATCTCCATTTGGAGAAGAAAGATTTGATCAGGCATAGTCAGCATTGTTTTGTTGGAGGAAGGTCATGCCTAACAGCTTTCACAGAATCACAGAATACTTCAATGCAGACTCGATAGTTCTTCAGCCTATTGAGTCTGCACTGGCTCCCTGATAAACTCAATGCATTCTATGCCTGTTTTGAGAAAAGGTCAGCAAGAATATACCCTCCACCCCAGAAGACTCAGATGAACCTGTACCTGAAGTCACTGTTGCAGATGTCAGAGCGTTCTTGCAGATGAATTCAGAGAAAGGGCCTGGCTTGGATGGGGTACCCGGATGAGCACTCAGATCCTGCATAGATCAGCTAGTGAGGGTATTCACAAACATCTTCAACCTCTCTGCACAACAATCTGAAATCTCTACCTGTTGCAAGAAGATGACTAAAGGAAAGCAGCATGCCTTAATACAAAGAACAAATGATCATGTCCAGTGGTTCTGACATCCGTCATTATGAAATACTTCGAAAAGTTAGTTATGGCACAATCAATTCCAGCCTCCCAGATTGCTGGATCTGCTATAGTTTGCCTACCACCGCAATATGTCCACAATAGATGTTATCTCCCTGGCCTGCACTTAATCCTGGAACAAAGACATCTATGTCATAATACTATTGATTGACTACAGCTTAGCCTTCAACACCATTTTTTCTACAAAACTCATCTCCAAACTCTGTTACCTAGCGTTCAGCTCCACCCCCTGTATCCTGAATTTCCTAACCTACAGATCACAATCACTAAGTATCAGCAACAACATTTCCTCCACAACAGCGCCCCACTGAAGTTAAATGCTCAGCCCTCTACCATACTCCTTGTACACCAGTGACTGTGAGGCCACATTCCCCATCAACTCGATTTTAAGTTTGCTCATGACACCACCGTAGTGGGTCGGATCTCAAATAATGAAAAACAGAATATAGGAATGAGATAGAGTATCTGATGAATTGGTGCGATGACAATAACCCCTCAATGTCACTAAAATAAAGGAGATTGTCATCAACTTCAGGAGTATAATAGAAAACATGCCCCATCTACATTATTGGGGACGAAGTAGAAATGGTTGAGAGCTTCATGTTTTTAAGTGTCCAGACCACCAACAACCTGTCCTGGTTCCCCCATGCCAATATTTAATAGTTTAATAATTTAATAGTTAAGAAAACCCAACAATGCCTCTACTTAGAAGACTAAGGAAGTTTGGCATGTCAGCTGTGACTGTCATCAACTTTTACAAGTGCACCATAGATAGCATTCTTTCTGTTTGCATCACAGCTTGGTATGCCTTCTGCTCTGCCCACGCCTGCAAGAAACTATGGAAGGTTGTGAATGTAGCCCAAACAATCATGCAATCCAGTCCCCCCATCCATTGACTTTGTTAACACTTCCATCTGCTTTGGAAAAAAAAAATCTAAGTGCCCAACGTACAGGAAAACAGGAGTTTTTCCTATCCATTTTTTGGACACACTTACCAGAGTGAATCTCTGACACTCTGAACAATGTAGAGTGCCTCAGTGTAGTTCATTCTGTTAAGTAGGGGACGTGGCCTATTTCTGCTTGAGAGATTGGCGGCAGAGTGCTGAGCAGGCTACTGCACATGTGTAGTGGCCTCCCATTACCAGCCTTCTGATTCCCCCCAACCCCTACCTACCACTCACTAGCCTACTAGATTCTTCCCCCAACGCTATGGTTCCTAGCATGTGCTAAAATAAAAAGCACCTGGGAGATTCATGTCTCCCATCACGCTACACTGGGTTGAAGAAACAACCAGAAAGAATCTTTTCTATGGTGCATCTGTAGAAGTTGTAGCAGATATGCCAAATTTCCTTCACTTCCTAAGAAAGTAGAAGTGTTTGTGGGCTTTCTTAACTCTCAGTTTGATGTGGAGTGACCAAGTCGGGTTGTTGGTGATGTGGACAGCTTGAAACATGAATCTCCTGACAATTTTCACTTCATTCCTGTTGAAGTAGACAGGAGCATTTCCTCAATGCGCTTTCTGAGGTCAATGACTATCTCCTTCGTTTTACTGGCATTGAGGGAGAGATCATTATTGTCACACCAATTCACTAGATTCTCTACCTCTTTCCTGTACTTGCATTTTGAAAAATAAAAAAAATTCTAAAGTAGTTAGGCTGGTTAGGAGATATTTTTCCCTATGGCTTTGTCTTTTCTTCAACAAAAGCCATTTATTTTGTCTATTCCATTAATACTCCTTTTGGCTGGATTCAGATTTAGATATAGAGGCTGTCGATGATGAAAGACGATGTCTCTGTGATTTTCTCCTGCCGTTTTTCATTAGCCTCCTTCATTTTCTTGGCCAAAAACTTAGCAAACATTGCTGCAGCTTCTTTGTTCTTTTGAGTATGATGTTCCTTCAGGTCAAGGTGCTGCAGAACTTGGGGAATTACCAGATGCTGAATCTTGGGAGCTTTTTGTGATTATTTGTGAAGAAGAGCTGTATTGAACTCAAAATATTAACTCTGTTCCTTTTTTGCCCAGATGCTACAAGAGTTGATTAATTTTTCCAGCACTTCCTGTTTTTTATAAATATTAGATTTTTGTAAAATTAACAGGAAAGTCATGTGAATTGAGCAGGAAAGTAGAACTAATGGGGTAACTCAAAGAACACAATGTACCAAATAATTATATATGAACTAAGAGTAAGTATCAGACTTTCAAACCTGCTCCACCATTCAATAAGATCATACAGATCTAATCTCCCACCTACCCCCAGTAATCCCTTCTTTGATGAAGAAACTGAGTGGCTTTTCATTCTGGCTTTGTGTAAATACAACTTCATAACTTTAAGTAATGTAAAATGACAATAAATTTCATCATCATGTGTTTCAGACATTGAAAATGAGTCAAGATGGCATCATTCCACTTCATAGTGGTTCTAGTCTGTTTGATTCGGTTGGTCTGTCTCCGGAGAAAAGATTTGGCAAAATACGTCGAAGCACTGTTGGAATGCTGGCCTTGCAGGAGACAATAAAAGAAAAACAGGTATTCCTTCCATTTGCATTAGAAGAGGCAGTGGCATGGTATTGTCACTGAGCTCATAATCCAGAGGGCCAGAACAAGATCAGGACAAGAGATTTGAACCTGGGTTCAAATCTCACCACAGCAGATGGTGCAATTTGAATTCAGTGGAAAAAACATCTGAAATTGAAAGTCCACTGATGACTATGAAACCATTGTTGATTGTCATAAAAACCCATCTGATTCATTAATATCCTTTAGGGAAGGAAATCTGTTCTTACCTGGT
Source organism: Sphyrna mokarran (assembly GCA_024679065.1). Lineage (NCBI taxonomy): Eukaryota > Metazoa > Chordata > Chondrichthyes > Carcharhiniformes > Carcharhinidae > Sphyrna > Sphyrna mokarran. The sequence goes on from JAGIQG010000005.1 coordinate 7,471,751, forward strand.
CAGGCTTACATGCAACTCCTGACCAACAGCAATGTGGTTGATTCTCAAATACTCTCTAGAATGGAGGATAAACAGAATTGAGCAATAAATACTGGTTCAGCCAGTGATGCTCATGTCTTGTAAAATGAATAAAAGAAAGCATATGTAACCTTTGACAGATAAGGTCTGTATCATTTCCTAGAGGTTTTCTCAGCTGCTTGATAAAGGAGCCACTTTAAAATATTTTCAGTACAATTATCAACAAAATTCTTGGAAAGGCATAAGTCTATAATTGGCATTTATGTAGGCTAGTAGTTTGGATTTAACATGCTGTACACTGATAGTGTTTCAGAAGTGTACTGAACTAAGTTCTACTGAATCTCAGAGAGTGCTTAAACAAGCCTTCAACTGGCCATTAACAATGTTATACAAATTACGGAGTTTAGATATGGTATCACTTTCCTCCATTCTGCTACTTCTTTTCCATCTACCCTTAAGAATTGTTTAAAATGTAGCTTCCATTTACCCTTTCTCTATTTGACTCGGTGAATGAGAAAATAATGAAAAGGGATCGCTTACAAAAACTTATGGCTGCACTTCTAACTATAGTTGAAAAAGCATTCCTCAACATTTGCATTATCCAGAGAAAGAATTGTCTTTTAAACATAATTCCTGGGCTGTACCTGAAGTCATGCTTTTCAGTAGAGTCCCACTCTGTATAATACATATATTGGAAGAAGCAACAAGATAAAGAAAGCCAGATTAATCATCCAGTGTCATAGAACAAGGTAATTCTGGTGCTACCCATTCGATAGGATGTAGCAACTGAGGTGCTTGTGAACTTTCTCAGGAGTGTGGTGTTCAATACTTTGATTGCTGCAATGTGTACATAGTCGGCAGATTTCATTTAAATGAAAATAAACTCTTACACCACAGGTATATTTCAGGAAGCCAGAGTAGACTTCTGTTAGATCAGCCAATTTATTGTACTTGATCAGGACAGTTTGGTTTATGTCATGTGGCAGCACCAATAAATGGAATGCTGAAGGTTATGATTTTTTTCCTGGAGAATATTGATGGTGCCTATTTGTTAAAAAATTCCTAAATGTAATTCCCTACTTTTATACTAACTATCAAAAATGTTACATAAGACCAGCTTGTCTCTTGTGCTTATTCCATCCAATTGTGTTGTCATCATAAATTAAACATTTCCCACCCAATAGCGGCTTTACAATGTCCAGAAAAGGTGGAGAAACCGAGTGGGATTTTACAAAAAAAATTCAAAGTGCCGAACAAGTGAGAAAATGGGAGAATTTCAAACTTGTTAGAACATAGAACATAGAACATTACAGCACAAACAGGCCCTTCGGCCCACGAGTTGCACTGATCACAACTATACCTACCAAGCCACAGACCTACCTATAACCCCCTATCCCATTAGTTCCCATATACTCATCCAGAAGTCTTTTAAAAGACCCCAGCGAGTTCGCCTCTACCACCTCTGACGGCAGCCGATTCCATTCACTCACCACCCTCTGAGTGAAAAACTTACCGCTAACATCCCCTCTGTATTTGCTTCCCTGCACCTTAAATCTGTGTCCTCTCGTAGTGACCATTTCAGCTCAGGGAAATAGCTTCTGAGAATCCACCCTATCTATTCCTCTCAACATTTTATAAACCTCTATCAGGTCGCCTCTCAACCTATGTCTCTCCAGGGAGAAGAGTTCCAGCTCCCTCAACCTATCTCCATAAGGCATGCCTCCCAATGCAGGCAGCATCCTTGTAAATCTCCTCTGCACCCTTTAATAGCTTCCACATCCTTCCTATAGTGAGGCGACCAGAACTGCGCACAGTACTCTAAGTGGGGTCTGACAAGGGTCTTATAAAGCTGCATCATTACCTCCTGACTCCTAAACTCAATTCCTCGATTAATGAAGGCCAGTACACTATACGCCTTCTTGACCACATCCTTCACCTGCAAGGCCGATTTAAGTGTCCTGTGGACCCGGACCCCAAGATCCTTCTGCTCTACAACACAGCTAAGACTCCTACCCTTGATATTATATTCCTTCATCCCATTATTCTTGCCAAAATGGACCACTACACATTTATCCACGTTGAAGTCCGTCTGCCACTTCTCCGCCCAGTCTTGCATCCTGTCTATGTCCCGCTGCAACTTTTGACATCCCTCCAGACCATCCACAACACCACCGACCTTTGTATCATTGGCGAACTTACTAATCCATCCCTCCACTTCCTCATCCAGGTCATTTATGAAAATGACAAACAGCAAGGGTCCCAGAACAGATCCCTGGGTGACCGACCTCCATGCAGAAAAAGACCCATCCACAACCACTCTCTGCCTTCTGCCGGCAAGCCAGTTCTGGATCCACAAGGCCAAAGTCCCTCGGATCCAATGCTCTCTCACCTTCTCAAGAAGCCTTGCATGGGGGACCTTATCAAACGCCTTGCTAAAATCCATGTACACCACGTCCACCGCTCTTCCTTCGTCAATGTATTCAGTCACATTTTCAAAGAACTCAACTAGGCTCGTAAGGCATGACCTGCCCTTGACAAGACCATGCTGACTATTTCTGATCATTCTAATCTTCTCCAAATGCTCATAAATCTTGTCCCTCAGAAGCCTCTCCATCAGCTTACCAACTACTGAGGTCAGACTCAGCGGTTGGTAATTTCCTGGACTATCCTTGTTCCCTTTCTTAAAAATAGGAACCGCATCCGCAATCCTCCAATCCTCCGGAACCTCTCCCATTTCCATGGACGACGCAAAGATCATCACCAGGGGCTCTGTAATCACTTCCCTCACTTCCCGCAATAACCAGTGTTATTGTGTTTTTTGGACATATTTGAAAATGCAATCTTATGACTGAGTGCAAAGAAAGTAAGAAGTTTCACAACATCAGGTTAAAGTCCAACAGGTTTATTTGGTAGCAAAAAGCAGTAGCTTTCAGGGCTTTGCCCCTTCATCAGCTAAGTGGGAGTTCTAATCACAAACAGGGCATATAAAGACACAAACTCAATTTACAGAATAATGGTTGGAATGCAAATCTTTACAGCTAATTAAGTCTTAAAGGTACAGATAATGTGAGTGGAGAGAGCATTAAGCAAGGTTAAAGATCATTATTCTGTGAATTGTGTTTATGTCTTTATATGCTCTATTTGTGATTAGAACTCCCACTTACTTGACGAAGTACTCTGAAAGCTAGTGGTTTTTTCTACCAAATAAACCTGTTGGACTTTAAACTGGTGTTGTGAGACTTCTTACTATGTTTTCCCCAGTTCAACGCCCAGTCCAATGCAAAGAAAGTGTCAGGATACAATTTGGGGGCTGGAGGGGTGATAGAATCTCAGTTCCCAGTGAAGCCAGCTTCTGAGTTCCAGGGGCACCATTGTGTAGTGGGGGATTTCCTGCTGCCCACAACCCCGCCCCTACACCCTCCTCCCCGGCCCCAAATATCAAAACTCTCCCCCCCCCTCCACAATCCCAACAAACTGACCGATAGTCTCCCTTCCAGTGGCAGAGTTCCCCGTCTAATCCATCTCACCACTGTCATAGCTCCACACCACTCTGACTATGTCCTTACATTGGCTGTGACCCCATAATGATTCCAACCATGGCACTGGCCTGTGCATAGTCATCGTGCCTGTTGCGCAGTGACAGTGTGTCTGCTGGACACTGCCAAAATGCCCAGCAGGCAGTGCTAGTGGACAGTTCTAGACGTCACTCCCTATGGAAACTGCCTGGTCTTGCCCCCAACTGCCTAGGGAGGGCTTCAATGGCCTCTGAACCCCCAGCGAGCATATATTATGCTTGCCAGGGAGAACCTCAGCCAGTGGCTAAGGTGAGTCTGGACAATAGCATCCAGAAATTGCTAGTTATGTGTAAAACATGTTATTAATATTTAAATTGGCTGTGCACTTTCTGATCACGAAGCCATTTTCGCTGATAAAACAGGCTGATATGATCAGGCGCAAACATGATTTTTCACCTCCTGCATGATTTTACCACCTTCTCTCACTAAAAGTTAGGTGGGACGATGTTGCAGGATCATGCCAGGAAAAACCCTACAACCAATTAGGAACATAATATCGGAAGTTCTTAGCTGATCCCCTTGAACAATTCTGTATTTTGTTTTGTATATTATCTCTTGTAAGTTGTGGTCGATTCCCAAGCTCTTACATAGCACAGTTAGATATCACCCCGTCATGTTATTGCACACTTAGTTTTACCAATAACTGTTACAGCACACCACAGCCGTGATTAATTTGTCTGTGATCCTCCCCACTTTCCCCCCTGCTAGGGATGACTGTCCTCCGAATGCATGCATAGAGGCACTTAGCATCGTGCTTGATAGAGGTTCCTTAGCCAAAAATGATGGACAGTCTGCCCTGGTATCCTGAGCACCTATTGCACCTTGTGTCAATCGTCCCACCACTGCCCCACATGCCTGTGCCCCCAACCCTTATTCTTATGTGAACAAAAGCATCAGAGTGGCTTGGAGAACAGGTAGGAGTTAGACTGGTGTAGCACCAGGGCAGCATCAAAATGTGCCACTTGCCAGTCATTATTATCGATCCTTCAGCCTGAATCAAAAATGTGCCAGCACAGCGAACCCAGATCCTTCACCCTGATGTGATACCATTCAGATTTTCTGCAATGAGGGCCTCACTTCCTGCCCTGCTGGACCCTCCTCCTTTCTCCTCCTTGGCCTGCTCCTCCAAATTCTCCTGGTGCTGCTTCTCATCTAGCTCCTTTTCACAGCAGATCATGATAATGTGGGAAATTCTCAGGACTGTACTGAAGGGAACCCCAAAGTAGTCCAGGAAGAAGAGCTACATCTTCAGGAGCCCAATGCTCAATAATGAACTGGAAGCCAACATGGGGGTCATTGTAGTAGGTATCTGGCCTCCACATTGGCGGCATTAGCCAACCACTCTCAGTGGGTATCCCTTGTCCTTGGGGATGTCTGAACTCCAGAGGGTTATGCTCCCCGTGTGTTGTGCACACATGTACATGATATTCAGTCTGTAGTCAGAACCAATCTGCATGTTCAGGGAGTGAACTCCTTAGGGTGGCATGGTGGCTAGGTCATTAGCATTTCTGCCTCACAGTGCCAAGGACTTGGGTTCAATTCTGGCCTTGAGTGACAGTCTGTGTGGGATTTGCATGTTCTGCCTATATCTGCATGGATTTTCTGCGGGTGCTCTAGTTTCCTCCCACAGTTCAAAAATGCGTAGGGTAGGTGGATGGCCATACTAAGTTGTTCCTTTGTTCAAAAATGTGCAGCTTAATCAAATTAGCCTCGGTAAAATGAGTGTGCATACACGGATAGGGAAGAGGGGAGCACCTGGGTATGATCCTCTATTGGAAGTCGGTGAAAATTTGATGGGCCTGACGGCCTCTGTTTGATGAAGCACAGTACCTGACGATGTGTGAACAGCAGGGTGACATACGTGCCATCTAAAGTCATCTGCAAATAGGGCAAATGGTGAAGTTTGCAATCCAGGCTTTCTGTTGGCTTTGGCCCACATTGAAGGATGGCACGGTGACACAGTGATTAACACTGCTGCCTGACAGCACCAGCGACCCAGTTTCGATTTCGGTCTTGGGTCACCATTGTCTTGCAGAATCTACACATTCTCCCTGAATCTGCATAGGTTTCCTCTGGATGCACTGATTTCCTCCCACAGTCCAAAAACTTGCTGGGTTAGGTGCATTGGCCATGCTAAATTCTCCTTCAATGTACTCGAACAGGTGCCAAAGTGTGGGATTTTCACAGTAACTTCATTGCAATGTGAATATAAGCCTACTTATTATACTAGTACAAATAAAATAAGAGCATGTAATAGGCAGGCCAGATGTTCGTGACCTGCTGGATGCACTTTTTGCATTGATGGCTGTGAAATTCCACAGATGTCACCACTGAACTTGGAAAGACCTGGAGGTATAGAAGTTTAGGGCTGCTATGACCTTCATTTCCTCGAAGTGCTAGGTCTGCAAGGATCTGATGCAAGTGTCGTACTGTCTCCTGAATTAGTTGGACCATGTGCACTACCTCTCTTGGCAATTTTTTGGGCACGTTAGGCCCCGTCACAGGCTTCTGCATTGAGCAACAAGCTCATTCAGAATTTTGCAGGCAAAATGCGCATGGGGGTGGGGGCTGCGCCTGAAAACATGCCCAAGCTGCGGATCTGAAATTCTCCCAGTTTCAAGTCTAACCAGCATTTAGACAAAAAAATGGTAAAATTACTACCCATTGGTTTGCAGCTTGGAAACAGGCCCTTTGACCCAACTTGTCCATGCCACCCAGTCTGTATCACTACACTAGTCCTAATTGTCCACATTTGGCCCATGGCCTATTTTACCCATGTAACTGTCTTAAATGATTTTTAAACTTTTACCCACCTCTACTACTGCCTCTGGCATCTATTAATTAATAACTTATTCTTTAATTGTATTGCAATTAAGGTTGCCACTTGGCTAATCTGGTTTAGCTAATCGGAGGTGGCACGATGACACCGTGGTTAGCACTACTGCCTCACAGCACCAGGGACCCAGTTTTGATTCCCAGCTTGGATCACTGTCTGCGGAGTCTGTATGTGCTCCCCTTGTTTTCATGGCTTTCCTCTGGGTGCTCCAATTTTTTCCATTACGAAATATGTGCTGGTTAGGTACATTGGCTACATTAAATTCTCTCTCAGTGTACCTGAACAGATGCTGGAGTATGGCTACTTGGAGATTTTCACAGTAACCTCATTTGTGGTACAAATAAATAAACTTGAATTAGCTGATTTTCAACAATATTGATTTAGTATTTTAGTACAATATTAATTCAACAATATTGATTGATTTAAATAGAGAAAAGCTGCACCATACGACGGTGCAGAGGGACCTGGGGGTCCTTGTGCACGAATTGCAACAACATAGTATGCAGGTGCAGCAGGTGATTAAGAAGGCGAATGCAATGTTGGCCTTTGTAGCTAGGGGGAGAGAATATAAAAGTAGGGAGGTTCTGTTGTAGCTGTATAGGGTGCTGGTGAGGCTGCAGCTAGAGTACTGTGTGCAGTTTTGGTCGCTGCATTCGAGGAAGGATATATTAGCTTTAGAGGGGGTGCAGAGAAGGTTTACTAGGCTGATACTGGAGATGAGGGCGTTGGATTATGAGGAGAGGCTGAATAGGCTAGGTTTGTACTCTTTGGAGTTTAGAAGGCTGAGAGGGGATCTTTTAGAGATAATGCTTATATATAGCATTATATATATATAGCATATATATATAAGATAATGAAGGAGATGGATAGGGTAGAGGTTGAAAGACTCTTCCTGCTTAGCAAAGATAGCAGAATTAGAGGGCACAGCCTCAAGATTAGGGGGGAGCGGTTTCAGATCGGAGTTGCGGAGGGGTTTCTTCACGCAAAGGGTAGTGAATCTTTGGAATTGTCTGCCTGATGTGGTGGTGGAGGCTTCCTCACTGAATATGTTCAAGTCAAGACTGGATAGGTTTTTGATTGACAAGGGAATTAAGGGTTATGGGGAGAAAGTGGGAAAGTGGTACTGAACCACTACAGATCAGCCATGATCTTATTTAATGGCGGGGCAGGCTCAAGGGGCTGTATGGCCTACTCCTGCTCCTATTTCTTATGTTCTTATGTAAAAAAGGACTGTAGATTATTGAGGGACATAAAGGAGAGTATTAAATTAAAAGCTGATGCTAAAAATAGTGGGTGATTAGAAGATTGGGAAAGATGTAAAAAACAACAAAGAATGACTAAGAAAGTAATACAGAAAGGAGAGATAGAGTATGAAGCTAAACTAGCTCTAAATATAAAAAAGATAGTCAAAATTTTTACAAATATATAAAGAAGAGACTGGATAGAGTGAATGTGGGACCCTTGGAGGTTGAGAGGGTGATGAGGAAATGGCTGAGGCTTCAAATAAGTTTTTTGTGTCGATTTTCACGGAGGAGGACACAAATAGCTTGCCAAATATTAAAAATAGAAGAATGGTAGGAGATGAGCTCCTTAATGCGATAACTGTCAATATATGAGTGCTTGATAGACTAATGGGACTGAAGGTAGACACGTCCCCGGGACTGGATGGAATGCATCTCAGGGTTCTGAAAGAAATTGCAGAGGTGATAGCAGATGCTTTAGTAATTATTTATCAAAATTCGCTGGACTCTGGGAAGTGCCAGAAGATTGGAAAACAGCTAATGTTACGCTGCTGTTTAAAAAAAGTTAGCAGGTAAAAAGCAGTGAATTATAGGCCAGTTAGTTTAACGTCCGTAGCTGCAAAAATGCTTGAATCCGTCATCAAAGAAGAAATAGCGAGACACCAAGAAAAGAACGGTTTGATCAAGCAGACGCAGCACGGATTCATGAAGGGGAAGTTGTGTTTAACAAATTTATTGGATTTCTATGAGGATCTGACTAGTGCGGTAGACAAAGGGGAACCAGTGGATGTCAATTTTTAGATTTCCAGAAGGCATTTGATAAAATGCCTCACAAAAGGGTGCTGCAAAAGATTAGGGTGCTCGGAGTTGGGAGTAAGGTGTTAGTGTGGATAGATTGGTTGACTAATAGGAAGCAGAGAGTTGGAATCAATGGACGCTATTCTGGTTGGTAGTTGGTGACTAGTGGAGTGCCGCAGGGATCGGTGCTGGGGCCACAACTGTTTACCATTTACGTAGATGATCTGGAAGAGGGGGCTGAGTGTAGGGTAACAAAATTTGCTGATGACACGAAGGTGAGTGGAAAAGCAAATTGTGTGGAAAGCGCGGAAAGTCTGCAGAGAGATCTGGATAGGCTGAGTGAGTGCGTGAGGACTTGGCAGATGGAGTACAATGTTAGCAAATATGAGGTTATCCACTTTAGCAGAAGTAATAGTAGGAGAGATTATTATTTAAAGGGTGAAAAGCTGCAGTATGTACTGTGCAGAGGGACCTGGGGATCCTTGTGCACGAATCGCAAAAACCCAGTCTGCAGGTGCAGCAGGTGATCAAGAAGGCGAATGGAATGTTAGCCTTTATAGCGAGGGGGATAGAATATAAAAGCAAGAGGTCTTGCTGCAACTGTACAAGGCACTCGTGAGACTGCAACTAGAATACTGTGTGCAGTTTTGGTTGCCGCATTTGCTAAATGATATATTGGCCTTGGAAGGAGTGCAGAGAAGGTTCGCTAGGCTGATACCAGAAGTGAAGGGATTAGCCTATGAAGAGAGATTGAATAGACTGAGTCTGTACTCGTTGGAGTTTGGAAGACTGAAGGGGAATCTTATAGAGACATATAAGATAATGAAGGGGATAAATAGGGTAGAGGTAGAGAGATTCTTCCTGCTTAGAAAGGATAGTAGAACTAGAGGGCACAGCCTCAAAATAAGGGGTGGGGGCAGTTTAGATTGGAGTTGAGGAGGAACTTCTTTACTCAAAGGGTAGTGAGTCTCTGGAATTCTCTGTCCAATCAAGTGGTGGACGCTACCTCACTGAATATATCTAAGTCATGGGTAGATAGGTTTCTGATAGACAAGGGAATTAAGGGTTACAGGGAGAAAATGGGAAAGCGGAACTGATCCACTTCAGATCAGCCATGATCTTGTTGAATGGCGGGGCAGGCTCGAAGGTTTAATGGCCTACTCCTGCTCCTATTTCTTATGTTCTTATGTTTAGTTTCTAATAAATGGCTTACATTAGTTTTAGCTGAAAATGTTTAACAACATGAGCTTTCAACAAGTTTCTATATGTCCAGGTATCAATAAGAGTGACCACCGCACAGTCCTTGTGGGGATGAGGTCCCGTCTCCACATTAAGAATAGCCTCCATCATATTGTGTGGCACTATCATTATGCTAATTGGGACAGACTATGAATAGATGTGGCAACTCAACAACTCTGGGCTTCCATGAGGCGCTGTGGGCTCCAGCATAATCTGCAATCTTGTGGCCTGGCCCCCACTCAACCATTATCATCATGTCAGAGTGTTGAAGTGGAAATTTTCCTGCTTCTTGACTGTGATAGAGAGATTCAACAAAGTTTGTTTCAACAAAATAACTTGTCTTTATTTACAAAACACTGCATGCAGTATTGGCAAAAACTTGAGTTCAGAGAGCCATCGTTACAACTTGCTGATTCTTCGTCAAGTCCACGCTAACATAAAAAATCGTTCAGTAATTATACATAATGTGTGTGACCAGACCTTATTCAGAATTTCAATCAGTAGGAGCATCATAAGCAATGTCATAGAACATAGGACACTGCAGCACAAACAAGCCCTTCCCACAAGTTGTGCTGATCCCACCTACCAGCCTGCTCTATAACCCTCAATCCCATTAAATCCCATGTAGTCATTCAGACGTTTCTTGAAAGACCCCAATGAGTTTGCCTCCATCACCACCAATAGCAGCTGATTCCACTCACCCACCACCCTTTGAGTGAAAAATTTACCCTTGACATCTTCTCTGTACCTACTTCCCAGCACCTTAAACCTGTGTCCTTTCATAGCGACCATTTCAGCTCTGGGAACCAGCCTCTGAGGATCCACCCTCTTGATACCTCTCAAAACCTTATAAATCTCTATCAGGTCACCTCTCATCCTTCATCTTCCAGGGAGAAAAGACCCAGCTGCCTCAACCTGTCCTCATAAGGCATTCCACACAATTCAGGCAACATTCTTGTAAATCTCCTCTGCACCCTTTCAATAGCTTCCACATCATTCTTGTAGTGAGACAACCAGAACTGTACACAGTACTCCAAGTGGGGTCTGAGAAAGATCTTATAAAGTTGCATCATTATCTCCTGACTCCTAAACTCAATCCCTCAATTAATGAAGGCTATATGCCTTCTTGACCACATCCTCCACCTGTGAGGCCAATTTAAAAGTCCTATGGACCCAGACCCCAAGGTTCTTCTGATCCTCTACACTGCTAAGAGTCCTACCCTTGATATTATATTCCTTCATCCCATTAGACCTGCCAAAATGGACTACTACACATTTATCCATGTTGAAATCTATCTGCCTCTTCTCTGCCCAATCTTGCAGTCTATCTATGTCTCATTGCAACTTCTGACATCCCTCCAGACTATCCACAACACCACCAATCTTCCTGTCATCGGCAAACTTACCAACCCATCCCTCCATTTCCTCATCTAGGTCATTTATGAAAATGATAAATAGCAAAGGTCCCAGAACAGATCCCTGGGGCACTCCACTGGTTATTTTTTTTTTAGAGCAACTCAGCACGGGAAACAGGCCCTTCGGCCCAACGAGCCCGCGCCGCCGTCATAACTATATAGTAACAATTCCATTATCCTATTCTAATTTTAGGTTATTCCTAATATGGAAGAGTCTCAATGTAGGGACAATTTGTTTCCCAATCAGCCTAAGAGCGAATTTTTTGGGATGTGGGAGGAAACCGGAGTGCCTGGAGAAAACCCAAGCAACCACGGGGAGAACGCGCAAACTCCCGCAGACACCGGCCCAATTCCAAGTGTCTGCACAGCTACAGCAATAGTCACTGAGCTGTCATGGTGCCCGTCAGATGGTCCAGATAAAGCACTCATTTACGACATGAAGCACCAGGCAACCCATGAATCAACATCCAAGAACTGTCCTCGCACCACCTGCCAAATGCATGCTCCTTGTTGGTCAAGTATGGACCGAATTACCTGTGGAAAAAAAGCCATAGTTAAACAGTCCTACTATATCCCTCTATCTGCATACCGCTCATGTGGCTGTCCAAGAGACCCTTAAACAGCCCCAGCGTGCCTGCTCCCACCACCTTACTCGGCAGTGCATTCCACACCGCCACTACCCTTTGTGTGAAAAACTGCCCTCTAATATTTCTCCTATACATAGCCCCCCTCACCCTATGGCCATGACCCCTCGTCCTATCCATTTCTAAAGGTGGAAAAAGTTTACCTCCATTTACTCCATCTATACCCCTTATAATCTTATACACCTCTATGAGATCCCCTCTAAGCCGACGTCTTTCAAGGGAAAACAACCCCAGTCTATTTAATCGTTCCTCATAAGACAGTCATTCCATACCAGGCAGCATCCTGGTAAACCTCCTCTGCACTCTCTCCAAGGACTCCACATCCTTCCGATAGTATGGCGACCAGAACTGGACGCAGTATTCCAAGTGAGGCCTAACCAACGTTCTATACAATTGTAACATCAAACTCCTACTCTTGTATTCTATACCCTTTTCTATGAAAGCTAACATACTATATGCTTTCTTTATCACCTTCTCCACCTGTGACAACACCTTCATAGACTTGTGAACCTGCACCCCCAAGTCTCTCTGCGTCTCTATACTCCGAATAGTTTTACCTTTTACCCTATAACTCTCTTCTACATTTTTCCGGCCAAAATGCATCACCTCGCATTTATCCGGATTAAATTCCATTTGCCATCTATCTGCCCAGTCTACCAACCTATCTATGTCCTGTTGTATTGCCTGTCACTGCTCCTCTGTACCCGCCAATCCAAGCATCTTAGTGTCATCAGCAAATTTGCTGATCTCACCACCTACCCCAACTTCCAAGTCGTTTATGTAGACCACAAATAGAAGAGGACCTAGTACTGCGCCTTGTGGCACTCCACTAGTGACAGGCTTCCAGTCGGAAAAAGAGCCTTCCACTACTCCCCTCTGTCTCCTCCTCCCGAGCCAGTTCTCGACCCATCTACATACCCGGCCCTGTATCCCATGCGCCTTCACCTTCTCTATCAGTCTAATCATGGTACAGCCTGCTGACCTCCTAGAACTCTTTGTCTCATCAGTCATACCTTTATCTTGTCCTTTGATAGAGCAGAAGAAAGTTGGTGATTCCTTCATCCCCGATCTTACCTTGTCATATTCATACAGCTCTAAGTCATGTGGAGTGAGTCTTATCGGGTCTTACCTAAGTTACGCGCAGCTTAATCTTCTCTGGTCTTGTTCATGCCTTAAGTTATGCGGAGTCAGTTTTCCATATTTTATACCAAATACTTGATCAATTTTCCCATCATGCTACTACTTCATTTGCACACTTCACATTCCCTCTTTTTGTCATATCATAACAACTAGTTAAATAAGTATATCCATGACTTGATTAAAAATGCATTTACACAAGCAACCAAGCAATCCTATCTCCAGTAGCAGTAGCATGAAGGTCTTAAAGATCCAATCAAATAATCCGTGACACAGCATCCCAATCAACCCGATGGGTCATAATCACAAAAGTCATGACTAATCTTTTGAATTTAAGCAGCCTGTCTCTTAATATAGTCAGCCAGGTAGCTGATATTTTCAGAGGCATCTGGGATATAAGTACAGCATTCCTGACCTACAGTGGTGCATGTTTCTCCCTGTGAGCTAACAGATAATCCAAAGCCAGCCGATTTTGTAATGCCACAATCCGGACAGCCACCAGCTCAGCCGAGACCTTGGCCAATGCCTGTTCAGTTGCCATGGCTTCTGCTGCTGTTACATTTGCCAGTTGTTCCATTATAGGCCGTAAAATCATCAGCCAGTCATCCAGGATGTTGGGTAGTCCATGCCCATTGGAGATTATATTCCATACCTTTAACCTATTTAATCCAGTTTCTTCAGTCAATTTAGATAATTTTTCTTTTAAAGTCCCATTAGCCCTTTCTACAATTCCTGCTGCCTGTGGGTGATATGCATAGTGCAGTTATTGTTTAATTACGAGTGCTTCGCACAATTCAGTATTAATCCAGACCACAAAATGTGGTCCATTATCTGAGGTCACCATTTTGGATATCCCAAAATGAGGAATAACTTCTGTCAACAATAATTTCACCACTGTGTGTGCAGTGCAATCCCTGATGAGGAAAGCTTCAATCCATTTACTAAACACATTGATTATTACTAAACAATATTTATAGCAACGTACTTTTGGTAATTCAATAAAATCAAGCTGTATACAGGCAAAAGGGCCATTTGGCAAGGGAGTGGTTCCAGGAGGGCCTTTACCCTCATTATTTCTCATGCAAATGAGGCATCAATCCAGCCACATTTGCACTGCTGTATTCAAATCTGGGTGCCACTAAGTCTTTAGAAGTAGCTGTACCATTCCCTCCTTGCCAAGATGGGTACAAGAATGCAAATAGTCAATAAGTACCAGCAATAAAGAATTCAGAATACAAACTTGACCAACTGGAGTAAGCCAGAGGTCCCCTGTCAAGGAGTATGAACACTCCATTGACTTCTATAGTGTGTGATAAGAATCAGAGGCGTCCCTCTATTAACGTTGAATCTCCATTATTTCAGGCATGCCCTTCGTCCCTAATGCAGACATCTGATTTAGAGCCTGATTACCCGTAGTGGGAACTATCTCAGAGGCCGATACAGCTGCCACCTTTGCAGCTGAATTAGCACTGGCGTTCTCTAATTGCACAGGAGTGACCTCTTTAATAACAGCCAATTGGCGGGGAAAGGGAGGATCTGGAGGTCAACTCCTCCTTTTCCTCCATATTGCTTGCATAGACAAACAGTGGCATGCCAGGGCAGCTGGGAGATTCCTCCTATTGTTTACTCTGATGGCTAGCCCAACTTGCCTATCACCTGATGCTTTCTTAACCTTACCCCGGCGTTTCATCTCATGATGCTTCCTACCTCAAAGCTCACACTCCAATTTCAAAGTTTCCCAATCCTTTGATTTCCCATCCACACATTCATCAATCCCTCTTCTGTGTGCATTATCCCGCTGACTCATTAATAATGATTGTTTGTGGTGCCTAGTCAACTCTTTTTTCCATTTTGAAATTAAAGTTTTCCAAATAGCTTTCTCTGCTGCAGTATAGTTTTCCAAGTTTCATGTGCCTCCCACTGGCCAAATATCTTTATGATGTGGAGATGCTGGCATTGGACTGGGGTAAACACAGTAAGAAGTCTGACGACACCCTGTTTAAGTCCAACCGATTTATTTGATAGTAAACTCAAATAGTGAGTTTACTATCAAATAAATCGGTTGGACTTAAACCTGGTGTTGTCAGACTTCTTACTGCAAATACCTTTACCCAATTTATTATAGATTTTTCTTAGTTTGGGTCAGGGACCCCGTGATTTTTCTTAGTTTGGATCAGGGACACTGATTTTTTTTTAGTTTGGGTCAGGGACCATATGATTTTTGGGGCAGGGACCCCGTGATTTCTGGGTCAGGGACCCTGTGATTTTTGGGTCAGGGATCCCGTGATTTTTGGATCAGGGACAGCAAAGTCAAAGGATCTGTGATTGGATCTTTAATTCCTTCATGCTATTGCTATTGGGGATAGGATTGCTTGGTTGCTTGTGTAAATGCATTTTTAATTGGGTCATGAATATACCTATTTAACTAGTTGCCATGCTATAACAGAAGGAGGGAATGTGAAGTTGTACGAATGAAGAAGTGGCATGATGGGAAAATTGGTCAAGTATTTGGTACAAAATAAGGAAAGCTAATCAAGCAATTCCAAAATGCCAGACCCCTGTAAGACTTAATGAGACTGACCCCACATAACCTAAGACATAGAACATAGAACACTACAGCACAAACAGGCCCTTCGGCCCACAAGTTGTGCCAAATACATCAAAACCTACCCAGCCATAGACCTATCTATAACCCCCAATACCATTGGATTCCATATACTCATCCAGAAGTCTTTTAAAAGACCCCAGCGAGTTCGCCTCGACCACCACTGATGGCAGCCGATTCCATTCACTCACCACCCTCTGAGTGAAAAACTTTCCCCTAGCATCCCCTCTGTACTTGCTTCCCTGCACCTTAAATCTGTGCCCTCTCGTCGCGACCATTTCAGCCCTGGGAAATAGTCTCTGAGAGTCCACCCTATCTATTCCTCTCAACATCTTGTAAACCTCTATCAGGTCGCCTCTCAACCTTCGTCTCTCCAGGGAGAACAGTCCCAGCTCCCTCAACCTGTCTTCATAAGGCATGCCTCCCAATCCAGGCAACATCCTTGTAAATCTCCTCTGCACCCTTTCAATAGCTTCCACGTCCTTCCTATAGTGAGGCGACCAGAACTGCGCACAGTACTCCAAGTGTGGTCTGACAAGGGTCCTATAAAGCTGCAGCATTACCTCCTGACTCCTGAACTCAATCCCTCGATGAATGAAGGCCAGTACACCGTAAGCTTTCTTAACCACATCCTCCACCTGGGAGGCCGATTTGAGAGTCTTATGGACCCGGACCCCAAGATCCCTCTGCTCTTCCACACAGCTAAGACTCCTACCTTTGATAGTGTACTCATTCATCCCGTTGGATCTGCCAAAATGGACCACAACACATTTATCCGCGTTGAAGTCCATCTGCCACTTCTCCGCCCAGTCTTGCATCCTGTCGATGTCATGCTGCAACTTCTGACATCCCTCCAGACCATCCACAACACCACCGACCTTTGTGTCATCGGCGAACTTACTCACCCATCCCTCCACTTCCTCATCCAGGTCATTTATGAAAATGACAAACAGCAAGGGTCCTAGAACAGATCCCTGGGGCACTCCACTGGTGACCGACCTCCATGCAGAAAAAGAGCCATCCACAACCACCCTCTGCCTTCTGCAGGCAAGCCAGTTCTGGATCCACAAGGCCAAAGCCCCTTGGATCCCATGGCCTCTCACCTTCTCAAGAAGTCTTGCATGTGGGACCTTGTCAAATGCCTTGCTGAAGTCCATGTACACCACGTCCACTGCTCTTCCTTCGTCAATGTGTTCAGTCACATTTTCGAAGAACTCAATTAAGCTCGTAAGGCACGACCTGCCTTTTACAAAACCATGTTGACTATTTCTAATCAACCTAAACTTCTCCAAATGCTCGTAAATCTATCCCTCAGAAGCTTCTCCATCAGCTTACCAACCACTGGGGTCAGACTCACCGGTCGGTAATTTCCAGGACTATCCCTGTTCCCTTTCTTGAAAATAGGGACCACATCCGCAATCCTCCAATCCTCCGGAACCTCTCCCGTCTCCATCGACGACGCAAAGATCATCGCCAGGGGCTCTGCAATGACATCCCTCACCTCCCACAATAACCTGGGGTACATCCCATCTGGTCCCGGAGACTTGTCTATCTTGATAGCATTTAAAAGTTCTAACACATCCGCTTCCTTAATATCTACATACTCAATCTTTTCAGTCTGCCGCAAACTTGTAGTGCATCCTCCCAGATCACTTTCCACCGTGAATACTGAGGCAAAGTACTCATTAAGCACCTCTGCCATTTCTTCCGGTTCCATACAGACTTTTCCCCCTTCACCTTTTATAGGTCCTATCCCTTCTCTTCTCATCCTTTTACTTTTCACATATTTGTAGAAGGCCTTGGGATTCTCCTTAATCCTACCAGCCAAGGCCTTCTCATGACCCCTTCTGGCTCTCCTAATTTCCTTTTTAAGCTCTCTTCTATAAGCCTTATACTTCTCTAGATCCCCAACATCTCCTAGCTCTTTGAACCTTTTATACACCTTTCTTTTCTTCCTGACTATGTTCGCCATAGCCTTTGTGCACCATGGTTCCCACGTCCTACCAAGACCTCCTTGTCTCACTGGAACGTTGTCGTGCAAAGCTCCAGACAAGCATTCCTTGAATATCTGCCACCTTCCTTCTGTGCTTTTCCCCAAGAACACCTCCTTCCAGTTTATTCGCCCCAACATCTGCCTGATGTCTTCATATTTCCCCTTATTCCAGACAAACACCTTCCTAGCCTGCCTGATCCTATCCTTTTCCAATGCAAGGGTGAAGGAGATAGAATTATGATCTCCATCCCCAAGATGCTCTCCTACCTAGAGATCCATCACCTGTCCTGGTTCATTAGCTAGTACCAGGTCCAGTACAGCCTCTCCTCTCGTAGGCTTGTCCACGTGCTGTGTCAGGAAACCCTCCTGAACACACCTAACAAACTCCTCCCCATCCAAACCCCTTACCCTTGGGATATTCCAGTCGATGTTTGGGAAATTGAAGTCTCCCATCACAACAACTCTGTTATTTCTACATCTCTCCAGTATCTGTTTCCCTATCTGCACCTCAACTTCCCTGTCACTATTGGGCGGCCTATAGAATACACCCAGCAACGTCACCGACCCTTTGCTATTCCTAACTTCCACCCACAGAGACTCCGTAGACATTCCCTCCTCGGTATCCACCTTCTCTGCAGCCATGACACTGTCCCTGATCAACAGTGCCACTCCACCACCTCTTTTGCCTCCCTCCCTGTCCTTCCTGAAGGATCTGAATCCCGGGACCTGTAGTACCCAGTCCTGTCCCTGAGACATCCAAGTCTCTGTAATGGCCACCACATCACAATCCCAAGCAGCAATCCACGCCCTAAGTTCATCCACCTTATTTACTACACTCCTGGCATTAAAATAGACACAGCTCAGTCCCTCAGACTGGACATTTCCCTTCTCCCCCACTCGTCTAACCTGCCTCTCATCCTGCCTAGAGTCCTTCCCTACCTGGGAGCTAACTTCCTTGCTCCCAGTCTCCACATCACTATTCCCTCCCCCTAACCTTTCTAGTTTAAAGTCCCCCCAGTAGCCCTAGCCAGTCTTCCCGCCAAGATATTAGTCCCCCTGGGATTCAGGTGCCACCCGTCTTTGCTGTACAGGTCACACCTGCCCCTAAAGAGGTCCCAATGATCCAGGAACCGGAATCCCTGCCCCCTGCTCCAGTCCCTCAGCCACGTATTCAACCTCCACCTCATAGTATTCCTGCTCTCACTCTCCCGAGGCGCAGGCAGCAATCCTGAGATTACTACATTCGCTTTCCTCTCTCTCAGCTGCCTACCCAGTTCCCTATAATCCCTTTTTATGTCCACTTCCCTCTTCCTGCCTATGTCAGTAGTACCTATATGTACTGCAACTTCCAGTTCCTCACCCTCCCCTTTCAGGATGTCTGGGACATGTCCAGAGACATCCCGAATCCCAGCTCCAGGGAGACATACCACCATCCGCGACTCCCGTCTGCGTCCACAAAAACTCCTGTCCGCCCCCCTCACTAGGGAGTCCCCTCTAAGCACTGCCTTTTTGCTCTGTTTTTTAGGTTTTTGTTTTTGTTCAGCTCCAGGGAGCTGGCCACCGCTGCCTCCCTTGGATGAGCTGTCCCCCACAGTAGTACTCAGGCAAAAGTACTTATTTTGAAGGGGGACATCCACCGGTGTACTTTCCATCACCTGAGGTTTCCCCTTCCTAATCGTTACCCATGTGCCTTCTCCCCTTTGCCCTGGTGTGACTACTTGTCTGTAGCTCCTATTACTAATCTCCTCATTCTCCCTAATGAGTCGAAGGTCCTCAAGCTGCATTTTCAGTTCTTTTACCTGGTCCCGTAGGGATTGCAGCTCCACACAGCTGAATAAGCTGAATAAGACCAGAGAAGGTTAAGCTGTTCCTAATGTCTATAAGACCTGATAAGGCTGATTCCACATGACTTAGAGCTGTATAAATATGGCAAGATAAAGTCAGGGATGAAGAAGTCATTGACCTTCTTCTGTTCTAGCAAAGGACAAGATAAAGGTATGACTGATAAGACAAAGAGTTCTAGGAGGTCTGCAGGCGGCCATACCATGATTTATGACATTGCTTATGACACTATTACTGATCGAATTTCTGAATAAGTTCTGGCCACACAAATTGATAATGATTATGTATAAATACTGAACTGATTCTCTATGTTAGCACGGACTTGATGAAGAATTAGCAAGTCATAACAACAGCTCTCGGAACTCAAGTTTTTTCCAATACTGCATGCAGTGTTTTGTAAATAAAGACTAGTTATTTTGTTGGAACAAACCTTGTTGAGTCTTTCCATCACAGTCAAGAAGCAGGAAAATTTCCACTTCAACAAGAGGATCAACCCTAGTTCAATGGACAGTGCAGGAGGGCATGCTAGGAGCAGCACCAGGCATACCTAAAAATGAGGTGTCAACCTGATGAAACTATCAAATAAAATTGTTTGCATGCCAAAGAGTATAAACAGCAAGTGATAGACAGTTAAGTGATCCCATAACCAATGGATCAGATCTAAGCTCTGCAGCCCTGCCTCATCCAATAGTGAGTGGTGGTGGGCAATTGAACAACTCACTGGAGCAGGAGGTTCCACAAATACCTCCATCCTCAATGATGGAGAAGTCCAGCATATCTGTGCAAAAGATAAGGCTGAAGTAATTGCAGCAATCTTCAGGCATAAATGCCATCTCAGCCTTCTCCAGTGGTCCCAGCATTTCAGATGTCAGTGTCCAGCCAATTCAATTCACTTCACTTAATATCAAGAAATGATTGGAGGCATTGGATATTGCAAGGCAATAGGCCCTCATGACATTCTGGCAACAGTATTGAAGACTCGAGCCCCAGAACATTCCATTCCTCTCGCCAAGTTATTCCAGTACAGTTTCAACATGGACATTTACCCAACAAGGTGGAAAATTGCCCAGGTATATCCTGTACTCAAAGAACAGGAGAAATCCAACCTACCAATTACTGCCCAGTCTACCCTTGATCAGCAGTGAAGTGATGGAAGGGGTCATCAATAGTGTTATCAAGCAGCACCTGCTCAGTAATAACCTGTTCACTGACACCCGGTTTGTATTTCAACAGGCTCACTCAGCTCTTGTCCTTATAATAACCTTAGTTCAAAATGGACGAAAGAGCTGAATTCCAGAGTTGAGAGTGACAGCCCTTGACATCAAGGCTGCATTCAACCAAGTGTGACATCAAGGAGCCCTAGCAAAACTGGAATCAATCGGCATCAGGGGGCAAACTCTCAGCTGGTTGGAGTCATGCCTGGCACATAGAAAGATGGTGTGGATGTTCAGTCATTTCAGCTGCAGGACATCTTTTGTGTCCTTGGCCCAACCATCTTCAACTGCTTCATCAATGACTTTTTCTTCATCATAAGGTCAGAAGTGGGGATGTTCTGTGACTCCTATTTGTGACTCCTCAGACACTGAAACAATCCATAATGAAGTGCAACAATATCTGGACAATATCCAGGATTGGGCTTGCAAGTAATAACATTCACGCCAGACAATGATTATCATCAATAAGAGACACTCTAACCACTGCTCCTTGACAATCAGTGGTGTTACCATCACAGAATACTTCACTGTCAACATCCTTGGGGTTACCATTGACCAGGAACTTCACTGGACTCACCACACAAATACACTGACTACAAGAGCAGGTCAGAGGCTAGGAATACTGCAGTGAGAAACTCACAATTATCATAAAATCCTACAGTGCAGAAAAAGGCCATTCAGCCCATTGAGTCTGCATCAACCACAAACCCACCCAGGCTATTTCTTTGTAATCCCACATATTTATCCTGTTAATCTCCCTGACACTAAGGGGAAGTTTAGCATGGCCAATCAATATAGCCTTCACATGTTTGGATTGTGGAAGGAAAGCGGAGCACCAAAAAGAACCCCATGCAAACACAGGGAAAATCTGCAAACTCCACATTAGCCAGGAGGGGGAAGGAGCCAGAAAGGAAAGGGACAGGGAATGGTCCACATATCCCATAAAGAGAAATATATTACAGGGACCCATTGGATAACCATAGTAAGGAATCTCATAACACCAGGTTGTGAGATTTCTTACTGTGTTTGCCCCAGTTCAAAGCTGGCATCTCCATATCATGATACTCATAGCCACATCTTTTATTTCGAGGAAGTGAGATGAGTTAAAGGAGAAATTGTTGAATGACAGAACAAGTTCAGTCAGATGACGGAGTGTGGTGGTGAATAGGATTGTTCAGACTTCTGTTCAAGGAAGAAGCTTAGAGATCTGAGGCCATCCTGGTGGGGAATGGAAGTGTAGAGATTGGACATATATGGTGAGGAGGGGGCAGTTTGGGCCACAGAACTAAAAGTTGTTGATAGGTGTAGGACATTGGAGGAATCGCAGACATTGGTGGAAAGGCACTGGACAAAAGGAGAAAGAATGGAGTCAAATTGGGAAGAAATTAGTTCAGTGAGGCAAGAACAGGCTGACATGATGGATCCTCCCTGTTTATGGATTTTGGGAAGGAAGAGAAGTGAGATGTCCAGAATTGAGAGACTATTTGGAAGTTGTGCAATGACTGAGAAGATGGGGTCCTTTCTTTATATTTATTTATTAGTGTTACAAATAAGCATACATTAACACTGAGATAGAGTTACTGTAAAAATCTAGGACTTGATTGCCCTGAAAACAGTGGCTTGCTGGTGGTGGGGTCATTATCCAGGGGAAAATAGGAGGAAGCCTTGGAGCGTTGGTGGTCAGCCTCTGCAAGGTAGAAGTCAGTACACCAGACAACAACAGCTCCACCCTTGTCAATGCATTTGATGACAGAATTAGGATTGAACCTAAGAGAGCAAAGTATAACAAGTACAGAAAGCGACAGATTAGTGTGGGTGAGAGGAGCGGTGAAATTGAAATGGCTAATGATATGTGGACAGTTCTCAATTAAAAGACCAAGAGCAGGTAAGAGACCAGAGGGAGGGTCCAAATGGAGAGAGAATGTTGACAGTGGATGAAAGGATCTGCTGAGGCGATGGGAGGGCAGACTCCTACCCAAAGAAGTGAGCAGGGAAACAAAAGCAGTGGAAGAAGAGTTCAGCATTATGTTGAACCCAAAGTTCATTGAGATGACAATATGAGGGTACAAAGCCAAATCCTCCTTTGCTGAGTTCAGCATGAACAGCCTCGGACAGGGAAAGGTCAGAGGCTATGATGAAAAAATAGCAAGTGCTGGGATTAGGAGATATGGGATCCATGGGATGAAACGTGGAGAAATGGTCTGGATGGGTGTTAGCATTGATGAGTTGTTGGAACTTGTGTTCCTTAACAACTGAAAGGAAAATAAAATGTTTCTTGCATATGGACACTGTTATATAGCTTTAATTTAAATATTTCCAAGCATTCCAGTTTAATGAGACAAACAAGGACAATTTTTTTTTTATTTAACACTTCTAGTACCAACTCAAACATCAACAGTTGCAACTCATTAACTCTTTATTGAACTTTAACTGAACATCAATTTTCATATGAACTTTAACTCTTAAACTGTACTTTAACTCTAATTGAACATCAATTTTAAGTATTTAATTGAAACTCAATACTACTGAATTTAGGAGGACCTTGGCCAAGAAATGTCCTCAATGTAAAATCAATCTTTTTCTCTCTGAAGCATTCTTCAGCGTATAAGCTTTGTTGCGATGGTTTGTCTCATGGAGTTATTGCTGCCAAACAAAGAACTCACATGTCTTTTATCCACAATTCTCCACTTGCTTCCAGAAGATTCTCTGTCATTCAGCCAACTGTGTAACCAGAAATTGATCACATGACTCAAACAACCAGTGAACCTACTTTTGAATGAAGCCATGACTCTTATCTCATTTTTCATATCCCATACATAGCTGCCATTAAAATCAGAGCCACAATGTCTCAGTTACTGTAAACAACTTCCCTGATATGATCAGTGCAAGAAACTTCAGATCACAGCTCCCAGACCAGAGCCTCTTTAGGACCTGCATCTGGTTTTAATCTATAAGTTGACCAAAATTTGCAGTATGTTTAACTCTCAGCCAGAATAGTCATTTTAAAGCCATTATTTCAATTATTGCTGTAGTCATTCTTACTGTATCCACACCATGCATAACACTGAGTGTGGATCTCAGGATGCAGGAGAAGAGCAGTCAGAGGAGTGTTGTATGTCCTGGAGATACCTGCATTCCTGGGTGGGTTCGGAAGATGAGGGATGGAACTTGAGTTGGAATCTACGTGGAATGGGACAGCGACAGTTGCTGCAGAAGGAAATATGGCTGTGAAAGCACGTTTTGGTAAATATCTTGCCAAACATGAGAAGAGAAATGGAAAGCAATAAAAGCAGACAGGGTAAAAGAAAAACATTGAAATTCTTTCAGAGAGAAGGGCAGTGAAGGCATTCCTGGAAGAGAAGTGGCATGAGTAAAACAGTAAGATAAAGGCAAAATATTGCAGAACTGGAATCTGAAACAAAAACAGGGGATCTCAGCAGATCTGACAGCATCTGTGGAGAAAGAATAGAGCAAACGTTTAGAATCTGGATGACCCTTCATAGAGTTAATGACAAGTAAAATAGGGTAAGATTTATATTATGAAGGTGGGTGGGATGTGGGGCTGTAATTAGACTCTAATCAATTGGTGTTGAAGAGACTCACATATGTCAGAATTTACTCTCAATTCACGTTCTTCAATTCTTGCTCAATTCGGTTATAGTTGGCCTTCCCCCACTTTAACATCTCGACCTAAGGAGCACTGTTGTCTTTATCCATTAGTATTTGAAAACTTACAGAATTATAGTCACTATTTCCAAAATGCTGCCCCCACTCCACCCCATGAAACTTTGATCACCTGGCTAGGTTCATTCCCCAGTACCAGATCCAGGTCCCTTGTTGGACTGTTTCAAACAACCCTCCTGGACACACCTATTGAATTTCTCCCCCTCCTGTGCCGCCTCTTCCCCCCTTCCCCAGTCACATTAAGAGAATCTCGGTCAAAATGGGAGATGTTAAATTCACCCATCACAATAACACTATGATTTTAAAATCTTACCAGAATCTGATTACGTATCTGTTCCTCCATCTCCCATTGGAAATTGGGAGGTCTGTAGAACAATCCCAGCAATGTGATTGCACCATTCCTGTTCCTCAGCTCTACTGATAACACCCCACTGCAAGATCCTTCAAGGTGTCCTCTCTCAATACAGGTGTTAAATGCTCCCTTACCAGTAATCTAACTCCTGCAGCTCTTTTGCTTCCTCTTCCACCTTGTCTAAAACATCGTTATCCCGTAACGTTTACTGCCAATCCTGTCCCACTTCCAACCATGATAGCAACAACATCATAAATCCTGGTATTAATCTAGACTCTAAGTTCATTCATTTTAAGTTAAACTTCTTGCTTTGAAGCAAATACAGTCTAAGCCTCAAGTCCTGCTGAGCTCAGTGACCTCTCCCTGGTTGCACTTCCTCTTAGCCATATTTGCTTTAGTCTCAAACTCTTCCCCAGTCTCTTGTACTTACTGATCTGTTGCTCTGGTTCCCAACCCCACTCTGGTTTAAACCCTCCTGGGCAATACTAGCAATCCTCTCTGCCAGGATATTATTGCACCTACAGTTTAAGTGCAACTTGTCCTTCTTGTACAGGTCCTGCCTTCCCTGGAAGATATCTCAATGATCCACAGATAGAACATAGAACACTATAGCACAAACAGGCCCTTCGGCCCACAAGTTGCACCGATCATACCCATACCTATTAGGCCATAGAACTACCTGTAACTCCCAGTCCCATTTAATCCCATGTACTCATCCAGAAGTCTTTTAAAAGACACCAGTGAGTTCGCCTCCACCACCACTGATGGCAGCCAATTCCATTCACTCACCACCCTCTGAGTGAAAAACCTACCCCTAACATCTCCTCTGTATTTGCTGCCTAGCACCTTAAACCTGTATCCTCTTGTAGCGATCATTTCAGCTCTGGGAAATAGCCTTCGAGAATCCACCATATCTACTCCTCTCAACATTTTATAAACCGTCTCTCAACTTTGTCTCTCCAGGGAAAAGAGACCTAGCTCCCTATCTGAAGTTCTCCCCGCTACAATAGCTTTTTAGCCATGTGTTCAACTATACTATCTCTCTGTTTTGAGCCTTAGTAGCACAGGGAGTAATTCTGAGGTAGAATCTATGATTCTACACTATCTTAGAGGTCCTGTTTCCTAACTTACTACCTAAATCACTGAATTGTTGTTGCAGGACTTGTCACTCTTCTTGCTGATGTTAGTTGTGCCCATGCAGACAATGATATCTGTCTATTTACCCTCCTGTTTCAGGATATCCCTTACCTGTTCAGATATATCCATGACACTTGCACCAGGCAGGCAATGTACCAACCTGGAGTCTCTCTCGCTGCCATAGAGCATCTATTTGTGCTCCTGACTATTGAATCCCCAATTATTATTGCTCTATTATGCTTTGTCCCTCCCCTCTGTACAGCAGAGCCTGCCATGTTGCCACTGCTCTGGCTGCTGCTGTCACTTGATGGGCCATTCTCCCTCATCAATATCGCAAATGGAATATTTGTTTAACAGGGGAATAGCCACATGGGACTCTCGCACTGACTGCCTGCCCCAGCTAGCAGTCATCCATCTATTTTCCTGTACTTCAGGTGTGACTACACCACTATAATTCTAACTTGGGTTGCACAGTGGCACAGTGGTGCTCCCTCACAGCACCAGGAACCTGGATTCAATTCCAGCATATTGTCTGTGTGGAGTTTGCACATCCTCCCCGTGTCTGCGTGGATTTCCTCTGGTTGCTCTGGTTTTCTTCCATACGCCAAAGATGTGCAGGTTGATTGGTCTTGTTAAATTGCCCATTAGTGTCGGGGGTATAGCAGGGTAAATACATAGGGTTACAGGGATAGGGCCTGGGTGAGATTGTTGTTGTGCAGGCACTATGGACCGAATTTAAAATTAATTAGTCACAAGCAAGGTTTACATTAACAGTGCAATGAAGTTACTGTGAAATTCCCCTAGTTGCCACATTACAGTGCCTGTTGGATCAATGCACCTTTCAGAATGTGGGAATAAACCAGAGCACCCGGAAGAAACCCATGCTGACATAGAAGGAACGTGCAAACTCCACACAGACAGTGACCCAAGCTGGGAATCGAACCTGGGTCCCTGGTACTGTGAGACAACAGTGCTAACCAATATGCTACCATGCCGCATTCCTTGTGCACTGCAGGGATTCTATAATTCTATCCATGGTGCGCTCTTTAGTGTCTCCAATTGTTGCTCAAATCAATTCATTTGATCAAAGAGAAGCTGAAGTCGATTACACTTACTGCAGATATAATTATCAGGGATACTCTCAGTGTCCATGTTTGACCACAGCTCACTGGCAGAACACCCAAATCCACCAACTGACATGACAAACCCTTTATTGGCTGTTTAGCTTACAACTTAAGTTTTAATTAGCTACTTAATTAGCCTCCTAATGGGAGGTGATGAATGATCTAGTGGTATTATCACTAGACTATTAATTCATAAATTCATATTCTGGGGACCTGAGTTCGAATCCTTCCATGGCAGATAGTGGATTTTAAATTCAATTAAAAAAAAATGGAATTAAGAATCTCCTGATGACTATGAAACCATTGTCGATTGTCCTTTAGGGAAGGAAATTTGCCATTCTTACCCGATCTGGCCTACATGTGATTCTACAGCCACCCTCAACAGTCCTCCAGCAACTAGGAATGGACAATAAATGCTGGCCAGACAGCGATGTACATGTCCCACAAATGAATAACAAAAAATATTACTTTCTAATAAATCAGCCCCCTAACCGATTTGCTATCTGCACTACCCTGTACTAACCAGAACATGAACAAACTATACTAATTCTTTACAAAGATTGAGACACATTTACCCTGTACTGCAGTGAGATTCCTTCTTCTGTAGCTCCAAGGGAGTAAATGGGTTAAGAAAAAATAGCACCTGACCAGCATTCACCAATCAGAAGTCCTGCTCCCTTTTCACCTTGTGACGTCAGCCAGGATGTTCCTCTGCTTCCCTGGAATGGAGTTCCTTAGCAAACAGGGGTCTGGTTGAAACGTTGCAAAGTGGGGAGTGCATGCTCCGTGGGCTGAAGGGCCTCAATCACACAGCACAATTCTCAGTGCCTCTATGCATATGGTTAGGGTTCAGTAATCCCTATGGGGAGAGAATCACGTACAGATTAGTCACAACTGTGATATGCAGTGACATTTATTGGTGAAACTAACAGTAGAATAACATAAAGTGATGATATTTAACAGTGCAATTAAATAGGTGTGCGCAATTTTAAACCGTACCATTTTCCTAAGCCTAACTATTGCAGTCCTTCACCCATACCCTCTTGGTGACCCTGCTGCATCTTACTATTATCAGGCTTATTACTGCCTCTAGGTAGCCCCAAGATGCACTCCAGTGGTTGTGTTCTGCGCATTGTGGCTTTGATTCCCTTTTCGGGCATCCCCTGGAGAGCTGAAACCAGGAGGCTTTTGGCTGACTTTGGATAACACTGATGTATCCGTGCCACCTAATCATCCTACTCCCAGTGATACTGTGGTAAGGTTTGGGACATCTCCTTGCTGGAATGACCTGGCATTAGCTCTAGCCCTTCCTCCTCTCTCGGGATGCCTATTGGCTGAGGACACTCCAAAGGATGGCAGAGCAGTTAGCATGATTTCTAGGCTAATGGGGTATTTAGTTTACTCATTTTATGTTTTGCTCTTGATTTTTAGGCAAGATACAGAGAAGCAAGACAGCAAAGAAAAGAAAAGCTTAATCAAGCACATCAATACATTATTGAGGTCTTGGCTCAAAGATTGCACTTGGAGAAAAGTGTTGTTGAAGAGTTCATTTTGGATTCACTCTCTGTGAGTTATTGCGTTGTAGTCAATTACTGCTTAGAGGCCATTAAGCCCAGAAATGTCTATGCTGGCTCTCTGTGGCATAATCTAGTCAGTACCACTCTCCCCTGAGTGTTTATTTTCTTAAAGTACATATCTACAACAAGCTTCAAATCGTGCATGCACTGTAGGCTTAAATGTTAACTTATATTTCCTCATCTTTGTGCAATCAACTAATGAAAACTGTTTTTTGTTGTCTACCTTATACAAACTTGTGAAATCTTAGATTTCCCCTCCACTTCCTTTTCGGTAAAGAGAGCAATCCCAGTTTTTCCAATGAACCTCATTAGAAAACTCGCCAATCTCCAAATCATTCTGGTAAATCAGCTCTGCACCTCTTCAGGACCTCCAATCTTGAAATTATGGTGACCAAGACTGGACACACAGCCTGAAATATAAACTAACCAGAGTTTTTAGAAAGGTTCAGCATAACTCCCTTGCATTTGAACTTGATACCATCACATTCTCTTTATCAACCTTCTCTGTTCATCAAAAATTAATTAGATTCAGCAAACATGATCTGTCTTTTACAAATCTATGCTGACTCTCCTCAATGAACTCAATATCTCTAAGAGCATGTTTGTCCCCGATTGTTATTTCTAAACTCTATTGATGTTAAACTAACTAACCTATTGTTGCTAGGATTGTCTTTGAAACCCTTTTTGAATAAGGGTTTTGTGTGTGCCACTATATAATGCTATGGCATCTAGAGAAGGTTAGAAGATTATGGCAAACCCTTCTACTATTTTCACCCCTACTTCCTTCAGCAATCTGGTATGCAAACCAGATGACTTTATCCACTCTAACTCTTGACGTGCTTTCCTGGTATTTTTTCCCTTGAATTTTCACCCAGTTTGTGGATCCTACTACCATCTCTGCTTCTGCCAATACTTGTCAGATTCCTTCTCCTTGGTAAACTCTACAAAAGTACTCAAAGTATTCTAGCTTTGGCATGTGCCAGTAAACATATAACTTTCTTTGTCCATAGTTTTTAAAGTTTATTTATTAGCGTCACAAGTAGGCTTATATGAACACTACAATGAAATTACTGTAAAAATTGCTTAGTTGCCACACTCCGGCACCTATTCAGTTACACTGACAGAGAATTTGGCATGGCGCATGCACCTAACCAGCATGTCTTTCAGAAGTGGGAGATGCAGATAAGGGAACAGATCCTAGAGAGATGTAGTAATAACAGAGTTGTGGTGATGGGAGACTTTAATTTCCCAAACATCGACTGGAATATCCCTAGAGTAAGGGGTTTGGATGGGAGGAGTTTGTTAGGTGTGTTCAGGAGGTTTTCTTGACACAGCACGTGGATAAGCCTATGAGTAAAGAGATGTACTTGACCTGGTGCTGGCTAATGAACCTGGACAGGTGGTCGGATCTCTTGATGGGAGAGCATCTTGGGGGATGGCGATCATAATTCTATCTCCTTCATGATAGCATTGGAAAGAGATAGGATCAAGCAGGCATGGAAGGTGTTTATCTGGAGTAAGGGGAAAATATGAATCAGGCAGAAAATTGGACGAGTAAACTGGAAAGAGGTGTTCTTGGGGAAAAGTACTGAAGGAAGGTGGTGGATTTTCAAGCAATGTTTGTCTGGAGCTATGCACGACAACGTTCCGATGAGACAGGGACGTTTTGGTAGGTCGCGGGAACCGTGATACACAAAGAAAAGAAAGGCGTACAAAAAGTTCAGGGAGTTAGGAGATGTTAAGGATCTAAAGGAGTATACGGGCTGTAGAAAGGAGCTTAAAAAGGAAATTAGGAGAGCCAGAAGGTATCACGAGAAGGCCTTGGCAGGTAAGATTAAGGGGAACCCGAAGGCATTCTACAAATATGTGAAGAGTGAAAAAATGAGAAGTGAAACGATTGGACCTATAAAAGGTGAAGGGGGAAAAGTCTGTGTAGAACCAGAAGAAATGTCAGAGGTGCTTAATGAGTACTTTGTCTCGGTATTCACGGTGGAAAATGATCTGAGAAGTTGTACTGCAGGTTTGCAGGACTGCAGGACTGAAAAGATTGAGTATGTGGACGTTAAGAAAGAGGATGTGTTGGAACTTTTAAATTCTATCAAGATAGATAAGTCGCCGGGACCGGATGGGATGTACCCAGGTTACTGTGGGAGGTGAGGGAAGAGATTGCAGAGTCCCTGGTGATGATCTCTGCATCGTTGATGGAGATGGGAGAGGTTCCAGAGGTTTGGAGGATTGCAGATGTAGTTCCTATTTTCAAGAAAGGAACAGGGATAGTCCGGGATATCATTCATTGTTCCTTGGGGGCACTGAAAAGAGGCAGCGAATTCCGAGTGGAGAGCTGGTGTGGGTGAGTAGTGTGATTTTTCTGTACAATTTATTTATTTTTCACTAGTTTTTTTTTAAATTTTCCGGAGGCCGGAAAGTGAAGCAAGGACATGTGGGAAGTGTAATTTTTTAAGCTTACTATAAATTGGAGTGGTGGGAAATCCCGATACTCTACACAGGTAGAGTATCTTACTCTTCCCCCTCCTCTAACCTAAAAAAAAGAGAAAGAGAGCAGGTAAGATTGTTTTTCTATCTGTTTTTTTTTGTGTAGCTGTAAGGGCTTTGGCTTACAGGGCCTAAGCATATAGGGTGAGACAGCGTAAGTTATAAGTTTTTATTACTTTTTTTTTCCTCTGGGTTTCTAGAAGAGAGCAAATAATGGGTGTGAGGCCGGCATGTTGTTCCCAGTACCAGATGTAGGAGGTCTTGGAGGCTACTGGTCTCCCAGACATCCATACCTGTGCTCGGTGTGTAGAGCTGCAGTTCCTAAGGGACAAGGTTAAGGAACTGGAGATGCAGCTTGAGGATCTTCGTCTCATTAGAGCAAACGAGGAGATACTCGACAGGAGTTATCAACAGGTGGTCACACCAGAGCAACGAGAAGAAGGCGCATGGATGACTATCAGGAAGGGAAAAACTCAGGTGATGAAGAGCACAGCGGAGGGTGTCCCCCTTCATAATAAGTACTCCTGCTTGAGTACTACTGGGGGAGACAACTCATCGGAGGGAGGCAGCAGTGGCCCGCTGTCTAAACCCGAGCCAGTATGCCAAAAATCTAAGGAAGAGAGAGGCAAGGCGATACTAATAGGGGACTCCACTGTGAGGGGTTCAGACAGGCGTTTTTGTGGACGCAGGCGAGAGTCGCGGATGGTGGTTGGTCTTCCTGGAGCTGGGATCCGGGATGTTTCTGGACACCTCCCAGACATCCTGAAAGGGGAAGGTGAGGACCCGAAGTGGTGGTGCATATAGGTACTGCAGACATAGGCAGGAAGAGGGAGGCAGTCATCAAAAGGGATTATAGAGAACTGGGTAGGAAGCTGAGGAAGAGAAAAGCGAAGGTAGTAATTTCAGGATTGCTTCCTCCACCTCGGGAGAATGAGAGCAGGAATCAAATGAGGTGGAGGATGAATGCATGGCTGACGGACTGGAGCAGGGGGCAGGGATTCAGGTTCATAGATCATTGGGACCTCTTTAGGGGCAGGTGTGACCTGTACAGTAAGGACGGGTGGCACTTGAACCCTAGGGGGACTAATATCTTGGCAGGTAGACTAGCTAGGGCTACTGGGGGATCTTTAAACTAGAAAAGCTGGGGGGTGGGAATATCGATGGGACGGTGAATAAGGAGGTTAGTTCCCAGGTAGGGAAGGACTGTAGGCACTCTGAGAGGGGGGTTAGGCAGGTGGTGGAAAAGGGAAATATCCTGACTGAGGGGCTGAGGTGTGTCTATTTTAATGCCAGGAGTGTAGTAAATAAGGTAGATGAGCTTAGGGCGTGGATTGCTGCTTGGGAGTGTGATGTGGTGGCCATTACAGAGACTTGGTTGTCTCAGGGACAGGACTGGGTACTTCAGGTGCCAGGATTCAGATGCTTCAGGAGGGACAGGGTTGGAGGCAAAAGAGGAGGTGGTGTGGCACTGTTGATCAGGGACAGTGTCATGTCTGTAGAGAAGGTGGAAGACGTGGAGGGAATGTCTACGGAGTCTCTGTGGGTGGAAGTTAGAAACAGCAAAGGCTCGATAACTTTGCTGGGTGTATTCTATCGGCCGCCCAATAGAGACACGGAACTTGAGGTGCAGATAGGGAAACAGATCCTAGACAGATGTAGAAATAACAGGGTTGTTGTGATGGGAGATTTCAATTTCCTAAACATCGACTGGAATATCCCAAGGGTAAGGGGTTTGGATGGTATGGAGTTTGTTGGGTGTATTCAGGAAGGTTTCCTGACACAGTACGTGGAAAAGCCTACGAGAGGAGAGGCTGTACTTGACCTGGTGCTTGCTAATGAGCCAGGGCAGGTGTCGGATCTCACGGTAGGTGAGCATCTTGGGAATGGAGATCATAATTCTATCTCTTTCACGATAGCGATGGAAAGAGATAGGATCAGGCAGGCTAGAAAGGTGTATGTCTGGAGTAAGGGAAAATATGAAAACATTAGGCAGGTAATTGGATGTATAAACTGGAAGGAGGTGTTCTTGGGGAAGAGTACAGAAGGAAAGTGGCGGATTTTCAAGGAATGTTTGTCTGGGGCACTGCAAGACAACGTTCCGAGGAGTCAAGGAGGTTCTGGTAGGACGCGGGAACTGTGGTGCACGAAGGTAGTGGTGAACCTAGTTAGGAAGAAAAAAAAGGTATATAAAAGGTTCAGAGAGCTAGGGGATGTTAGGGATCTAGAGGAGTATAAGGTGTGTAGAAGGGAACTTAAAAAGGAAATTAGGAGAGCCAGAAGGGGTCATGAGAAGGCCTTGGCAGGTAAGATTAAGGAGAATCCCAAGGCCTTCTACAAATATGTGAAAAGTAAAAGGATGAGAAGAGAAGGGATAGGGCCTATAAAAGGTGAAGGGGGAAAAGTCTGTGTGAATCTGGAAGAAATGGCAGAGGTGCTTAACGAGTACTTTGCCTCGGTATTCACAGTGGAAAGTGAACTGGGAGATTGCACTGCAGGTTTGAGGCATATGGAAAAGATTGAGTATGTGGATGTTAGGAAAGAGAATGTGTTAGACCTGTTAAATTCTATCAAGATAGACAAGTCGCCGGGACCGGATGGGATGTACCCCAGGCTATTGTGGGAGGTGAGAGAAGTGGTTGCAGAGCCGCTGGCGATGATATTTGTGTCGTCCATGGAAACGGGAGAGGTTCCGGAGGATTGGAGGATTGCGGATGTGGTTCCTATCTTTAAGAAAGGGAACAGGGATAGTCCAGGAAATTACCGACCGGTGAGTTTGACTTCAGTGGTTGGTAAGCTGATGGAGAGGCTTCTGAGGGATAAGATATATGAACATTTGGAGAAGTTTGGACTGATTAGAAATAGTCAGCATGGTTTTGTCAAGGGCAGGTCATGCCTTACGAGCCTAGTTGAGTTCTTCGAAAATGTGACTGAACACATTGACGAAGGAAGGGCGGTGGACGTAGTGTACATGGACTTTAGTAAGGCGTTTGATAAGGTCCCCCATGCAAGGCTTCTGGAGAAGGTGAGAGGCCATGGGATCCAAGGGGCTTTGGCCTCGTGGATTCAGAACTGGCTTGCCGGCAGAAGGCAGAGAGTGGTTGTGGATGGTCTTGTTCAGCATGGAGGTCGGTATCCAGTGGAGTGCCCCAGGGATCTGTTCTGGGACCCCTGCTGTTTGTCATTTTCATAAATGACCTGGATGAGGAAGTGGAGGGATGGGTTAGTAAGTTCGCCGACGACACAAAGGTCGGTGGTGTTGTGGATGGTCTGGAGGGATGCCAAAAGTTGCAGTGGGACATAGACAGGATGCAAGACTGGGCGGAGAAGTGGCAGATGGACTTCAACGCGGATCAATGTGTTGTGGTCCATTTTAGCAGGAATAATGGGATGAAGGAGTACAATATAAGGGGTAGGAGTCTTAGCTGTGTTGTAGAACAGAAGGATCTCGGGGTCTGGGTCCATAGGACTCTTAAATCAGCCTCGCAGGTGGAGGAAGTGGTCAAGAAGGCATACGGTGTACTGGCCTTCATTAATCGAGGAATAGAGTTTAGGAGTCAGGAGGTAATGATGCAGCTCTATAAGACTCTTGTCAGACCCCAGTTGGAGTATTGTGTGCAGTTCTGGTCGCCTCATTATAGGAAGGATGTAGAGGCTATTGAGAGGGTTCAGAGGAGATTTACAAGGATGCTGCCTGGATTGGGAGGCAGGCCTTATGAAGATAGGTTGAGGGAGCTGGGACTCTTCTCACTGGAGAGACGTAGGTTGAGAGGCGTCCTGATAGAGGTTTATAAAATGTTGAGAGGGATAGATAGGGTGGACTCTCAGAGACTATTTCCCCGAGCTGAAATGGTCACTTCGAGAGGACACAGATTTAAGGTGCAGGGAAGCAAATACAAAGGAGATGTCAGGGGTAGGTTTTTCACTCAGAGGGTGGTGAGTGAATGGAACCGACTACGTCGAAGGTTGTTGAGGCAAACTCACTGAGGTCTTATAAAAGACTTCTGGATGAGTACATGGAAAAGAATAGGATAGGGGGTTATAGATAGGTCTGTGGATTGGTAGATGTGATCGGTGCAACTCGCGGGCCGAAGGGCCTGTTTGTGCTGTATTGTTCTATGTTCTATGTTCTATTACCAACCAGTGAGTCTGCCCTCAGTGGTTGATAAGTTGATGGAGAGGATCCTGAGGGACAGAATTTATGAACATTTAGAGAAGGTTAGAATGATCAGAAATAGTCAGCACATCTTTTTCAACGGCAGGTCGTGCCTTACGAGCCTAGTTGAGTTCTTTGAAAATGTGACTGAACACATTGACGAAGGAAGAGCAGTGGATGTGGTTTACATGGACTTCAGCAAGGTGTTTGATAAGGTTCCCCATGCAAGACTTCTCCTTTAATACAGAAGGTGAGAGGGCATGGGATCCAAGGGGCTGTTGCCTTGTGGATCCAGAACTGGCTTGCCTGCAGGATGTAGAGATGCCGGCGTTGGACTGGGGTAAACTCAGTAAAGTTTTACAACACCAATTTTAAATCCAACCAATTTATTTGATAGTAAATTCACGAGCTTTCGACTCTATAGCCTTTGTCAGGCAAATGCAGTGTTCTGGTCTGCAATAGCACTCATATCCACACAGACAGTTACAGATTGCTGATTAGAATGCGAATCCTTACATCTAACCTGCTATTCAAATGTTAAAGTGGCTAACAATGTGTGTGAAGGGAATCCTGAGCATTGGTTAGAGAATTGTGTATTTTCTCCAGACAGCACAGTAAGTGAGGTTTTTTGCTAACCCAGGCAAGTTACGGGGGTTACAGATAGTGTGTCATGAAGCCAAGATCCCTATTAAGACCGTCCTCATGTGTGCAGAACTTGGCTATCAGTCTCTGCTTAGCAACTCTGCGCTGTCGTGTGTCACGAAGGCTCCCTTGAAGAACATTTAGCCGCAGGTCGGAGGCCAAATGCCCATGACTGCTGAAGTGTTCGCACACAGGAAGGGAACTGTTTTGCCTGGTGATTGTTGAGCGATGCTCATTCATCCGCTGTCGTAGTGTCTGCATGGTCTCCCCAATGTACCATGCTTCGGGACATCCTTTCTTGCAATGTATTAGGTAGACAACGTTGGCCGAGTTGCAAGAGTACGTACCGTGTACCGGGTGAATGGTATCCCCACGTTTGATGATGTCATCCATGTCTATGATCTGGCATGTCTTGCAGAGGTTCTATGGCAGGGTTGTGTGGTATTGTGGTCACTGTTCTCCTGAAGGTTGGATAGTTTGCTGTGAACAATGATCTGTTTGAGGTTGTGCAGTTGTCTAAAAGCAAGAAGTGGGGGGGTGGGGATGGCCCTAGCGAGATGTTCATCATCATCAATGACATGTTGAAGACTCCGGAGAAGATGTCGTAGCTTCTCCGCTCCGGGGAAGTACTGGACAACAAAGGGTACTCTGTCCACCGTGTCCTGTGTTCGTCTTCTGAGGAGGTCAGTGCGGTTTATCACTGTGGCACGTCGGAACTGTCGATCGATGAGTCGAGCGCCATATCCTGTTCTCACAAGGGCATCCTTCAGCGTCAGGAGGTGTCTGTCACAATCCTCCTCATCTGAGCAAATTCTGTGTATACGGAGGGCTTGTCCATAGGGAATGGCTTCTTTAACGTGTCTAGGGTGGAAGCTGGAGAAGTGGAGCATTTGAGGTTGTCTGTCGGTTTTTGGTACAGTGAGGTGCTGTGGTGACCGTCCTTGATGGAGATGCGTGTGCCCAAGAATGCAACTGATTCTGGAGAATAGTCCGTGGTGAGTCTGATGGTGGGATGGAACTTGTTGATATCATCATACAGTTGTTTCAATGATTGTTCACCATGAGTCCAAAGGAAAAAGATGTCATCAATGTATCTAGTATATAACCTTGGTTGAAGATCTCGTGTGGTGAAGAAGTCTTGTTCGAACCTGTGCATGAAGATGTTGGCATACTGAGGTGCAAATTTGGTCCCCATGGCTGTTCCGTGTGTCTGGATGAAAAGCTGATTGTTGAAGGTGAAGACATTGTGGTCCAAGATGAAGCGGATGAGTTGTAAAATTGCATCCGGAAACTGGCAGTTGTTGGCATTGAGTACTGAGGCAGTTGCAGCAATACCATTGTCGTGGGGGATGTTGGTGTAGAGTGCCGAGACATCCATTGTGACAAGGAGTGTCCCTGGTTCAACTGCTCCATGTGTGCTGAGTTTCTGTAGGAAGTCCGTAGTGTCAAGACAAAAGCTGGGGGTTCTTTGTACAATGGGTTTCAGGATGCTCTCGATATAGCCGGAGAGGTTCTCACACAGGGTCCCATTTCTTTTCTGGGCATTTCATGCTCTTGAAAGTTAAGAGAACAATTGTCAACATTTTTTAATACAGAATTGGATTTTGCCACAAAATTACATTTCCAATTGAATGTGTGAAGCTTGTCAGCCTTATTCATCACGCCTGTACATTTACATACATGCATTATAATTTTGGGGAAATTAAGACTTCACACTGAATTTTTATAAAGTAAATTTAAATTGGTTATTTCTAAACTTTGAAGATTTAGCATAAACCTTTTTAAAATAGCTAGCTGAAGTTATATCTATTTGTGACTGCCAAGCAAAAGGAGCTACCACAGCAGTAACAAAGAAACTTACATTTGCTATCTTTGAAGGTGAGCATCAACAATACTTTCCCATGCTTCCTGACCCCAGCCCTTCGGCTATACAAACCAAATACAGGGGAAACTATACAATGCAATTTGTGTTTCAGAATCCAGAATAGCCAAGCAGTGTCTACCTTTCTGCAAGGACAAAGAGCCCTACAAGGCAATGATCATGAGCGCTTTTAATCTGCATATAGACTTGAAACATTAGTTGGGCAATTTGTTTCTTAGAGCAGCATGTTGTGGAGTCAAGAAGGCTATACTTGATCTGGTATTATGTAATGGATTGGGATTACTTAATGATGTCATAGTGAAGGCATCTCTAGGTAGAGGGATTGACTTCATTCGTTGCGGCCTGATGACAGTGATGCCTGCCAGGGTTTGGAACCTCTGCTCGGAGTTTGAGAGGATCTTGCAGTAGGAAGGGTGGACCTAGTCACTGTTGTCAGTGTAAGTATTAATGTCAAAATCAATAGAATGAAGGAGATTTTGCATGGCAGGAATGAAGATCTAAACATCAAATTAAGAAGCAGAGCCTCAAACATCATAATCTCCGGATTAGTACTTGACTTTTGCCTGGTGATTGTCGCATGGCAGGAGTGTTCCCTTCCTGTCAGGGAACACTTCAACAGTCAAGGGCATTCAGCCTCTGATCTTCGGGTAAGTGTTCTACAAGACCGTCTTCACGACTCATGACAATGCAGAATCACTAAGCAGAAACTGATAGCTAAGTTCTGCACAGTGAGGAGAGCGTCAACAGGAATCATGGGCACGTCACACTATCTATAACTCCCATGACTTGCATGGGCTTGCAAAATCTCACTAACTGGCTGGAACAATTCACACTTCTTTAACCTGTACTTAACTCTCCCTCCACTCTTATTGTCTGTGCCTGTAAAGACGCAGTTACCTGATAAGACTTACATTCCAACCATTATCTTGTAATTGAATTCGTGTCCATACATGTCCTGTTTGTGAAACAAATCTTGCACTGTCCTAACAAAGGAGCAATGCTCTGAAAGTTTGTGCTATCAAATAAACCTGTTGGACTTTAACATGATTGTAAGACTACTTACTGTGCTGGCAACTCCAATCATGATTAAATCTGAATGCATGCCACATTCAAGGCAAAATAGATGAACTGAGAGCATATATTAAAATAAGTAGGTATAATTTGTTAGCCATTATGGAGACATGACTGCAATGGACATGAATTTGGACCCAACTATTGAAGAATGCAGTGTATTGAAGAAGGACAGGAAGTGAGATTGAGTATAGTTAATTGATATTGGTATTTACACAATAGAGAAGGATGATCTGTGTTCAGGAAATCGGGATGTCAAAATGATTTAGGTAGAGATGAGAACTAGTAAAGGCAACAAGTCAGTTGTGAGAATAATGTTGAAGCCCCTGACAGTTGGAATGTAAGAGAAGAAATAACTGAAGCTTGTCAGAAAGGCACAATGACAATCATAGAAGATTTTAATCTACATGTAGATTGGAACAGTCAGATGGACAAAGGTAGCCTAAATGAAAAGTTCACTGAATGTTTTCAGTGAATATTTTCAGGATATTATCCTAGAACCACATGTTCTGGAGCCAATCAGAGAACAGACTGGTATTATCTGATGAGATGGGTGTAACTAATTTTCTCCTTAAAGCACCCCGAGCAAGCAGTGACTATATTAGGATTGAGTTTTAATTTTACATTCAATTTGAGGGAGAATAAGGCAGGCTTTTTAAATTTAAGTAAGGGCAATTATGGGGCATGAAAGCTGTGCTGACAAAAATTAATTAGCCAATTAAGGGATTGGTCAATATTGATGGAGTGGTAAACATGAAATAAATGGATATTTCAGGGATAGGTCAATATTGATAAAGTGGCAAACAAAAGAAGTGGATATTTCAGAAAACACAGATTTGGTCCATTCCAATGAGTGAGAAAAATCAAAGGTATAATACACCAATTCACATTAAATTGATCTTTCTCTATACCCTGGCTATGGGAGGCACAGTAGCACGGCCGCCAGCACTGCAGCTTCACAGCTGCAGGGACTTGGATTTGATTCCTGGCTCGGGTCACTGTCGGTGTGGAGTTTGCACATTCTCCCTGTTTCCTCTTGGCGCTTGGTTTCCCCCACAGTCCAAAGATGTGCAAATAAAATTGATTGGCCAAGCTAAAATTATCTCTTAATGTTCCGGGATGTGTAGGTTAGAGGGATACAGGGATAGGGCTTGGGTGGGATTTTATCTATGCAGACTTAATGGGCCAAGTGGCCTCTTTCTGCACTGTAGGGTATTAAGAAAACTGAGGTTATCCAGAAAGGTTAAGCTGAAATTTTATGTTTTTCATTAAGTTTGATATCATATGGTGGTGGAAGATCTGAAGTTTGAACAGAATATAAGAAACAGTAAAAGGACTAACGATTGATACGGAGTGAAAAATTAAGAGTGTAGAAGAAAGATAGCCAAACATAAAATAATTGCTATTAGTAGTTTCTATATATGTTTGAAAAAAAAGTTAACAAAGTAAGAACTGGTCATATAGAAATTAAGTTGGAAAATTGATGATGAAATCCAAGGAGATGGTAGATGAATTGAGCAGCTAGTTTACATCAGTCTTCATAATGGAGGACACAAGTCACATTCCAGCAGTAACTATAATCCAGGAAATGCGAGGGAGGAACTAAGTGCCACTTCTCTAGTGACTAATTTTCCTGAGTATATTGTTGGAGCTGTGGACTGACAAGAGCCCAGGTCTTTGTGATCTGATTTGATTTATTATTGTCATATATATTAGTATACAATGAAAAGTATTGTTTCTTCCACGCTATACAGATAAAGCATACCATTCATAGAGAAAGAAACAAGATTGTGCAGAATGTAGTTTTCCAGTCATAGCTAGGTGTAGGGAAAGATCAACTTAGTTACCTGAGATAGGTCGATGCAAAAGTCTGATGGTAGCAAGGAAGAAGCTTTGCTGAGTCAATTGGTATGTGACCTTAGACTTTTATATCTCCTTCCCAATAAAAGAAGGTAGAAAAGAATATATCCAGGGTGTGTGAGGTACTTAATTATGCTGGCTGATTTTCCAAGGCAGCAGGGAATGTAGACAGAGTGAATGGATCAGAGGATGGTTTGCACGATGATTGATATATATCACGATGATAAGCTTATATGATGATAAGCATATATGATGATAAGCATATATGATGATTCATATATATCTTATATGATATATATGAGGTATCATATATCATATCATATTATTATCATATATAAGGGTACTCATATATATGAAGTACCCTTCATAGATATCTGTTCCAGCACACCCCCGCAGCCCACTTCCATTTAAAGTTTAAACTAAGTTTTAGAAATCTGAAAGCCTGCAAAATCTTTAAAAAGTCAGTCACTCACCTCTCTCTTGATCTTCTTGTTCCACGAACAATAATCTTCTGGGAAAGTAGAGGCTTGGTGGGCTTCCTTAACTGTAGTGTTGGCATAGGGGGACCAGGATAGATTGGAGGTGATCTGGACACCTAAAAACTTGAAGCTTTCAACCATTCCTCATTGTCCCTATTGATTTAGACAGGGGCATGTTCTCCATGACGTTTCCTGAAATCACTGACAATCTCCTTCATTTTGTTGACATTGAAGGATGAATTATTGTTATCGCACCAGTTCACCAGATTCTCTATCTCATTCCTGTACTTTGTCTCATCATTGTTTGAGATCTTACCTATTTCAGTGGTGTCATTGGAAAACCTAAAAATTGAATTGAAGGGGACTTCTTGGAGTTCATCCTAGGATCAATATTTATGCATAGTAGATGCTAAGTACTATCCAAGTCCTATAGGGAAACTTCAAACAGCTGTCAGAACTTTTCAATTTGTGTATTTTGAGGAGGTTCTCAAATAAATTGTGATAATTTTACATTAAAGTGAATAAACACAGCCAAATGTCATATTTGCTATGCTTTTGGAAATGCTGAGTAGTTGTGATGAATGGAATTACCTCAGGATCGGTGATTGGGCCCAGCTATTAACAATATTTGGATGAGAGAATCAAATATAATTTTCAAAGTTTGTTGACAACACAGAATTTGGTGGGACTGGTGATTAAGGTGGTAAGAGGTTTCAGGGTAATTTTGAAAGTGGGCAAATACATGACTCATGGATAAATATGAAATTATCCTCTTCAGTCAGAAAACAGAATGGCAGGGTATTATAAAAATTATGATAGTTGATGTACAAAGGGACCTGTGTGTCCTGGTCATTGAAAGCCAGCAATTAAGAAGGTAAATGGTACATTGACCTTCATTGCAAGAGGACTTGTGTACAGGTGCATAAATGTCTTACTACAGTTGTGCATGGCCTTGGTGATGTTCAGTTTTGATCTCCCAAACCAAAAAAGAATATAATTACCACAGA
The DNA here is from genome assembly GCA_024679065.1 of Sphyrna mokarran. Taxonomy (NCBI): domain Eukaryota; kingdom Metazoa; phylum Chordata; class Chondrichthyes; order Carcharhiniformes; family Carcharhinidae; genus Sphyrna; species Sphyrna mokarran. The sequence goes on from JAGIQG010000005.1 coordinate 7,513,769, forward strand.
GGCTGTGCAGTGAAGGTTCATCAGACTGATTCATTAAAGAGCAGGTTTGTCATATGTGGAATGGTAGTTCAACTAGGCCTGTATTTACTGGAGTTTAGAAGAATGAGAGGGATGCACTGAAATATATAATCTAACAGATTGGATACAAGGATGTTGTTTCCCCTGGCTAGAGTGTCTGGAATGAGAGTCACATGATATGAGGTAGGTCATTTAGGACTGAGATGAGGAGCAACTTCAGAGGTCATTAACTTGGAATTCTTTATCATAGAAAGCCATGGAGGTAAAGTCACTGGACATATTTAAGAACGAAACAAATTTCTCAACTCTGAAGGCATGAAGGGAGAGTGCGAGATTATGAAATTGAAATACAGGGCCAGATTATACCATTGCAGAAAAACAAGTGTGAAAATGTGGTAAAGTTGGGGATGAGACCATTAATGCGATCTGTGCTCTCGTTCGTGTATATGGCAACTTTACCAAGGCCCGGAATGGCCGCGATCTGAATTGCATCTGAAGTGGGCACAACGCGATTTAAATGTATCTGTATGCATTTCAATTGACTTAATGAACTACCCACCCAACTTTATTAGCATTTCCTTCTTTACCACCATGTTCACCAATCCAGAATTGCACTGAAATGGACATGCTGAATGAAAGTCTGATTCGGGCGCTTCAGTTGCTGAAAAGTTGAGTTCAGAACTTCCAATGGCTCTCTGACCTCAAATTGGTGGTGGATGGGGAGGAGGGAGGCAGGCTAGATCATTCTCTGGTGGGAAGGAGGGAGGAGAGTAAGATGTATCTCTTGCGGGTGGGATGGCCACATGGATCTCTGGTGGAGAGGACGGGGGAGGTTGGGAGGGGGGGGTGATCCACTGCCACTCAGTGGGCGATAGGTGGGAGGACGGGGACTGGGGGTTGTGGTTGGTCTGGGTAGCGGGAGGGTGGTGGATAAGGGGACAGTGATGTCTGTAGGGACCATTGCTTTTCGCTCCCGGGCCGCTTTCTCTGCTTTTTGTGGCTTTGGAGCAATCTGACACGAGCGTGCTTTTTCAAATTTTTTCTAACTATGCATGTGCAGTTCAAGTAGGCGTGCTAAGCCTTGCCCACAGCATGATTCAGATCCGCAATGTTTTTTTCAGGCTAAGTGAGTATGGGGGCACCTGAGAACCGATTTCCAAGATTTGAATTGTGCCCAGATTCAGCACATAGAATGAAAACGGTAAAATCAGGCTCAGAGTGTCAGCCACAATAGCATTGAGTTACAGAGCAGAGTCAAAGAGCAGAATTACCTACTTTTGCTTCTAGTGTTAGTATTTCTGTGTCTCTGTGTTGTTCTGCCATGACCACTTCATGATGTTGTCCATTTGATCACATCATCCTCTGCCTGTGGTGGATGATGCTTCATTCAGTCAGTCAGGATGACCTCATGTGTGATGGTCTGTAATGTCACAGATGTGAGATTCTTGTGCTTCCTGGAATCATCCCTGGAATGAAGGGTATTTCCTAATATTCTCGAGAGCCTGGCAGGTGAAGTGGCATGCTGCCTTCTTAAGACTTCTGCCTTTCTTTGCTTCTGGTGGCTGGAGTATCTGTGAAGGATCCTGAAGATAGGAGGGCCAGAAAAAATAAGATTTATGTTTTGGACTGTCATAGAGCATAGAATAGAATAGAAGCCCTACAGAAGAGGCCATTTGGCCTACAGAGTTTGCACCGACTCTCTTGTCCAGTCCTTCTTCCCCTGCCCTATCCTTATAACCCACGGATTTCCCATGGCTAATCCATCTAACTACACATATTGGGACACTAAGGGGCAACTGATGTAGCTAATCCACTGAACTTGCACAGCTTTGGAGAAGCATCTGGAGGGAACCCATGCAGACACTGGGAAAATGTGTAAACTTCACACAGGCAGCCTGACCTTGGACTCCACCAGCTGATGACAGGCAGATGAATCAGCTCCTGACCTGCCATTTGATTCAGCTGGATACTTGCTGATTCATAATTAATGTGGAATTGGGCAAACATTTACACTATTTTGAACAGTGAGGCGGGCACTGACAAAACCTGTCACCTCTGCGCTTAGGGTGGGATTTTCCATCTCTCCCTAGCAACTTGCTGTTAGTTGCCAGAGGGATCTTCTGGTCCCATAGGTGTCTATAGTGTTTTGGATGATTCTGTCAAGGAAGAGCTGTAAAATGCTGCCCATAATGTCCGAAATGGATAGCTCAGCTCTTATTTTTATTTATTCTTTCATGAAATGTAGGTATTGCTGTGGAGACTAGCATTTTTTTGCCTTTTCCTAATTGTCCTTGAGAAGTTGATGTTGAGCTATCTTGTTACATGACTGTAGTTCATATGTTGTAGGCTATCCCACAATACTGTTAGGCAGGGTGTTCCAGGATTTTAATCAGTGCCCTTGACTGCTGAAGTCAGAAAGGAAACACTTCAGCAGCGTATTCCAAGGTGGCCATGGGAAATGTGTGGGGCAGGGGAAGAGGGACTGGATAAGATGAAAATAGAGGAGGTATGGTTAGTAAGTTTTCAGATGACACCAAGATTGGTGGCATAGTGGACTGTGAAGAAAGTTATCTCCAATTGTAACAGAATCTTGATCAATTGAGCCAGTGGGCTGATGAATGGCAGATGGAGTTTAATTTAGACAGATGCGAGATGATGCACTTTGGCAGATTGAACCAGGGCAGGACTTATTCAGTTAATGGTAGTTGGTTGGGGAGAATTACAGAACAAAGAAATCTAGGGGTACATGTTTATAGCTCCTTGAAAGTGGAGTCACACATAAACAGACTGGTGAAGAAGGCATTCTTGGTTTCATCGGTCATAACATTGAGTACAGGAGTTGGGACGTCTTGCCGAAGTTGTACAAGACATTGAAAAGGCCGTACTTGGAATATTGTATGCAGTTCTGGTCACCCTATTATATGGATTTTATTAAACTAGAAAGAGTGCAGAAAAGATTCACTAGAATGTTACCTAGATTTGATGGATTGAGTTATAAGGAGAGGTTGGCTAGACTGGGACATTTTTCTCTGGAGAGTAGGAGGCTGAGAGGTGATCTTATAGAGGACTATAAAATGAGGGGCACAGATCACAGATGAAAGGGTGGCATGAAGAAGTTAGGCTGAAGGGCCTGTTTCCATGCCGTAAACCTCTATGACTCTATAAGACGTATGCCGAGCAGAGACGACATAATCAAGTTCCACAAGAATGAGGATAGCCTCAACCGGGATCATAGGTTTATGTCACACTACATGTAACCCCCACCATCTTGCCTGAGCTGGAAAAATTCTACCAACTGTCCTGGCTTGAGACAAATCACACATAGAACATAGAACATTACAGCACAGTACAGGCCCTTCAGCCCTCGATGTTGCGCCGACCAATGGATCCAATTTTATGACCCTCTATCCTAAACTATTCCAATGCTATCCATTTGCCTATCCACTGACCATTTGAACGCCCTTAAACTTGACGAGTCCACAACTGCTGCAGGCAGGGCATTCCACGCCCTTATTACCCTTTGAGTAAAGAACCCACCTCTAGCATCTGTCCTATAACTACCATCCCTTAATTTAAAGCTATGTCTCCTCGTGTTATCCATCTCCATCCGAGGAAAAAGGCTCTCACTATCCACCCTATCTAACTCTCTGATCATCTTATATGTCTCAATTAAGTCACCTCTTAGCCTTCTTCTCTCCAATGAAAATAACTTCAAGTCCCTAAGCCTTTCCTCATAAGACCTACCCATCATACCAGGCAACATCCTGGTAAACCTCCTCTGCACCCTTTCCAATGCCTCCACATCTTTCTTGTAATGTGGCAACCAAAACTGTACACAATACTCCAAGTGCGACCGCATCAGAGTTTTGTACAGTTGCAACATGACATCTCGGCTCCGAAATTCAATCCCTCTACCAATAAATGCTAACTCACTATACGCCTTCTTAACAATCTTATCAACTTGAACACCAACTTTCAGAGATCTATGCATCTGTACACCGAGATCTCTCTGCTCATCTACACTAATAAGAGTCCTACCATTAGCCCTATATTCTGCACACATATTACTCTTACCAAAGTGAATCACCTCACACTTTTCCACATTAAACTCCATTTGCCACTTCTCAGCCCTGCTCTGCAATTTATCTATGTCCCTCTGTAACATTCATCCTCACTGTCTACAACTCTTCTGACTTTGGTGTCGTCAGCAAATTTACTAACCCATCCCTCTACACCCTCATCCAGGTCATTTACAAAAACAACAAACAACAGTGGCCCCAAAACAGATCCCTGAGGTACACCACTAATAACTAAACTCCGGGTTGAATATATCCCATCAACCACCACCCTCTGTCTTCTATCAGCTAGCCAATTCCGAATCCAAATTGCTAAATCTCCCTCAACCCCATGCATCTGCATTTTCTGCAGTCGTCTTCCATGGGGAACCTTATCAAACGCTTTGCTAAAATCCATATACACCACATCAACTGCCTTACCCTTATCTACCTCTTTGGTCACCTTTTCAAAAAACTCAATAAGATTTGTGAGGCACGACCTTTCCTTCACAAATCCATGTTGACTATCCCTAATCAATTCATTTCTTTCTAAATGACTATAAATCCTATCCCTTATAATTCTTTCCAAAAAAGAATTTTCACACTTCTTTAACTCGTGATTACCCCTCTCTCCACTCGCATTGTTTGTAACTGTAAAGACTTTTTCACCTGTAAAGACACATTCTAATCGTTATCTTGCAACTATATCTCTGTCTATATATGTTGTGTTTGTGAACCCACTCTGCATTCACCCGATGAAGGAGCAGTTCTCCGAAAGCTTTTGATTTCAAATAAGCCTGGATTTTAACCTGGCATTATGAGACTTCTTATTTGTGCTCATGCCAGTCCACGCTGGCACCTCCACATCATGAGCAAAAGAAGAACAAAGATAATTATTGCTCAAGAACTTTAGCCCTCTGAGCACGCACCAACTATTTTGCCCGACTAAACTAAAACCTTCTATTCTTCCAGGGACCATATCCCTCTATTCCCATCTCATTCATGTGTTTGTTAACATGCCACTTAGAAGTCACTATCATATCCGCTTCTACTACCTCCTCTGGCAGCGAGTTCAAGGCACCCATCACCCTCTTTTTGTGAGGCTAACTTTCTACTGCTAACCTCACAGTTTTAACCTTCTGCTCTTCTGCATAATTTCTCACTACATCACAAAGTGAATTCTTTAATTTCTCCAAAATAATAATTTCTCTAAAGCTTCATATAGAACATAGAACAATACAGCACAAACAGGCCCTTCGGCCCACGAGTTGCGCCGATCACATCCAGCAATCCACAGACCTATCTATAACCCCCTATCCTATTCTTTTCCATATACTCATCCAGAAGTCTTTTAAAAGACCCCAGTGAGTTTGCCTCAACAACCTCCGACGGCAGTCGGTTCCATTCACTCACCACCCTGAGTGAAAAACCTACCCCTGACATCTCCTTTGTATTTGCTTCCCTGCACCTTAAATCTGTGTCCTGTCGTAGTGACCATTTCAGCTCGGGGAAATAGTCTCTGAGAGTCCACCCTATCTATTCCTCTCAACATTTTATAAACCTCTATCAGGGTCGCCTCTCAACCTACGTCTCTCCAGTGAGAAGAGTCCCAGCTCCCCTCAACCTATCTTCATAAGGCCTGCCTCCCAATCCAGGCAGCATCCTTGTAAATCTCCTCTGAACTCTCTCAATAGCCTCTACATCCTTCCTACAATGAGGCGACCAGAACTGCGCACAATAATCCAACTGGGGTCTGACAAGAATCTTATTGAGCTGCATCATTACGTCCTGACTCCTAAACTCTATTCCTCGATTAATGAAGGCCAGTACACCGTACGCCTTCTTGACCACTTCCTCCACCTGCGAGGCCAATTTAAGAGTCCTATGGACCCGGACCCGAGATCCTTCTGCTCTACAACACAGCTAAGACTCCTACCCCTTATATTGTACTCCTTCATCCCATTATTCCTGCCAAAATGGACCACTACACGTTTAGGATTTCCAAAATGCATCACCTTCATTTGTCTAAATTAAACTCTATCTGCCATTCATCAGCTTAGTGGCCCAATTTATCAACATCCAATTGCAATTGGAGATAACTTTCTTTACTGTCCACTATGCCACCAATCTTGGTGTCATCTGCAAACTTACTAACCATGCCTCTAAATCATTAATATAAATGACAAATAACAGTGGACCCAGCACTGATCCCTGAGACACACTGCTGGTCACAGGCCTTCAGTTTGAAAAACCACCCTCTCCAGCCACCCTAATAATTGACTCTTCCTGGGAAAAAGCTTCTGACAATCCACTCTGTCCATCTCCCCATAATCTTGCAGATTTCTATCAGGTACCCCACCCCCTCCACCTCGACACCCGCCACCCACCCCGCCCCCCATCCATCCCCACCGCAACCATTCCAGTAAGAACAAACCAAGTTGCTCCAACCTCTTCTCATAGCTAATGCCCTCCATACAAGGCAGCATCCTGGTAAATTTTTTCTGTACTCTGTCCAAAGACTCTACATCCTTCTGGTAATGTGGCGACCAGAATTGAAAAACTATGGGTATGATTCTTCCATTCCGACCCGCTAATTATTTTGATAAATCAGGTTAGGAGACACGCATGTGTGCCGATTTGTGGGATACGTGCATGCATCATGCGTTTCGGACACGTGCGCATCTCCCATGCCAGAAAGCAGGTGCACTGAAAACCATGAAGGAAACTGGCGGAAAGAACTGGTAAGTGAGGTTCATGCATTTGTGATGTAATTTATATTTTATTAGTGTCCAGGACTAAATTATCGGAGCCCGATAGCATCTCCCCCCCTCTCCTGGTGTATTTCACTCCAATGAGGTTTGGAGAAGCTTTCGAGGAACTAATGGGAGACCCTGCTGAAATGAAGGGGGGGGCCAACCAGGTGCGCCCCAGGGGTTGGGCAGCGTGGGATGATGCCCCTGGGCATGGGTGCCCTGGCAGTGCCAGCCTATGCCCTGGCACTGACCAAGGGACAAAGTGCCCTTGAGGAAGGTGGTGTGGACATGGAGTAGGGTTAGCTGGGGGTGGTGCCTAGGGGGAAATCAAGGAGGAGTCCGCTGCCTTCCTGTGTGGAGATTGGTCAGGGCTGGAGGGAGACTTGCGATTTAGGTGGGCAAAAGAGCTGGTCTGCCGGTGGGGGGTAGTCTGCTTCCTATGGTAGGGTGTCCGCCAGAGGGATGGGGTAGGAGGGAATAGTCACTGCTGGAGAAGTGGGTTGCTGGAGATTGGCTGCTTCTTGAATCGGGGGGCTTGAAATGCTTGTGGGGTTCACGATTGGGCTCTGGGGGGATGCTGGATGGGCAGCAATGTGGAAATCCCGAGCTGGGCAGTGATCGAGCTGGCCAGCAAACAGCTGACAGCTCGGGGCCACTACGCATGCGCAGAGTCCAGGAATTATCAGACTCCAGAATGAACCCTGTTCCCCGAGGTTTTAATGATATTCACAATGGTGACCTCTACAGGAGTGTGGGAGATTCGAGTCTGAACTCTCACTGAAAAAGCAATTGTGAATTACAGCAGTTTTTTCCAAGAATTCAGCACTTAGAAATTTTTTGGAAAAATCGCCCCCTTTTTTCCAAGTGCCGCCTGGGTAAGATTCTATAAAGCTGCAAAATAACTTTTAAAGTTTTAAACTCAATGCCCCAGCTGGTGAAGGCAAGCATGCCATATTCCTTCTTGACTATGTTCCCCACCTGTGGTTCAGTGATCTCTATATCTGTACATCCAAATCCTCCTGCCTATCAATACTCTAAAGGGTTCAGCCATTTACTATATATTTCCCATCTGTATTTAGACCTTCTAAAATGCATTACCTCACATTTGTCTGGATTAAACTCTATCTAATAAAAAGTCTCACAACACTAGGTTAAAGTCCAACAAGTTTATTTGGTAACAAATGCCACTAGCTTTTGGAGGACTGCTCCTTCATCAGGTGAGTGGGAGATCTGTTCACAAACAGGACATATAAAGACATAAACTCAATTTACAGAATAATGATTGGAATGTGAGTCTTTACAGCTAATCAAGCCTTAAAGGTACAGACAATGTGAGTGGAGAAAGGATTAAACACAGGTTAAAGAGATGTATATTGTCTCTAGACAGGGCAGTTAGTGAGATTTTGCAAATCTAGGCAAGTCATGGGGGTTACAGATAGTAGTGAAATCAACCCAAGATCCTGGTTGAGGCCATCCTCATATGTGGGGAACTTGGCTATCAGTCTCTGCTCAGCGACTCAGTGTTGTCGTATGTCATGAAGACCACCTTATTTAAACTCCGTCTGCCATCTCTCCACTGAAGTCTCCAACTGATCTATATTCTGCTGCATTCTCTGTCGGTCCTTATTGTTATCCGCAATTTCACCAACCTTTCTGTTGTTCGCAAACTTACTAATTGATCCAGTTAGATTTTCCTCCTCTCTGTGTGTTACGAACAGCAAAGATCTCAGCACTGATCCCTGAGGAACGTCACTTGTCACAGCCCTCTATTCAGAAATGCGTCCTCCCATTGCTATTCTGTGTCTTCTTTGACCGAGCCAGTTCCACATCCATTTTGCCAACTTTTACCCCTGATCGCAGGTGACTTCACCTTCTGTACTAGCCTGCAATAAGGGATCTTGTCAAAGGCTTTACTGAAGTCCATGTAGACAACATCCACTGCCCTATCCTCATCAATCATCTTTGTCATTTTCTCAAAAGAACTCAATCAATTTAGTGAGACAAAAACCTCCCCTTCACAAAACCATGTTGCCCATCACATAACCTATGCTTAATGCTATCTCCATTCACATTGTCTGCACCTTTAAGACTTGATTAGCTGTAAAGACTCGCATTCTAATCAGTATTCTGTAAACTGAGAGTATGCCTTTATATGCCCTGTTTATGATCAGAACTCCCCACTCACTTGATGAAGGAGCAGAGCCCCAAAAGCTAGTGTGTTTGCTATCAAATAAACCTGTTGGACTTTCACCTAGTATTGTGAGACTTCTTACTGTAAGTACCTCCCCTGTAACCAGTGAGGATACAAAGATTTCTTTTGAGGCCTGCAATTTCCTCCTTTGCCTCTCTCAATATCCTGGGGTTTATCCCATCAGGCCTTGGGTACTTGTCTACTTAATCCTGCTGGCCAATGATCCCTTTTAGCCCATCTTGCTCCTTGTTTAAGTTTCTTTCCACTTCCTTTGTATTCTACACTTGCTTTGTGTATTCCTAGCCTCCTAGCCTTGACAAATACTTCCTTTTGTCTTTGACTATATTTTTTATTATCCAAGGTTCCTGAAACTTGCTATACTTATTTTTCATCCTTATAAGAATGTGCAAATCCTGAATTTCTATCAACTTATGCTTGAAAAAGTCCCATATGCCAGATGTTGAGTTGAAAAGATATAATAGAAGGATAGAATGACTGGAAGTTCATAAAGATCGGAATCTGATATTTTTTTCATTTTCATGCTACATTTAATGAAGTGGAATTAGTAGATGTCCATTATTTAAAACATATTTGTAACTTGAAAAATACATTAATCATTAATACTTTTGTTGACAGCTTGAAGCTTATGATGATTTTTTTTCGAAAGGAGGAAGACAATCACTTGTGTTCTTTTACCAAGAATCGGACCCACCAGTAGTAGGTAAAAGTTAATTATAGGTTAAAAATGTAGATATGTAAATCAACATGTTAAATATTACAAAGAAAGTTGATGTATTTATATTTGCTTGCAACTTCTAGATTCTGATGTGTTCTGGTGTGTGTGTGTGCTTGTGCGTGCGAGGTTCAGGACATCAAAGAAATGCAAGTGGGAAATAAAAAGAATTACATTTTGCAAATGTTCCATAAATAAGGCAAGGTTATTAAACTTTATCCAAAGATTGGGGATGACAGGAAGAACATGAAATGTTTTTTATATTCTTGGAAAGGTAACTTTCAAAGAGGGACCAAGGACCATGGACTTAAAAATAAAAGAGAAACAAGAACAGAATCCCTACAGTGCAAAAGGAGGACATTCGATCCATCGAGTCTGCATTGGTTCTGATGACAGAAGGAGGCAACACTCAACTCAACACTCTGATCAAAACTTTTGATCCGGACCTTCAGAGCACCCTCCAAGCTCTCATTCCACATACTCCCCGCGTTGGAGACCTCTACTACCTCCTGAAAATACACAAGGCAAACACAGCTGGCCATCCCATCGTATCAGGCAATGGGACCCTGTGTGAGAACCTCTCCAGCTATGTTGAGGGCGTCCTGAAACCCATTGTACAAAGAACCCCCAGCTTTTGTCGCGACACGACGGACTTCCTACAGAAACTCAGCACACATGGAGCAGTTGAACCAGGGACGCTCCTCGTCACAATGGATGTCTCAGCGCTCTACACCAACATCCCCCACGACGATGGCATTGCTGCAATTGCCTCAGAACTCAACGCCGACAACTACCAGTTTCCAGATGCAATTTTACAACTCATCTGCTTTATCCTGGACCACAATGTCTTCACCTTCAACAATCAGTTTTTCACCCAGACACACGGAACGGCCATAGGGACCAAATTCACACCTCAATATGCCGACATCTTCATGCACAAGTTCGAACAAGACTTCTTCACCACACGGGATCTTCAACCGAGGCTATACACTAGATACATCAACGACATTTTTTCCTTTGGAATCATGGTGAACAATCATTGAAACAACTGTATGATGATATCAACAAATTCCATCCCACCATCAGACACACCATGGACTATTCTCCAGAATCAGTTGCATTCTTGGACACGCATCTCCATCAAGGACGGTCACCTCAGCACCTCTCTGTACCGCAAACCGACAGACAACCTCACAATGCTCCACTTATCCAGCTTTCACCTTAAACACATTAAAGAGGCCATCCCCTACGGATAAGCCCTCTATATAAACAGAATTTGCTCGGATGAGGAGGATCGTGACAGACACCTTCAGACGCTGAAAGATGCCCTCGTGAGAACAGGATATGGCGCTCGACTGATCGATCAACATTTCCGACGTGCCACAGCGATAAACCGCACTGACTTAACATAGAACAATACAGCACAGACAGGCCCTTCGGCCCACGAGTTGCGCTGATCACATCTACCAACCCACAGATCTATCTATAACCCCCTATCCTATTCTTTTCTATATAGTCGTCCAGAAGTCTTTTAAAAGACCCCAGTGAGTTTGCCTCAACAACCTCTGATGGCAGTCGGTTCCATTCACTCACCACCCTCTGAGTGAAAAACCTACCCCTGACATCATTTATAAATGATCTGGATGAGGGTATTGAAGGATGGATTAGTAAATTTGCGGATGACACCAAAGTCGGAGGAGTGGTAGATAGTGAAGAGGGGTGTTCTAGTTTGCAGAGAGACTTGGACAAGTTGCAGAGCTGGGCCGAGAGGTGGCAAATGGAGTTTAATGTGGAAAAGTGTGAGGTAATTCACTTTGGCAGGAATAACAAATGTGTAGAGTATAGGGCTAATGGTAGGACTCTTAATAGTGTTGATGAACAGAGGGATCTTGGTGTATGTGTGCATAGATCCCTGAAAGTTGGCAATCAAGTCGATAAGGTTGTAGAAGGCATACGGAGTCTTAGCTTTTATTGGTAGGGGGATTGAATTTCGGAGCCGCAACGTCATGTTGCAACTGTACAAAACTCTAGTGCGGCCGCACTTGGAGTATTGGTGCAGTTCTGGTCCCACATTATAAGAAAGATGTGGAGGCATTGGAGAGGGTACAGAGGAGGTTTACCAGGATGTTGCCTGGTATGGAGGGCAGGTTATGAAGAGAGGCTGAGGGATTTGAGGTTGTTTTCGTTAGAAAGAAGGCGGCTAAGAGGAGACCTTATTGAAACATATAAGATGATTAGAGGTTTAGATAGGGTGGACAGTGATAGCCTTTTTCCTAGGATGGAGAAAGCTCACACGAGGGGACATAGCTTTAAATTAAGGGGTGGTGGTTTTAGGACAGATGTCAGAGGTAGGTCTTTACCAGAGGGTGGTAAGGGTATGGAATTCCTTGCCTGCGTCAGTTGTAGATGTGCCAAGTTTGGTGGCGTTTAAGAGGTTAGTAGATAAGTTTATGGATGAAAGGGGAATGGTTTAGGTTAGAGGGTCACTGCTTGTTCCTAATTGGTCGGCGCAACATCGAGGGCTGAAGGGCCTGTTCTGCACTGTAATGTTCTATGTTCTATGTTCTATCTCCTTTGTATTTGCTTCCCTGCACCTTAAATCTGTGTCCTCTATTAGTGACCATTTCCACTCGGGGAAATAGTCTCTGAGAATCCACTCTATCTATTTCCCTCAACATTTTATAATCCTAAATCAAGTCGCCTCTCAACCTACGTCTCTCCAGTGAGTAGAGTCCCAGCTCCCTCAACCTATCTTCATAAGGCCTGCCTCCCAATCCAGGCAGCATCCTTGTAAATCTCCTCTGAACTCTCTCAATAGCCTCTACATCCTTCCTACAATGAGGCGACCAGAACTGCGCACAATAATCCAACTGGGGTCTGACAAGAATCTTATTGAGCTGCATCATTACGTCCTGACTCCTAAACTCTATTCCTCGATTAATGAAGGCCAGTACACCGTACGCCTTCTTGACCACTTCCTCCACTTGCGAGGCCGATTTAAGAGTCCTATGGACCCGGACCCCGAGATCCTTCTGTTCTACAACACAGCTAAGACTCCTACCCCTTATATTGTACTCCTTCATCCCATTATTCCTGCCAAAATGGACTACTACACGTTTATCTGTGTTGAAGTCCATCTGCCACTTCTCCACCCAGTCTTGCATCCTGTCTATGTCCCACTGCAACTTTTGGCATCCCTCCAGACCATCCACAACACCACCGACCTTTGTATCGTCGGCGAACTTACTAACCCATCCTTCCACTTCCTCATCCAGGTCATTTATGAAAATGACAAACAGCAGGGGTTTCAGAATAGATCCCTGGGGCACTCCACTGGTGACCGACCTCCATGCAGAACAAGACCCATCCACAACCACTCTCTGCCTTCTGCCAGCAAGCCAGTTCTGGATCCACGAGGCCAAAGCCCCTTTGGATACCATGCCCTCTCACCTTCTCCAGAAGCCTTGCATGGGGGACCTTATCAAACACCTTATTAAAGTCCATGTAGACTACGTCCACCGCCCTTCCTTCGTCAATGTGTTCAGTCACATTTTCGAAGAACTCAACTAGGCTCATAAGGCATAACCTGCCCTTGACGAAACCATGCTGACTATTTCTAATCAGTCCAAACTTCTCCAAATGTTCATATATCTTATCCCTCAGAAGCCTCTCCATTAGCTTACCAACCACTGAAGTCAAACTCACCGGTCGGTAATTTCCTGGACTATCCCTGTTCCCTTTCTTAAAGATAGGAACCACATCCGCAATCCTCCAATCCTCCGGAACCTCTCCCGTTTCCATGGACGACGCAAATATCATCGCCAAGGGCTCTGCAACCACTTCCCTAACCTCCCACAATAACCTGGGGTACATCCCATCCGGTCCCGGCGACTTGTCTATCTTGATAGAATTTAACAGGTCTAACACATTCTCTTTCCTAACATCCACGTACTCAATCTTTTCCATCTGCCTCAAACCTACAGTGCAATCTCCCAGTTCACTTTCCACCGTGAATACCGAGGCAAAGTACTCGTTAAGCACCTCTGCCATTTCTTCCAGATTCACACAGACTTTCCCCCCTTCACCTTTTATAGGCCCTATCCCTTCTCTTCTCATCCTTTTACTTTTTACATATTTGTAGAAGGCCTTGGGATTCTCCTTAATCTTACCTGCCAAGGCCTTCTCATGACCCCTTCTGGCTCTCCTAATTTCCTTTTTAAGCTCCCTTCTATACACCTTATACTCCTCTAGATCCCTAACATCCCCTAGCTCTCTGAACCTTTTATATACCTTTTTTTTCTTCCTAACTAGGTTCACCACTATCTTCGTGCACCACGGTTCCCGCGTCCTACCAGAATCTCCTTGACTCCTAGGAACGTTGTCCTGCAGCGCCCCAGACAAACATTCCTTGAAAATCCGCCACTTTGCTTCTGTACTCTTCCCCAAGAATACCTCCGTCCAGTTTATACGTCCAATTACCTGCCTAATGTTTTCATATTTCCCCTTACTGCAGACATACTCCTTCCTAGCCTGCCTGATCCTATCTCTTTCCATCGCTATCGTGAAAGAGATAGAATTATGATCTCCATTCCCAAGATGCTCACCTACCGTGAGATCTGACACCTGCCCTGGCTCATTAGCAAGCACCAGGTCAAGTACAGCCTCTCCTCTCGTAGGCTTTTCCACGTACTGTGTCAGGAAACCTTCCTGAACACACCTAACAAACTCCACACCATCCAAACCCCTTACCCTTGGGATATTCCAGTCGATGTTTAGGAAATTGAAATCTCCCATTACAACAACCCTGTTATTTCTACATCTGTCTAGGATCTGTTTCCCTATCTGCACCTCAAGTTCTGTGTCGCTATTGGGTGGCCGATAGAATACACCCAGCAAAGTTATCAAGCCTTTGCTGTTCCTAACTTCCACCCACAGAGACTCCGTAGACAATCCCTCCCCATCTTCCACCTTCTCTATAGCCATGATACTGTCCCTGATCAACAGTGCCACACCACCTCCTCTTTTGCCCCCAACCCTGTCCCTCCTGAAAATGAACACGGGACACGGTGGACAGAATACCCTTTGTTGTCCAGTATTTCCCCAGAGCGGAGAAGTTACAACATCTTCTCAGGAGTCTTCAACATATGATGAACATCTCACCAGGGCCATCCCCATACTCCCACTTCTTGCCTTCAGATAACCGTGCAACCTCAAACAGACCATTCTTCGCAGCAAACTACCCAGCCTTCAGGAGAACAGTGACCACAATACCACATAACCCTGCCACAGCAACCTCTGCAAGACATGCCAGATCATCGACATGGATGACATCATCAAACGTGAGAATACCATTCACCAGGTACACAGTACATACTCTTGCAACTCAGCCAACATTGTCTACCTAATACGTTGCAAGAAAGGATGTCTCGAAGCATGGTACATTGGGGAGACCATGCAGATACTACAACAGTGGATGAATGAACATTACTCGACAATCTCCAGGCAAAACTGTTCCCATCCTGTTGGCGAACACTTCAGCGGTCACGGGCATTCAGCCTCCGACCTTCAGGTAAACATTCTTCAAGGGGGCCCTTATAGAACATAGAACATAGAACATAGAACAATACAGCACAGAACAGGCCCTTCGGCCTTCGATGTTGTGCCGACCAAAATAAAAAGCAATGCCCCTCCTAACTAAACCATTCCCTTCTCATCCATATAATTATCAACTAACCTCTTAAACGCCACCAAACTTGGCGCATCTACAACTGCTGCAGGCAGGGCATTCCACTCCCGAACCACCCTTTGGGTAAAGAACCTACCTCTGATATCCGTCCTATAACTATGACCCCTTAATTTAAAGCTGTGTCCCCTCGTGCTAGCTTTTTCCATCTAGGAAAAAGGCTATCACTGTCCACCCTATCTAAACCTCTAATCATCTTATATGTTTCGATCAGGTCCCCTCTTAGCCTCCTCCTTTCTAACGAAAACAACCTCAAATCCCTCAGCCTCTCCTCATAAGACCTGCCTCCATACCAGGCAACATCCTGGTAAACCTCCTCTGTACCCTCTCCAATGCCTCCACATATTTCTTATAATGTGGGGACCAGAACTGCACACAATACTCCAAGTGCGGCCGCACTAGAGTTTTGTACAGTTGCAACATGATGCTGCGGCTCCTAAATTCAATCCCCCTACCAATAAAAGCTAAGACTCCATAAGCCTTCTTAACAACTTTTATCCACTTGACTGCCTACTTTCAGGGATCTATTGACACATACACCAAGATCCTTCTGTTCCTCAACACTATTAAGAGCCCTACCATTAGCCCTATACTCTACACATTTATTGTTCCTGCCAAAGTGCATTACCTCACACTTTTCAACATTAAACTCCATTTGCCACCTCTCGGCCCAGCTCTGCAACTTGTCCAAGTCACTCTGTAAACTATAACACCCCTTTCACTATCTACCACTCCACCGACTTTAGTGTCATCTGCAAATTTACTAATCCATCCTTCAATACCCTCATCCAGATCATTTATAAAAATTACAAACAGCAGGGGCCCCCAAAACAGACCCCTGAGGTACACCACTTGTCACCGAACTCCAAGATGAATATCTCCCATCAACCACCACCCTCTGTCTTCTATCTGCTAGCCAATTCCTAACCCAATTAAGCTAAATCACCCTCTATCCCATACATCTGCATTTTCTGCAGAAGTCTTCCATGGGCCACCTTATCAAACGCCTTACTAAAGTCCATATATACCACATCAACCGCCTTACCCCATCCACCTCTTTGGTCACTTTTTCAAAAAACTCAATAAGGTTAGTAAGGCACGACCTACCCTTCACAAAACCATGCTGACTATCCCAATCAATTCATTTCTCTCTAAATAACTATAAATCCTATCCCTAATAATTCTCTCCAATACCTTGCCCACAACAGAAGTAAGACTCACTGGCCTATAATTCCCAGGACGGTCTCTCTTCCCCTTCTTAAACAATGGGACCACATTCGCTATCCTCCAGTCCTCCGGAACCACACCCGTAACCAACGAGGACCTGAAGATCAGAGCCAGAGGCTCTGCAATCTCCGCTCTTGCCTCCCAGAGAATCCTAGGGTAAATCCCGTCCGGCCCAGGGGACTTATCCAACTTCAAACCATCGAGAATTTCTAACACATCCTCCCTATCTACTACAATACTCCCCAATTTGCAACCCTGTACCTCAGTGCTCTCCACAGCTACATTTCCAGCACTCTGCGTGAATAACACATGACATTGCAGAGCCGCTGAGCAGAGACTGATAGCCAAGTTCCGCACACATGAGGACAATCTTGACAGGGATCTTGGCTTCATGTCCCACTATCTGTAACCCCCATGACTTGCCTGGGTTAGCAAAAAACCTCACTTACTGTGCTGTCAGGAGACGATACACATCTCTTTAACCTGTGCTCAGTGCTCCTTCTGTGCTGGTATGTGTGCTGTTGGAGACCAGAACACCTCATTCACTTGACGAAGACCATAGAATCGAAAGCTTGCGAGTTTACTATCAAATAAATCGGTTGTATTTAAACTTGGTGTTGTCAGACTTCTTACTGTGTTTATCCCAGTCCAATGCCTTGAAGGCCAGCCCAGGAGATTTTAGAACTCTGTAGATGATACTATTGTGCAGGCTTCTTGATTGTTGCACATATACACGCTTGATTTTCATCCAGTGTTCGCAGACCAAATGAAGAGTTGGAGTGAAACCAATTCCTGGTGACAAATTTTGGTGCCTGGCTTTATGGGAACGGCAGGGTGATGTGCATCACTTGCCCCTGTACTTTCAGCATCCCAGAAATTGCAGAAAATCCTGCAGACTTCCTGTTGGGTCTGTCCCAGATCAAATTTGATGCCCAAGCTAACAGGGCATCTGTCACACCATGGACACACTTGTGCACCAAGGACTGGGACTGGGAGATCCCACAGATGTCCTCACTTGGTGACTTGGAAAGACCTAGTGGTGTAAACACTGAGGTCCAGTGTGACCTTTCTATGCCTTTTAACTTTGACAAAAGATCATCTGGACTCAAAACACCAGCTCGTTTCTATCCTTACAGATGCTACCAGACCTGCTGAGGTTTTCCAGCATTTTCTCTTTTGGTTTCAGATTCCAGCATCTGCAGCAATTTGCTTTTGTTTTTTAACTAGGATGGCGTATCAACAATCTGCTAGAGAGCCTGTGTAGCTGACAAATGGCCCTAGCCAGTGACGAGCCTCGAGCTCAGCAATCCCACCTCCTCCCCAGTACCCTCACAAGCCCCACCAAGTCTGAGATCCCCCAACTCCTGCATACTGGAGGTTGGTGGTCTGAATGTCCTCCTTGCTCCCCTTTGCTACTGCTGCACTTGCAGCAGACTTTTGTGGAGTAGTATTTTCCTCACTGGCATGATGCCTGAACAACTAGGCATTAAAGTAAATGACGGTGGAACGATTGTGTGAGTATTACATTAATTATATTGAGATACATGTTAATAGTATGTAAAATGATGTCTCGCTCATTTTGGGTGTGCTCCTTACATGCTCCTGACAACATGGATTGCCGAAGGTCAATCCACAGGATTGGGTTAACTGAACCAGCACTCAGATCCTATGTGGATCAGCTGGCGGGGTTATTTGCAGACATCTTCAACCTCTGTTTATAAAATCTGAGGTCCCTATCTGCTTCAAGAAAATGACCTTCATTCCAGTACCAAAAAAAAGCCAAGCAGCATGCCTTAATCACTATTGTCTAGTGACACTGAAATTCATCATTATGAAGTGCTTCAAAAGGTTAATCATGGCATAAATCAATTCCAGCCTCCCAGATTGCCTGGATCCATTACAGTGTCACAGTAGATATTATCTCCCTGGCCCTGTACTCAACCCTGGAACACCAAGGTAACAGAGACACTGATGTTAGATGCTTATTTACTGACTGCAGCTCAGCCCTCAACATTATCATTCCTACAAAATCTATCTCCAAACTCCATGGCCTCGATCTCGGTTCCTCCCATTGCAACTGGATTCTTAACTTGCTAATCACAAACCGCAATGGCTTTGGATAGACAACAACACCTCTTATACAATCAACCTCAATACTGGATCCCATAAGGCTGTGTCCTCAGCTTTCTATTATACTCTTTATGACCATACACCTATGACTGTGCGGCCAAATTCCCTTCCAAATCAATTCTCAAGATTGGTGATTACAGTGGGTCGGATCTCAAACAATGACAAGACAGAATACAGGAAAGAGATAGAGAATCTGATGAACTGGTGTGGCGATAATAATCTCTCCCTTAATATCAACAAAACAACTTAGGAAGCGTAGTGGAGAACATGCCCCTGTCTACATCAACAGGGATGAAGTAGAAATGGTCAAGAATTTCAAGTTTTTCTATGTCCTGATTGCCAACAGCTAGTCCTGGTCCCACCATGCAGACACTATAGTTAAGAAAACCACTAACACTTCTAGTTTCTCAGAAGACTAAGGAAATTTGTCATGTCAGCTACGACTCTCACCAACCTTTACAGATGCACCATTCCTTCTGCTTGTATCACAACTTGGTATGGTTCTGCTCTGCCCAAGACCATAAGTAACTAAAAAGGGTCATGAATGAAGCCCAGTCCATCACACAAACCAGCCTCCCATCCATTGATTCTGCCTACACTTCCCGCTGTCTTGGAATAGCAGCCAGCATAATTAAGGACCCCATGCACCCGGACATACTCCCACCTTCTTCCAACAGGAAAAGGTTACAAAAGTCTGAGAATACTGACCAAATGACTTAAGAACAGTTTCTTTCCTACTGCTATCAGTCTTTTGAATGGACCTACTTCACACTAAATTGATATTTCTGTACACCCTAGCTATGACTAACACTTGGGGGCAATTTTACCATTGTATTGCACCGGTTTTCACTGATAAAGCAAAGCGAGTAGCATGATTGGTGCCGGTTTTTGCGACTTCTGCCATTTTATGAGCGCTGGATTTTCGGCGCAGTCATTTTCTCTTCAGAGATGGGTAAGAGGTAGATTACTGTGTTTAAATTTATTTAAATGTTGTTTAATATCTGTTTAGCGAGCCTGCCCAAAATGCAGAGTACCTTGAAGCACAATGGAATAAAAGATAAGCTAAACAGAATCACATTCTTTTAGAACAATGCAGGCATAGAAAGCAATTAGTGTTTAAAATTCCAGAGTAATAGGTGCAATTCCCATTTTTGTTTCTTCTCAAGCAATCTTATAACCCACCAAGTTGAAATCCGGACAGGATGAGGTTGTAACATTCTGAAAAATATATACATCCACATTAATCGCAGTACTTAGGGAATGGTTTAGGTTACAGGGTCATTGCTTTTTCCTAATTGGTCGGTGCAACATCGAAGGCCGAAGGGCCTGTTCTGCGCTGTAATGTTCTATGTTCTAAGTACAGCAATAGTACTGTCAGGGTGGTACTTGCAGGATTTTGACCCAGTGACAGTGAAGAGACAACATTTTTATAAATCAGAATGGCTGGTTAGAGGGAAGCTTCCAATTTGCAATGTCCCGTGCTTCTGTTGCTGTTGACCTATTAGTGGTTGTGGATTTAAAAGGCGTTGTCTAAGAACCCTTGGTGAGTTCCTGTAATGCACCTTCACAAAATCAAAATACTACAATGCAGAAGAGGCCCTTTGACTCATCAAGTCTGCATCAATGCATGAAATGCCCTGACCTGTCCACTTAATCCTATTTTCCAGCATTTGGTCCAAAGCCTTGAATGTTATGGCATGTCAAGTACTCATCCAGGTACTTTTTAAAGGATCTGAGGCATCCCACTTCCACCACCCTCCCAGTTAGTGCATTCCAGACCATTATCACTTTCTGAATAAAAACTTTTTCCTCAAATCCCCCCGAAACCTCCCAACCTCCACTTTTAACTTGTGTCCCCTCATAACTGACTCTTCAATTAAGGAGAACAGCTGCTCACTATGCACCCAGTTCATGTCCCTCATAATCTTGAACATCTCAAGTGGCACGGTAGCACAGTGGTTAACACTGCTGCGTCACAGCTTTGGGTACCTGGATTCGATTCCCAGCTTGGGTCACAGTCTGTGTGGAGTTTGCACATTCTCCTTGTGTCTGGGTGAGTTTCCTCCAGATGCTCCGGTTTCCTTCCGCAGTCCAAAGGTGTGAGAGTTAGGTTGATTGGCCGTTAGTGTCCTGAGACGCGTAGATTAGAGACATTAGTGGGTAAATATGTAGGGATATGGGAGTAGGGCCTGGGTGGGATTGTGATCGGTGCAGATTTGATGGGCTGAATGGCCTCTTTCTACACTATAGGGGGGTTTCTATAAATCAATCAGGTCACACCTCCGTCTTCTCTGCTCCAGAGCAAAAAGCCCAAGCCTCTCCAATCTCTCTTTATAAATTAAATATTCCATCCCAGGTAACATCCTGGTAAATCTTCTCTTCATCCCTTCCACTGTGTTCACATCCTTCCTTTAATGTGCCAACCAGAACTTCACACAATACTCCAGCTGTGACCTCACCAAAGTTCTATTCAACTCCATCATGACTACTCTGCTTTTATAATCTATAACCTGATTGACAAAGGCGACTATGCCATATGTAGTAGAAAGAGGGATAGGGATTTAAAAGAGGAATTTAGGGAGCTAGGCTGGAAGCTGAAAGCCAGGACAAAGCATCTCTGGTCATCTCTGTTGTCATCTCTGGTTTGTTGCCAGTGCCACAGGCTAGTGAGTTGAGGAACAGGGAGAGAGTGCAGATTAACACGATGTCGAGGGATGTGTAGGAGAGAGGGTTTCATTTACTTGGATAATTGGAGCATATTCTGGGGAAGGTGGGACCTGTACAACCTGGATGACTTGCACCTGAACCAGAGGGCCACTTATATCCTGGAGGGAAATTTGCATCTGCTCTTTGGAGGGTTTCAACTAATTTGTCAGGGGGATGGGAAAATGAGATGTAGTCCAAAATCCAGTGTTGAGAGTTGCGAGGTACTGAAGAAGGTACCAAAGTCGCAGGAGTGTACAGGCACACAGGATGGTGGGTTGAAGTGTATCTACTTCAATGGAAGAAACATCAGGAATAAGGTAAGTGAACTTGGAGTTTGGATTGGTACTTGGGACTATGATGTTGTGGCCATTACGGAGACATGGTTAAAACAGGGACAAGAATAGTTGTTGGCAGTTCCGGGGTATAGCTATTTCAGTAAGAGTAGGGAAAGTGGTAAAAGAGGTGGAGGAGTATCATTGTTGATCAAGAATAGTTTAACGCTGCTGAAAGGCATTTCGAGGGCGATCTGCCTACTGAGGTAATATGGGCTGAAGTTAGAAATAGGAAAGGATCAGTCAAGTTGTTAGGAGTTTTCCATAGGCCTCCAAATAGTAATAGAGATGTGGAGGAGGAAATGGCAAAGCAGATTATGGATAGGTATGGAGGTTCAGTAAAATTTGACAACACCAATTTTAAATCCAACCGATTTATTTGATAGTAAATCTGCGAACTTTCGGCCTTTGTGGCCTTCGTCAGGCGAATGAGGTGTTCTGGTCTCCAAAAGCACACATATCAGCACAGACAGTTTACAGATTACTGATTAGAATGTGAATCCTTACACCTAACCTGCCATTCAAGTCTTAAAGTGGCTAACAGCAGAGGTTAGAGAGATGTGTATTGTCTCCAGACAGCACAGTAAGTGAGGTTTTTTGCTAACCCAGGCAAGTCATGGGGGTTACAGACAGTATGACATGAAGCCAAGATCCCTGTTAAGACCGTCCTCATGTGTGTGGAACTTGGCTATCAGTCTCTGCTCAGCGGCTCTGTGTTGTCATGTGTCGTGAAGGCCCCCTTGAAGAACATTTAGCCGAAAGTCGGAGGCCGAATGCCCTTGACTGCTGAAGCATTCGCCCGCAGGAAGGGAACTGTTTTGCCTGGTGATTGTTGAGTGATGTTCATTCATCCGCTGTTGTAGTGTCTGCATGGTCTCCCCAATGTACCATGCTTCGGGACATTCTTTCTTGCAATGTATTAGGTAGACGTCGGCAGAGTTGCAAGAGTATGTACCGTGTACCTGGTGAATGGTATTCTCACGTTTGACGATGTCGTCCGTGTCAATGATCTGGCATGTCTTGCAGAGGTTGCTGTGACAGGGTTGTGTGGTATTGTGGTCCCTGTTCTCCTGAAGGTTGGGTAGTTTGCTGCGAACAATGATCTGTTTGAGGTTGCGCGGTTGTCTGAAAGCAAGAAGTGGGGGGTTGGGGATGGCCCTAGCGAGATGTTCATCGTCATCAATGATATGTTGAAGACTCCGGAGAACATGTCGTAGCTTCTCCGCTCCGGGGAAGTACTGGACAACAAAGGGTACTCTGTCCGCCGTGTCCCGTGTTCGTCTTCTGAGGAGGTCAGTGCGATTTATCGCTGTGGCACGTCGGAACTGTCGATCGATCAGTCGAGCGCCATATCCTGTTCTCATGAGGGCATCTTTCAGCGTCTGGAGGTGTCTGTCACGATCCTCCTCATCTGAGCAAATTCTGTGTATACGAAGGGCTTGTCCATAGGGAATGGCTTCTTTAACGTGTCTAGGGTGGAAGCTGGAGAAGTGGAGCATTGTGAGGTTGTCTGTCGGCTTGCAGTACATAGAGGTGCTGAGGTGACCGTCCTTGATGAAGATGCGTTTGTCCAAGAATGCAACTGATTCTGGAGAATAGTCCATGGTGAGTCTGATGGTGGGATGGAATTTGTTGATATCATCACACAGTTGTTTCAATGATTGTTCACCATGAGTCCAAAGGAAAAAAATGTAATCAATGTATCTAGTATATAGCCTCAGTTGAAGATCCCGTG
The DNA here is from genome assembly GCA_024679065.1 of Sphyrna mokarran. Lineage (NCBI taxonomy): Eukaryota > Metazoa > Chordata > Chondrichthyes > Carcharhiniformes > Carcharhinidae > Sphyrna > Sphyrna mokarran. Next base: position 7,537,392 of record JAGIQG010000005.1, read on the forward strand.
TGATGAAGAAGTCTTGTTCGAACCTGTGCATGAAGATGTTGGCATATTGAGGTGCGAATTTGGTCCCCATGGCAGTTCCGTGTGTCTGGATGAAAAGCTGATTGTTGAGGGTGAAGACATTGTGGTCCAAGATGAAGCAGATGAGTTGTAAAATTGCATCTGGAAATTGGCAGTTGTTGGCATTGAGTACTGAGGCAGTTGCAGCAATACCATAGTCGTGGGGGATGTTGGTGTAGAGTGGCGAGACATCCATTGTGACAAGGAGTGTCCCTGGTTCAACTGCTCCATGTGTGCTGAGTTTCTGTAGGAAGTCCATAGTGTCAAGACAAAAGCTGGGGGTTCTTTGTACAATGGGTTTCAGGATGCCTTCGATATAGCTGGAGATGTTCTCACAGAGTCCCATTGCCCGATACGATAGGACGGCCGGGTATGTTTGCCTTGTGTATCTTTGGGAGGCAGTAGAGATCTCCAATGCGGTGAGTACGTGGAACGAGAGCCCAGAGGGTGTTCTGAAGTTCCAGATTAAAAGTTTTGATCAGAGTGTTGAGTTGACGAGTGTGTTCTTTTGTCGGATCTGCTAGTAACTGTCTATAGTGTTTCTCATTGTTTAGTTGTCAGTACACTTCTTCACAGTAGTCTGTTCTGTTCAGTGCTGGTTTGATGACAACGTTGCAGTTGGTCTTGAGAGCACGGATGGCCTTGCTTTGTGCTTGGGTGATGTTCAGGACTGTTGTAAGTGCGGTTGATGAATCTGGTGTTCACGCACCTCCTGATGGCTTGGGCATACATGTCCAGTCGGGGGCAGCGGCCTTCTGGAGGAGTCCAATTGGATTCCTTCCTCTTCGGTTGCTGCACTGCGGGTCCCTCTGTTGGCTGTTCTGCTTCAGTAGCTGTCTCATTGAGTTCGCTATTGGCCTCTTGGGGTTTGTGGAAGAACTCACGCAGCCTCATTTGCCTGATGAATTCCTCTATGTCCGCTGCGAGACTGATGGGGTCCATTTTGGTGGTGGGACAGAAATTGAGGCCTCAGCTGAGAACTTCGATTTCCTCTGATTGAAGTGTGTAGTCTGACAAGTTGACAATGGACCTCCCTGGGGTAGTGCTGTTTTCTACTGTGGTGCCAAGTGAGGCTTGGTTGGAGGTCACAGGGTAGTTATCATGGGTGACTTTAACCTTCCAAATATTAATTGAAATTTTTATATGTCAAATAGTTTGGATGGGCACTTTTTGTACAGTGTGTGCAGGAGAGATTCCTGACCAATATATGGATAAGCCAACAAGAGGGGGGGCCACATTGGACTTCGTACTGGGTAATGAACTGGGTCAAGTATTGGATTTGTTTGTGGGAGAGCATTTTGGAGATAGTGACCACAATTTGGTGTCCTTCATTATTGTAATAGAGAGATATAGGGTCAAACGGCAGGGCAAGGTTGATAATTTGGGCAGGGGTAATTATGATGCAATTAGATAAGAATTAGAGAGCGTAGGATGGCAGCTGACACTGTCAGGTATGGGCACAAACGAAAAGTGGAGCTTTTCCAAGGAACAAATATTGCGTGTCCTAGATAGGTATGTCCCTGGCAAGCAGGGAGGAAATGGCTGAGTGAGGAAACGAGGTTCACAAAGGAGGCTGAATGTTTTGTTAAGAGGAAAAAAGAAGCATATGTAAGGATGAAAAAACATAATTCAGTTGGGTCGCTTGAGTGTTGCAAGGTAGCTAGAAATGAGTTAAAGAAAGGGCTTAGGAGAGCTTGGAGGGAGCGTTCTGAGGGAAGATGTATTAGCTGTGAGGAGAATAGTCAGTCTTAACAAGCAAGTTATGTTAAGAGCAAAGAACAAAGAAAATTATGGGACAGAAACAGGCCCTTTGGCCCTCCAAGCCTGCACTGACCATGCTGCCCAACTGAACTAAAACCCTTTATCCTTCTCGAGACCATGTCCCTCTATTCCCATCCTATTCATGTATTTATGCAGATGCCACTTAAAAGTCACTATCGTATCTGCTTGCGCTACTTCCCCCAGCAGTGAGTTCCAGGCACCCACTGTCCCCTGTGTAAAAATTTATTTTGTACATCTCTTTAAATCTTGCTCCTTGCATTTTAAATTTATGCCCCTAGTAATTGACTCTTCGATCCTCGGAAAAAAGTTTCTGTCAATTCTGTCCATGCCCCTCAAACTTTTGTAGACTTCTATCAGGTTGTCCCTCAATCTCTTTGCTCCAGTGAGAACAAAATAAGTTTCTCCAACATCTCCTCATAGCTATTGCTCTCCATACAAGGCAACATCCTGGTAAATTTTTTCTGTACCCTGTCCAAAGACTCACATCCTTCTGGTAGTTGGTGACCAGAATTGAACACTATGGACCCGATTTTATCATTGCATCATACACGTTTTCAGGCGTGAAAATGTGGTAAAGTTGGGTGTGAGGCCATTAACGTGATCCGTGTCCCCGTCGCACAGATGTCCACTTTACCTCGGCCCAAAAAATGACTACAATTCAATTTGCACCCAAAACAGATGCAACATGATTTAAATGCATTTGCATGCATTTAAGTTTAATTACTGAACTGCCCACCCAACTTTATCAGCATTTCCCCCTTTACAATTGAGTTTGCACGTCTAGATTCGGCTTGAAACAGATATGCTTGACAAAGGACTGTTTTGGGAGCTCCAGCTGCTGAAGAGGTAAGTTCAGCACTTCCAACGGCTCTCTGATTCAGATCAGTGGTTGGGGGGAGGTGGGAAGGGAGACAGCCAGATCATTCTCTGGTGAGGAGGGTACTGGGAAGAAGGGAAGCCTGATCATTTTCTGATTGGGAGGGTGGGGCGGGGGATGAGGAGGCAGGACAGATGTATCTCTAGTGAGGGGGTAGGGGGAGAGAAGCTGGATTATTGCCTGGTGGAGGGGTAAGGGGAGGGGAGGCGAGCCCGATTATTCTCTGGTGACGCGGGGGGAGGGGACAGAAAAAAAAGCCTGATCATCGTCTGGTGGAAGCAGGGGGGTGGTGGGGCAGATCATTGTTTGTTTGGCGGGGGGGGATAGGAAGCTTGAACTTTCTCTGTTGTGTGTGGGTAGTGGGCAGGACCACTCATTCTCTGGTCAGGTGAGGGAAGAGGCAGATTGTTGTCTGTTGTCTGGTGGGGGATAGGGGCAGTGGACCTGATCATTCTCTGGTGGGGGGAAGGAAGGAGGAGATAGGTCAGATGTACCTCTGATGGGGGAGGTGGGCTGCTGGAAGTCTGGAATGTGGAGGATGGCATGGAGGTCCTCTGCCACTCTGCAGGCGATCGGTGGAAGGGGGAAGGGGACAGAGGATCGTTATTGGTTTGGATATCTGAAGTATGGACAGTTATGTTGTAGGGATGGAAGTGATAGCTGTGGGGACCATAAATCCTGCCTTTTGCTTCTGCTTTATCCACTTTTTGCGTCCTGGACCAATGTGACAGCTGTGTGATTTTTCAATATTTTTTCTAACAGTGCATGCACAGTTCAGAGCTCCGATCATTTTGGATGCAATAAGCCCCACCCACAGTGCAATTCAGACCCGCGATTTTTTTTCAGGCTAAGTGCATATGGGTGCGCCTGAAAGCAGATTTACAAGTTGGATCTGAATTGCACTCTGATTCAGCAATTAGAATGAAAATGCTAAAATTGGGCCCTATATTCCAAGTGCGGCCTAACTAAGTTCTATAAAGCTGCAACACAACTTGCCAATTTTTAAACTCAGTGCCCTGGTTGATGAAGACAAGTATGCCTTCTTGACTACCTTTTCCATCTGCGTTGCCACTTTCAATGACCTGTGTACCTATTCACTGAGATCATTATGCATATCAATACTCTTAAAGGCTCTGTCATTTACTGTATAGTTCCTTTCTTTACTAGAGCTTATCTCACATTTGTCTGGATTAAACTCCATCTGCCATCTCTCTGCCCAAGTCTACAACCTATCTATATTCTCTTGTATCCTATGACAGTCCTCATCATTATCTGCAAATCCACCAACTTTTGCATTATCCGCAAACTTACTGATGATGAAGCTTTATGTTCTATTTTTGCTTCATTTGTCTCGAAATGTACTATTTTGTAGTCCAACTTTGTCAAAAGAATACAACAGTATTTGAAGAATGTATCCTACACAATATAAAATCTTTGTTTCTATCTAGATATAAGTAAGAGGGATAAATAATGTCTTGCCAAATTTATTATTTTCAGAAAGTGGCCGAATTATTGCTGGACTTGTTAAAGGGACCAAAATGATGAGATTATTTTTGGGCAACTTATCTGATGTTCGTGTGGATGGTCTATGCTTGTTCTTTGTGCGGTATAAAAATGACACTCTCATCACAGAGAAAAATATACATGAGGTATGAAGTAACATTTGATATTATTAGTTCACCGCTTTTCTCATTATGAGAGGACTTTGGTATGGTTCTTTCAACTATTGGCAATGGAAAAAAATTAGTTCTGAATTTTTACTCATGTTAAGCATTCTCTGTTCATGTACAATAGGCTCAATAATCAGCCTATATTGAAAAACCAAGATATTGCGGATGTTGGAAATCCAAAACAAAAACAGAAAATGCTAGAAAAACTCATCCAGCTGTCTCTTGTAAATTAGTTTTCATTGAACACTGACCTTTGTTCTCCATTAACAGCTTCTGATATACTATCTTTACACTATTATGAGCACCTTCACACTGCCAATAAGTCTTCTTCTGTCTCATGATCTGCACATCTTTGTTGCAATCTCTCCACAGTTCTCACCTGTCACTAACCTACTTTGCTCCAGCTCCTTCACCCCTTTGATTTAATATATAATCCATGACATTTCTTCCTCTTTTTAGCTCTGTAGCAGTGTTATACAGATTCAAAACATTAAATCTATTTCTCTTTTCACAGATGCTGCCAGACCTGTTGATTTTTTTCCAGTATTTTCTGTTTTTGTTTCAGACAGTTCTGTCAGTTCATGATCAGGAAAAGATTCAAAAAGACATGTGGACCTCAAATTTTTGTTGTGCTTGGTTGCCATGATCAACAATATGATGAGGCACAGGTAGTTGATTTGTCTAGCTACAACCCTGTGTCCCTATAAGAAACATATTGGACCAGATTTTCATCTTGGAATGGGAATTGAGAATGGTGGGATTTGCAGGCATCGTAATGCCACCCCCTGAATAACAGTGCTTGCATTTTTATGTTAGAGAGTTGAAGACAGTCTGAAATTGGGCTGTTGCCCTGCGTACAAGATTTGGGATTAAAACAAAGACAGGCTGATGTTGAGGTGGTCAAGTTAATGCTTTGACACTTAAGTCCAATTCTGGGGAGGAATGCAAAGTGCTTTAATTATTGATATCCCCTCACCCTTTAACCCACTTCCCTCCCTTCACTCCCTCAACTTCCACCTCCCTCAAACTCACTTAAAATTGTTAAGGAGGAAATGTTGAATAGACTATTCATGCAAAAGTTGACAAAGTACTGGAAGCTAATGAGATGCATTCAAGGATATGGAGAAAGTGAGAATAGAAATTGCAGGGGCACTGGCTATAAAGTTCCAGTCTTCTCTAGATTTAAAGGAATTACCAGAGGACTGGAGAATTGCATTTCTTCCAAAAAGACTGTAACAATAGGTTCAGCAATTAAAGGCCAATCAGTTTAAAATTAGTGATAGAAGAGCCTCTGGAAATGATTATTTGGAATAGAAATAGTAGTAACAAGAAATAAGGTGGATTGATTAGGAAGAGCCAGCATGGATTTTAGCTTACTTGTTGGTAATTTTATGGAAGTAACAGACAGTGTTGTTGAGGGAAATGCATGGTGATGCAGTGTACATGGAATTTGAGAAGGCATGCCATACAGTGCCACACAACAAACTTTTTAGAACAATTATAGTTAATGGAGTAAAAGGGAAAATAGCAATATGGACACAAAAGTGGCTAAATAATAGGAAGCAGAGGGTAATAGTCAGAGAATATTTTTAAGCTGAAGGAAAGGATTGGTATTAAGGTCCTTCTTTTCAATGTATATTAATGATCTAGATCTTGGTGTGTTGGGAAGAGTTTGAAAGTTATGTATTGCAAAAACTTAATGTAAACTGTGAAGAGAATAGTGCAGAACTTCAAAAATCATAAACAAGTTGATGAAATGGGCAAGTAGATGCCAGATGAAATTCAGTGTGGAGAGGCGTGATGTGATGCCTTTTGGTAGGAAAAACATGGAACAATAATGTAAAAATGAAGTAAAAAAATGGAAAGAGGTATAGGAACAGAAGAACCTGTATGTATATATACATAGGTGGTAGGACAGGTGCAGAGAGCAGTAAATAAAACATCGTATTCTGGGCCTTATTGATAGAATAGCTGAGCAATTAGGTTGTGCTTAACTTAATCAAGACATCAGCTGGAATAGTGGCTATTGTTCTGCACCATATGACAGGAAGAATGTGAACACATTAAGGGGAATGTAAAAAGGTTTACAAGAATGGCTCCAGGAATGAGAAACTATGTTATGAGGATAGTTTAGAAAGGTTGGGACTGGTTTCCTTGGAGTGAAGTAGGTTGAGAAAAGATTTGACAGAGATGCTCAAAAACATGAGGGGACTGAACAGAGTAGATGGGTAGAACTGTTCTACCCATTAAAGGGTCAAGAACAACAGGGCACAGATTTAAAATGATTTGCAAAAAAAGAAAATATGATGTGGGGAAAACCATTTTCATGGTATGCATTGAACGTTAGAACATAAGAACTAGGAGTAGGAATAGGCCATCTGGCCTCTTGAACCTGCTCCGCCATTCAATAAGATCAAGGCTGATCTTTTTGTGAACTCAGCTCCACTTACCCACCCGCTCACCATAATCCTTAATTCCTTTACTGTTCAAAAATGTACCTATCCTTGCCTTAAAAACATTCGATGAGGCAGCCTCAACTGCTTCGGTGGGCAGAGAATTCCACAGATTCACAACCTGAATTCCCCCTCAACTCAGTCCTAAATCTGTTTCTCCTTATTTTAAGGTTATGCCGCCTAGTTGTAGTTTCACTCGCCAATGGAAAAACTTCCCTCCTTCTATCTTGTCTATTCCCTTCATAATCTTATATGTTTCTATACAATCTCCCCTCATTCTTCTGAATTCCAATGAGTATAGCCCCAGTCAACTCAATCTCTCCTCATCAGCCAACCCTCTTAATTCTGGAATCAATCCAGTGAATCTCCTCTGCATCCCCTCCAGTGCCAGTGTATCCTTTCTCAAGTAAGGAGACCAAAACTGTACACACTGCTCCATGTATGGCCTCACTAGCACCTTATAGCGAGCTGCAGTATAACCTCGCTGTTGTTAAACTCCATCCCTCTTCAATGAAGGACAAAATTCCATTTGACTTCTTAATTACCTGCTGCACTTTGAGCTGTTTGAGATTCCTGCACAAGGACACCCAGGTCCTCTGCACAGCAATGTGCTGCAATATTTTACCATTTAAATAATAGTCCATTTTGCTATTATTCCTACCAAAATGGATGACTTCACGTTTACCAACATTGTATTCCTTGCCCACTCATTTAGATTATTTATATCCCTTTGCAGACTTTCAGTGTCCTCTGTTCTTCCACCCATCTTAGTATCATCTGTGAATTTTGAAACACTACATTTGGTCCCTAACTCCAAATCATCTATGTAAATTGTAAACAATTGTGATTCCAACACTGATCCCTGAAGCATACCACTAGTCACTGATTGTCAACCAGAAAGACACGCACTTACCCCATTCTTGGCTTTCTGTTAGCTAATCAATCCTCTATCCATGCTAATATATTACTTGTAACACTGTGCACCTTTATCTTATGTAGCAGTCTTTGATATGGCACCTTATCAAATGCCTACTGGAAATCCAGATATCCACATCCACAGGTTCCCCATTGTCAACTGCATATGTAATTTTCTCAAAGAATTCCACTAAATTAGTCAAACATGACCTTCCTTTCATGAACCCATGCTGTGTCTTTCCATGGGACAATTTATATCCAGATGTTTCACTATTTCTTCCTTGATGATAGATTCAACCATTTTCCCTCATACAGAAGTTAACCTGCCTTCTGTCTACTTTCTCCTTTGAACAGTGGCGTCACATTTGCTGTTTTCCAATCTGTGGGAACTACCCCAGAGTCCAGCAAATTTTAGTAAATTACTCCTAATGCATTTGCTATTTCTCCTGCCACCTCTTTTAGTACCCTGGGATACATTCCATCAGGACCAGGAGGATCCTGGAGGATTGGTGAAGGCAAGTTCAATCGAAGCATTGAAGAGGGCATTACATTGTTTCTGTTCAAGAAATTATGTATAAGAATGTGGGGAATAATCAGGAGAATTGCACTAAATCATGATGCTTACTTATTGAGCTGATGCAAATTTGATGGGCCAAATGGCTTCTTCTGATTTGATTTATTATTATCATATGTTTTAACATGCAGTGAAAAGTATTGTTTCTTGTGTGCTATACAGACAAAACATAGCATTCATAGAGAAGGAAACGAGAGAGTGCAGAATTAGTAAAAGAGTTAGAATGAAGTTTTAGAAGTATAGAATGGGAGTAAAAGATAGAATTAGAAGGTATGCTGGACACAGCTTGCAAGAAGTTGCCTCGCTCCTGTCCCCATCTTGGATGCCTTGATGCCTGTGCTGTAATAATTCTCCATATCCACCCAATCTATTCTTGCAGTCTCCACTCTACGTAAAACTCATGACAATCTAGTGTAAACATAACTCACAGTCCTGTAAAAGCATTCATATGTCTTTGAGATATTCATAAATCTGTCAAAGTAAACAAACATCACTTCAATAAAATTATAAATCCTTTTGAACAGCTTACACACACATCACTCAAACTACAAATCTCACATTCTTCTTGTCAACAACCTTTGCTGAGCAGATTACAATTGTGGGTTCGGAAGTCAGCCAATTATTCATTAACATTCTATTTGAATGGCTGGAGAAACAATGCCAACTGAGATATATTCATCACTAATTTGATTTGATTTATTATTGGCACATATTTTGAGAAACAGTGAAAAGTATTGTTTCTTGCATGCTATACGGACAAAACACGTTCATAGAGTGCATAGGGTAGAAGGAAAGAAGAGTGCAAAATAAAGTGTTACAGTCGCTGTTAGGAATTTCAACAATTAAATTGTGTGGAACTATCGTGTCAACAAAATCTCCTGAACTGAATACCATAAAGCCAAAAAAGTCAGCTATCTATTAAAAAATTGAAACAGCCAAATGGATAGCTGAGTTAAAATTCAAGACAAACATGATGAAGTGGAGATGGACAAAATGTTCAAGTTCCTAGGTGTTCAGATCACCAACAATCTATCTTGGACCTTCTACACTGATGCAACAGTTAAGAAAACCCACCAATGTCTCTTCTTTCTCAGAAGACGAAGGAAACTTGGCATGTCTACTATAACTCACCAATTTTTATAGATGCACCATAGGAAGCATCCTATCTGGTTGTATCACAGCTTGGTAAGGCCAAGACTCAAGAAGCGACAAAGCATGTGAACATAGCCCAGTCCACCACACAAACCAACATCCCATCCATTGACTCTGTCCACGTTTCCAACTGTCTTGGGAAAGCAGCCTGCATAATCAAGCACCCCAGATATAATTCTTTCCAATTTCTTCCATCAGGAAAAAGATAAAATGTCTGAAAACACATACCAACAGACTTATAAATAGCTTTTTCTCTGCTGTCACTTTTGAATGGTGATATATTAAGCTGATTATTCTCTTCACCCTACCAGTAGCTGCAACACTATATTCTGCACCCTATCCTTTCCTTTTCCTCTTTGTGTTTCATGAAGGGGAAATGCACAGCACGCAAGAAATAATACTTTTTACTGTATCCCTGTACATTTGACAATAAATCAAATCAAATGAACGCAAAGGAGATAGTTCACACAATCAAATCAAAATTTCACTATTAAAGTCGTAAACTATAATTATATCACAGTCAGAAATTAAGCCTAAACTCTTATATGTACTAACACCATTGTTTAAACCATAGAAATCCGACAGTGCAGTAGGAGGCCATTTGGCTCATCAAGTCTGTAACGACAACAATCCCATCCAGGCCCTCTTCCTGTAATCCCTCTATATTAACCCTGCTAATCCCCCTAACACTAGGTTCAATTTAGCATAGCCAATCAACCTAACCTGCACATCTTTTGACTGTGGAAGAAATCTATGAAGGAACAGCGTTTCAAAAGCTTATGGCATTTACTATCAACTAAACCTGTTGGACTTTAATCTAGTGTTGTGAGACTTCTTACTGTCTTTACCCCAGTCCAACACCAGTATCTCCACATCATGACTTTGGAAGGAAATCAGAGTACCCAGGGAAAACCCACGCTGACATGAGGAGAATCTGCAAACTTCACACAGATAGTGAACCAAGCCGGGAATTGAAGCCATGTCCCTGGCGCTGTGAGGCAGCAATGCTAACCATTGCACCATCATGCCACCCATAATATACTACCTCCACAAAGGATTAGAAAATTGCTAATATAGCATCTTTATTTGTTGGAGGGTTTCACTAAAAATTGAGTGTTCAGGCTTGAGTGGAGCATAACAAAGTGAATTTATTCAAGCTTTTGCCGCATGCATATGGAAAATGCCTTCCAAGTCAAGCTTGGAGACACTCTATCATTTACAAAGCAAAGCAATATTTGTATACAATTGCGTTACAATGGCTACCTGCAACATTACTTCAGAATAAACTGTGTGTCAATTGAGTGTTTTGCTGCCCCATTTTTCCGTATTACAAACTAGTCAAACTTTGGTGGTTATTTCTTATGTTGTCACTCCTGGCTCTCATAGTCCCTATGGTTTGATTTGATTTTATTATTGTCACATATATACAGTGAAAATTATTGTTTCTTGCATGGGTATAAGAAGTAAAGCATATCATACACAGAGAAAGGAAGGAAAAAGTTCAGAATGTAATGTTACAGGCATAATTAGTGGGTCAAGAAAGATCAACTTAATCCCAGGTAGGTTCATTCAAAAGTCTGATGACAGTGGGGAAGAAGGTGTTCTTGAATTGGTTGGTACATCTCCTCAGACTTTTTTCTGATAAAAGGAGTTGGAAGGTAGTATGTCAGGGGTGCATGAGGTGCTTAATTATGCTGGCTGCTTTTCCAAGGCAGCGGGAATTATAGACAATGTCAATGGGTGGGAGACTGGTTTGAGTGATGGATTTAGCTTCATTCACAATCCTTTGTAGATCCTTGCAATCTTGGACAGAGCTAAAGCCATACCATGCTGTGATATAACCAGAAAGAATACTTTCTATGGTACATCAGTAAAAGTTGGTGAGAGTCATGGCAGACATGTTGGTGATCTGGACACTGAGAAACTTAAAGTTTTCGATCATTTCTACTTTGTCTCCATTGATATAGACATAGCATGTTCTTAAAGTCAATGACTATTTCCTTTATTTTGTTGACATTGTGGGAGAGATTATTATTGTTGCACCAGTTCACCAGATTCTCTACCTCTTTCCTGTACTTCATGTCTTAATTGCTGAAATGCGACCCAGTATGGTGGTGCCATCAACAAACTTGAAAATCATGTTGGAGGGGAACTTTGCCACACAGTTATAGGTGTATAAGGAGTATAGTAAAGGTCTGAGGACACTGCCTTGTGGGCACCAGTGTTGAAGATGATTGTGTAAGTGGTGTTAGAACAAAGAATAGTAGAGCACAGGAATAGGGTCTTCGACCCTCCAAGCCTGCGCCGATCATGTTTATCTATCTAAACCAACTGCTTATATACCTCTATTTCCATTCCTTTGGCAGACATCATCATGATGAATTTACCCTTCTCTGTTGTCAACAGACGGTTATAGATGTTTGCATTTAAGGAATGAAATTACTTCAATTTAAATTTAAGTTAAATTAGAGAACAAGGGATGTCCAGATTAAACTGCATTTATTTCAATGCAAGAGGCCAGATGAACTCGGAGCATGGATATATACATGGGACTGGGATATTATAGCAATTACTGAAACATGGCTAAGGACTGGCAACTCAATGTTCCAGGGTACAAATGCTTTAGGAAAGGTAGAAGAGGAATAAGAGAGGAAGGGGAAAACATCACAGCAATACTGAGAAGGGATATATCTAAGCGTTCAGCCACTTGAGTCTATACAGGTAGAACTGAGAAATAAGAAGGGGGAAATCACTTTGATAGGGTTGTACTATAAGATCCCAAATAGTCAGCAGGAAATTGAGGAACAATTATGTAAAAGAGATTACAAGAAATATAGGGTGGTAATAGAACATAGAACATCACAGCACAGTAAAGGCCCTCTGGCCCTCAATGTTCTGCCTAGCTATGCCTAATCCTAAGATCAAAATACCCCACTCCCTATAATTCTGTGTGCTCCATGTATCTATCCAATAACCACTTGAAAGTTGCTAAAGTGTCCGACTCCAGTATCACAGCAGGTAGTCTGTTGCACAATATTTTGGGAAGTATTGTAGTAGATAGGGAGGATGTGCTAGAAATTCTCGAGGGTTTGAAGTTGGATAAGTCCCCTGGGCCGGACGGGATTTACCCTAGGATTATCTGGGAGGCAAGAGAGGAGATTGCAGAGCCTCTGGCTCTGATCTTCAGGTCCTCGTTGGTTACGGGTGTGGTTCCGGAGGACTGGAGGATAGCGAATGTGGTCCCATTGTTTAAGAAGGGGAAGAGAGACCTTCCAGGGAATTATAGGCCAGTGAGTCTTACTTCGGTTGTGGGCAAGGTATTGGAGAGAATTATTAGGGATAGGATTTATAGTTATTTAGAGAGAAATGAATTGATTGGGGATAGTCAGCATGGTTTCGCGAAGGGTAGGTCATGCCTTACTAACCTCATTGAGTTTTTTGAGAAAGTGACCAAAGAGGTGGATGGGGGTAAGGCGGTTGATGTAGTATATATGGACTTTAGTAAGGCGTTTGATAAGGTGGCCCATGGAAGACTTCTACAGAAAATGCAGATGTGTGGAATAGAGTGTGATTTAGCTAATTGGATTAGGAATTGGCTGGCAGATAGAAGACAGAGGGTGGTGGTTGATGGGGGATATTCATCGTGGAGTTCGGTGACAAGTGGTGTGCCTCAGGGGTCTGTTTTGGGGCCCCTGCTGTTTGTAATTTTTATAAATGATCTGGATGAGGGTATTGAGGGATGGATCAGTAAATTTGCAGATGACACTAAAGTAGGTGGAGTGGTAGATAGTGAAGAGGGGTGTTATAGTTTGCAGAGTGACTTGGACAAGTTGCAGAGCGACTTGGACAAGTTGCAGAGCTGGGCCGAGAGGTGGCAAATGGAGTTTAATGTGGAAAAGTGTGAGGTAATGCACTTTGGCAGGAACAATAAATGTGTAGAGTATAGGGCTAATGGTAGGGCTCCTAATAGTGTTGAGGAACAGAAGGATCTTGGTGTATGTGTCAATAGAGCCCTGAAAGTAGGCAGTCAAGTGGATAAAGTTGTTAAGAAGGCTTATGGAGTCTTAGCTTTTATTGGTAGGGGGATTGAATTTAGGAGCCGCAGCATCATGTTGCAGCTGTACAAAACTCTAGTGCGGACGCACTTGGAGTATTGTGTGCAGTTCTGGTCGCCACATTATAAGAAAGATGTGGAGGCATTGGAGAGGGGACAGAGGAGGTTTACCAGGATGTTGCCTGGTATGGAGGGCAGGTCCTATGAGGAGAGGTTGAAGGATTTGAGGTTGTTTTCGTTAGAAAGGAGGCGGCTAAGAGGGGATCTTATTGAAGCATATAAGATGATTAGAGGTTAGATAGGGTGGACAGTGATAGCCTTTTTCCTAGGATGGAGAAAGCTAGCATGAGGGGACACAGCTTTAAATTAAGGGGTATGAGTTATAGGACGGATATCAGAGGTAGGGTCTTTACTCAAAGAGTGATTAGGGAGTGGAATGCCCTGCCTGCAGCTGTTGTAGATGCGCCAAGTTTGGTGGCGTTTAAGAGGTTAATTGATAGGTAAATGGAAGAGAAGGGAATGGTTTAGTTTGGAGGGGCATTGCTTTTTATTTTGGTCGGCACAACATCGAAGGCCGAAGGGCCTGTTCTGTGCTGTAATGTTCTATGTTCTATGTTCTATGCACACCCCAACCACCCTCTGAGTGAAGAATTTATCTCGGACATCCCCCTATATCTCCCACCATGTACCTTATAGTTATGCCCCCTAGTAACAGCTACATCCACCCGAGGAAATAGGCTCTGCATGTCCACTCTATCAATCCCCCTCATCATCTTATAAACTTCTATTAAGTAACCTCTCATCCTCCTCTGCTATAAAGAGAAAAGCCCCAGCTCCCTCAACATTTCCTCATAAGACCTATCCTTCAGATCAGGCAGCATCCTGATAAATCTCTGCAGTCTCTCCGATGCTTCCACATCCTTCTTAGTGAGGTGACCAGAACGCACACAATATTCCAAATATGCTCTCACCAACGTCTAGTATAGTTGCGGCTCTTATACTCAAACCCCTATTAATAAATGCGAGCACACTATAAGCCTTCTTCACGGCTCTATCCATTTCAGTGGCAACCTTCAGAGATCTGTGGATATGAACCCCAAGATCTCTGTGTTCCTCCACATTCCTCAGAACTCTGCCATTGACCCTGTAATCTGCATTCAAGTTTGTCCTGCGAAAATGAATCACCTCACACTTAATGGGGTTAAACTCTATCTGCCACTTTTCGGCCCAGCTCTGCATCCTATCAATGTCTCTTTGCAGCCTGCAAGAGCCCTCCATCTCATCCACTACTACACCAATCTCTTTGTCAGCAAATTTACTAACCCATCCTTCAGCCCCCTCTTCCAAGTCATTGATAAAAATCACAAATAGTAATGGTCGGAGATTTTAACTTTCCCAACATTGACTGGGATAGCCATAGTATTAGAGGCTTGAATGGAGAGAAATTTGTTGAGTGTATTCAGGAGGAATTTCTCATTCAATATATGGATGGCCTGACTAGAGAGAGGGCAAAACTTGACCTCTTCTTGGGAAATAAGGAAGGGCAGGAAATAAGGAAATAAAGGAAGGTGTTAGTGAGGGATCACTTTAGGACCAGTGACCATAGTACTATTAGTTTTAAGATAGCTGTGGAGAATGATAGGTCTGGCCCAAAAGTTAACATTCTAAATTGGGACAAGGCAAAGGAACATCTGGTAAGTGGCACGCTTTCAGAAGTATGTTAACCAGAGTTCAGGGTAAATATATTCCTCTTAGAGTGAAGGATAAGGCTGACAGAAGTAGGGAACCTCGGATGACTCGGAATATTGAGACCCTGGTCAAGAAGAAGAAAGAGGCACATGACATGCATAGGCAGCTGGGATTAAGCGAATCACCTGAAGAATATAGGGCGTGTAGGAGTAGAGTTAAAAGAGGAATCAGGAGGGCAAAAAGAGGACACAAGATTGTTTTGGCAGATAAGGCAAAGGAGAATCCAAGAGCTTCTACAAATATATAAAGGGCAAAAAAGTAACAAGGGACGCAGTAAGACCTCTTAAGGATCAACATGGTCATCTATGTGTAGATCCACAAGATGTGGGTGAGATCTTAAATGAGTATTTACTGTTGAGAAAAGCATGGATGTTAGGGAACTTGGGGAAATAAATAGTAATATCTTGAGGATTGTACATATTACAGAAAAAGAGCCTTGAAGCATTATCAAGGTAGATAAATCCCCAGGACCTGATGAAGTGTATCCTGAGACATTGTGGGAGGCTAGGGAGAAAATTGCAGGTCCCCTAGCCGAGATATTTGAATCATTGATAGTCAAGGGCGAGGTGCCTAAAGATTGGAGAGAGGCAAATGTTGTGCCTTTGTTTAAAAAGGGCTGCAGGGAAAAGCTTGGAATTACAGGCCAGTGAGCCTCACATTGTTTGAAGGTATTTTGAGAGACAGAATCTACAGGCATTTAGAGACACAAGGACTGATCAGGGACAGTCAGCATGGCTTTGTGAGTGGAAAATCATATCTCACAAATTTGATTGAATTCTTTAAAGGGATAACCAAAAAGGTAGACGAAGGCTTTCGATGTTGTTACATGGACTTTAGTAAGACCTTTGACAAGGTACCGCAATGGTAGGTCGTTGCATAAGGTTAAATCTCTAAGACCCTCATCAGCTTTCAAAATGGAATACTGGTCTATGAACGGGACCCTAGGGGATGCCTACACTGTGTCCCTGTTCTTTCTAGACTGTGTGATGGTCATTCCATTCTTTCCTCTAGCTTTCTCATCTCCAGACATGCTATCCAGACAACTCTCAGCCTCACAGATGCCCCACAGTGTTTTCTCCCACGGTTAAAGCTTCAAAACTCAGAGTTCCAGCTTCTGAAGCTGTGCCCTCAGATTCTAGTCTCTCCTACTAATGGAAACATCTTCTCTATGTCCATTCAGTACTAGCCTTTCAATATTCTATAAGTTTCAATGAGATCCCCCTCATCGTTCTAAACTCCATTGAGTACAAACCCAGAATCCTCAAACATCAAGAGTTCCATTCCTGGGTCCATTCTCATGAAACTCCTCTGGACCCTTCCTTTGAAATGAGCACATCCTTCCTTTGAAACAAGGCATTATTATTCACCTCACAGACTAATCTGTCCCACAGCATATTGTGCAAAGTGGCTGCAAAGTCACCGTGCTCGAAGTTTTGGATGGAGATGTGTGCTTGGGGATATGAGGCTGCAAATCAAACTATAAACATGGCTCCCACAGGCACCCAGGTGTATTGCCTTTCTCTTCCCTCCTCTATTCCGTTTGCTTGAAAGCAATAGTTTAAATGCTCTATGTATTTTATCCAGTCCCCCAAGGATCTTTCTGTCCAAATAGGGGCATTTTTGTAATTAGTCTTCTTTGCCAGAACTGAAACTGTACTCAGTTCGAGGATGGCTTTTACCCAGGTCATCAAGAGAAAAACAACAACATATTTATTTATTCATAAAGGGTATACAGAGACTTGCAACCTCATACTACAGTACAGTTCGAGATCTCCCACCCTGCTCAATGCTTGGTTACCTGAGTCATATAATCCTTACTTTGCAGATTGATCATTAAGGGGAACAATCACCACGCAAACCAATAAAATACTTCAGTAAATAGACAGAGTAGGTGTAGGTAAGATGTTTTCCTTGGTTGGAGAGCACAATTTTAATTTAGGCAGGATACCACATGGGGTCAAGATGAGGAAAAATTTCTTTGCACAGAAGGTTGTGAATCTTGGGAATTTTCTACCCCAGAGAGCTGTAAAAGCTGGGTCATTATGTATAATTAAATCAGAGATTGATAGATTTCTTATTAATAATAACATAAAGGGTAATGGGGTAGTGTGAGTAAAAGGCTTGAAGTGTCCAATCAGCCATAATCATATTAAATGTACTGCTGAATGATGTATTCCTGTTCATATGTCATTAAAAATTATTGTACTATGTTCTACTTTTGTTTTTGCTCGTTAAGTTGCTTATAATCCTGCATCATCTTATTTATTTCTTCTTTGAAGAGGTGAATTTCAAATCAATCGTACTCATGATGCCTATGGTTTATCCAGATTATTTAAATGATGTTCATCTTTTAAACAACAATTAATGAAAGTTCATTTTGCATTTGGCAAAAATAAATTTTACAGCATCCTCATTCTGCTTTAGAAAATCTTGTCAATTTTCTTAGTGCAGAATCTTGACAATTATTTCTTTTAATCCATCATCCTGCCTAAAGTTGACATGACCAGAGTAACATTAATAAAATATTAGATGCTTCAGATTGAATTAAAAACAATTATTCACCAGGTAGATAATCATTAATTTTCTTTGAGTGTTGACTGACAATAGAAATTAAGAAATGTGACCTCAGTCATGCAGTGCATTTTTCTAGCAGTTTTAAAAATAACTGTTCTTGATTAATTGGTCTGCCTATTTACAGGAAGCATCATTTTGTGTCTTGGATTGTACTGATGGAATACTTACTGGTGCTGTGACAATGCTGGAAAATATTTTCATGCCAGCTATTGCTACAACTGGAAACTGGGGAGCACTTAACCAATCTGTACATGGGGAGAGAAAGAAGAAAGCTTTCAAGGACATTATTCGTAGATACATCACTTTCTTAAATGGTAAGGTGTTTTAAAGGTCAATTGGGCTGTGAATTACGGGTTATAAATAGTATGTTTTTAAAAACTAGAGTTTTGGCTATATCATGGTATTTATACCATATTCATGAGAATGAAACTTATGTTGCATACCATTTTTATGCAACATAAAGCAATATAAAGTAACTTCACAAAAAGTTGTTGCAGTCTCACAAAAGGTTGCTGCAGAAGGTTAGGGTGCACGAGTTGGGGGTAATGTGTTAGTGTGGACAGAGGATAAGTTGTCTAATACGAAACAGAGAGTTGAAATCAATGGGTGCCATTCTAGTTAGCAATTGGTGAATGGTGGAGTGCCGCAGGGATTGGTGCTGGGGTCTCAACTGTTTCCCATTTACATAGATGATCTGGAGGAGGAGGCTGAATGCAGAATAATAAAATTTGCTGATGACACGAAGATGAGTGGAAAAGCAAATTGTGTGGAAAGCGCGGAAAGTCTGAAGAGAGATCTGGATAGGCTGAGTGAGTGGGCGAGGACCTGGCAGCTGGAATATAATGTTAGCAAGTGTGAGGTTATCCACTTTGGGAGAAATAATAGTAGGAAAGATTATTATTTAAAAGCGAAAAGCTGCAGCACGCTACGGCGTAGAGGGACCTGGCGATCCTTGTGCATGCATTGCAAAAACCCAGTCTGCAGGTGCCGCAGGTGATCAAGAAAGGGAATGGAATGTTGGCCTTTATAGCGCAGGGGGATAGAATATAAAACTGTACAGGGTACTGGTACTGGTAAGGCCGCAGCTGGAGTACTGTGTGCAGTTTTGATTGCAGCACTTGCGGAAGAATATATTGGCCTTTGCGGGAGTGCAGAGAAAGTTCACTAGGCTGATACTGAAGATGAGCAGGTTAGCCAATGAAGAGAGATTGAATAGATTGGGTCTGTACTCGTTGGAGTTTAGAAGGCTGAGGGGGAATCTTATAGAGACGTATAAGATAATGAAGGGGATAGATAGGGTAGAGGTAGAGAGATTCTTCCTGCTTAGAAAGGATAGCAGGACTAGAGGGCACAACCTCAAAATAAGGGGTGGGGGTGGTGTAGATCAGAGTTGAGGAGGAACTTCTCCACTCAAAGGGTGGTGAATCTCTGGAATTCCCTGCCCATTGAAATGATGGAGGTGACCTCGCTGAATATATTTAAGTTACGGGTAGATAGGTTTCTAATAGACAAGGGAATTAAGGGTTATGGGGAGAAAGCGGGAAAGTGGACATGATCCACTTCAGATCAGCCGTGTTAATTGATTCCTAGATGTTGGATGTTGCCTGGTATGGAGGGCAGATCTTATGAGGAGAGGCTGAGGGGTTTGAGGTTGTTTTCGTTAGAAAGAAGGTGGCTAAGAGGAGACCTTATTGAAACATATAAGATGATTAGAGGTTTAGATAGGGTGGACAGTGATAGCCTTTTTCCTAGGATGGAGAAAGCTAGCACGAGGGGACATAGCTTTAAATTAAGGGGTGGTGGTTTTAGGACAGATGTCAGAGGTAGGTTCTTTACCCAGAGGGTGGTAAGGGTATGGAATGCCTTGCCTGCGTCAATTGTAGATGCGCCAAGTTTGGTGGCGTTTAAGAGGTTAGTAGATAAGTTTATGGATGAAAGGGGAATGGTTTAGGTTAGAGGGTCATTGCTTTTTCTTAATTGGTCGGCGCAACATCGAAGGCTGAAGAGCCTGTTCTGTGCTGTAGTGTTCTATGTTCTATGTTCTATGATCTTATTGAATGGCGGGGCAGGCTCAAAAGGCTAGATGACCTACTCCTGCTCCTATTTCTTATATTCTTATATTTGTAACATAGATACTACTATCTTGTGGTTGATCAATTAACATGCTAAGACTGGGGAATGAAAAGTAAACAAAGGAGCATTGTAGTTTAATCAGAATTAGGCCATGCAGCCCAATCAGTGCACATCAGAGTTTATGTTTCACTTGAACTTCCTCCTACCTTTTCTCGTCTAATTCTATCATTATAACCAGCCATTTCCACCCCCTTCCCCCCCCCACCACCACCACCGCCCCCCACCTCGTGTGCTTGTCTACTTTCCTGGTTAAAAGCATATATATGTTTCAACCATTCCAGCTGATTGCGAGTTCCACATTCGTATCTCTCCTTGGTTAAAAATGTTTCTTTTAAATACCCTATTGGATATTATGATAAGAATCTAAATTTAGTGGCCTCTTTTTATTTCTAACAAGAAGAAACAAACTTTCTGGGCCAGATTTTGCAGCCATTTCCTCTGTTAGGATCTTTCGTTTCCACTGACAGCCACCCCCCACTGCGGGTTCCTGGTGGCAGAATGTACAAACAACAGAAAACTCCATTGACAGTAGCAGGTCCAGAAGATTCCACTGAAGATCATAGTGGACTGTCTCCGCCATTGCAAAACATGCCACAGAAGGATTAGAAAATCCTTCCCTCTGTATAAACTCTAAAAAAGATCTAAAATTATGAAACATTTTTCTAAAGAGTAGCCATTCATCCTGTCAATCTTTTCTTGATAATGTTAACCCATTCATTTCTGGCACCCTCCTTGTTAAATTCTGAACCCACTCCAGAGCTTCTATATCATTTCATAATATTGCAACTCATACAATACTCTTAAGTTTGAGGTATTTTTTAATCCTATTGCTTTAGAAATAAAATCTCATGATCTGTTTGTTTTGGTTTAGCTATGGAGAAACTTTAATGATTGATGTATTTGTTTTATGAGATCACATTGTTCTTCTACCCCATCTGGAGTTGCATTTTCAATGTAAAATGATCTCTCTTTTCTAGCGAGCATCATAAAGCAGCAGAGATTATAAAATGATTCATTTTTTTGAAGTAACTACTTGATTCCAAGAGTTTGTTTGATGCTCCAGTGAAATCACTGATGATAGTTTTGAGTCATTTTGGCATGGATCTATAGAATAAAGTTACCTTTGCAGGATTTCCTGGTCTCACTTTGACTCTCGATGCTATTTATACTTATGACCTATTGTTTGGACCTGCACTGAGTTGAATACAGATAGTCTTATTTACAGGGTCAGGCTAACATTAAGGGGACCAGAATCATTGACTAATCTATAGCATAGAAACAGATCATTTGCCCATTGAGTCAAAATGCTGCTTCTGTAAAGCAATTCAATCAGTTCTATTCCCCTACTCTAGTCCTGTCACTGTTCAGCCTTAATTCAAATGCACATTCAATTTCCTATTGAAATCATTCATTACTGCTGCCTGCAGCACCGTCATGAACAGCAAGTTCCAAATCATTGCCACTCACTGCGTAAAGTAAGTTGTATTTCATATCCCCCATGTCTCTTACGCAAGATCTTACGTCTTTGTGTTCTTGTACCATTAGCACATAGTACAAAGATTAAAGAAAATTATAGCACAGAAACAGCCCTCCAAGTCTGACTGAACTAAAATCCCCTACTCTCATGGGGACCATATCTCTCTAGTCCCATCGTGTTCATATGTTTGTCAAGACACCCCTGAAAAGTCATTATCATACCTGCTTCCACTACCTCCCCTGGCAGCGAGTTCTGGGTAACCACCATCCTCTGAGTAAAAAAACTTGCCTCATACATCTCCTTTAAATCCCTTGCACCCTAAACTTATGCCCCTTAGTAATTTGCTCTTCCACCCTTGGAAAAAATAGCTCAAACTTTCTGTGACTAATCTATTATTGAGAGGGTTATAGTGCGATACTTAGAAAATCTCAATGCAGTCAGGTAGAATCAATATGGTTTTCCACCACTGATACACAGTGGAAGCAACATGTCATAGTACTATACAGCATGGAAACAGATCCTTCCTCCCAACATGTCCATGCCATCCTTTTTTTTAAACCATAAGCTAGTACCAATTGCCTGCATTTGGCCTATATCCCTCTATACCCATTTAACTTTCTAAATGCTTTATAAAAGACAAAATTTTACCACCTCTACCACTACCTCTGACAGCTTGTTTCAAACACTCACCACCCTCTGTGAAAAGATTACCATTACGAACCCTTTTATATCTCTCCCCTCTCACCTGAGAGCCATGCCGTCTAGTTAAAGACTCCCAACATTTGGGAAAAGATATTGATTATCTACCTGATCTATGCCCTTCATTATTTTATAGATCCCTGTATGATCACCCCTAAGTTTCCTATGCTCGAGAGAAAAAAGTCCCAGTCTATCCGACTCTCCTTATAACTTGCATCTGAGTAAATTGTTTCTGAACATAAAACATAGAACGTAGAACAGGACAGCACAATAAAGGCCCTTCGGCCCTCGATATTACGCCAAGCTATGTCTGAACCCAAGATCAAGCTATCCCACTCCCTGTGATTCTGGTGTGCTCCATGGGCCTATCCAATAACCACTTGGAAGTTCCTAAAGTGTCCGACTCCACTACAACAGCATTCCACACCCCAACCACTTTCTGAGTAAAGAATCTACCTCGGACATCCTTCCTCAATCTCCCACCATGAACCTTATAGTTATGCCCCCTAGTAACAGCTACATCCACCCAAGGAAATAGTCTCTGCACGTCCAGTTATTGTCAGAAATTGATAATTGCTATCAGGAGTCTTCACAGGGTATTAGAAATTTTGAAAAACGTGAGGGCCGATAACTCCCCTGGACAAGATGGAATATATCCTAGAATTCTTTGAGAGGCAAGGGATGAGATTGCAGGGCCTTTGGCTTTGGTCTTTCGATCTTCACGTCGTCGGGGATTGTGCCAGAAGAATGGAGATTGCTGAATGTTGTCCTCTGTTCAAGAAAGGAAATATGAACGACCCTGGTAATTATAGGCTGGTTAAACTTACTTCAGTGGCCGGTAAGTTAATGGAAAAGGTCCTGAGGGATAGGATTTATGAGCATTTGGAAAGATGCAGCTTAATCCAGGACAGTCAGCACAGATTCATGAATAGTAAATTTTGCCTCACAAATTTGATTGAATTCCTTGAGGAGGTAACTAAATGTGTAGATGAAGGTAGAGCAGTTGATGTTGTATACATGGATTTTAGTGAGGCATTTGATAGATTCCCCATGGTAGGGTCATGAAGTTGAGGTGTGGGATAGAGGGAAATTTGGCTGATTGGATAAGTAACTGGCTATCTCATAGAAGCAGAAGGTAGTGATGGATGGAAAATTTTCGGACTGGAGACCAATTACCAGCACTATACCACAGGGATTAGTGCTGGGTCCTCTGCTATTTATGATTTTTATCAATGACTTAGAAGAGGGGGCTGAAAGATGCGTCAGTAAATTTGCTGATGACACCAAGATTGGTGAAGTAGTGGATGAGGTGAAGGGTTCTTGTAGGCTGCAAAGAGACATTGATAAGATGCAGAGCTGGGCCGAAAAGTGGCAGATGGAGTTTAACCCTGATAAGTGCGAGGTGATTCATTTTGGTAGGGCAAATTTGAATGCAGGGTCAACAGCAGGATTCTGAGGAATATGGAGGAGTAAATGGAGAGATCTTGGGGTTCATATCCACAGATCTTTGAAGGTTGCCACTCAAGTGGATAGCTGTGAAAATTCCTATAGTGTGTTAGTGTACATTAATAGGGGGTTTGAGTTTAAGGGCTATGAGGTTATGCTGTAACTGTACTGGACCTTGGTGAGACCATATTTGGAATATTGTGTGCAGTTCTGGTCACCTCATTATAAGAAGGATGTGGAAGTATTGGAGAGAGTGCAGAGGAGATTTACCAGGATGCTGCCTGGTTTGGAGGGTAGATCTTATGAGGAAAGGTTGAGGGAGCTGTGTCTTTTCTCTTTAGAGCAGAGGAGGATGAGAGGCATCTTAATAGAGGTTTATAAGATAATGGGGGGATAGGTAGAGTGGACGTTCAGAAACTATTTCCTCGGATGGATGTAGCTGTTACTTGGGGACATAACTAGGTTCATAGTGGGAGATATAGGAGGGATGTCCAAGGTACGTTCTTTACTCAGAGAGTGGTTGGGGTGTGGAATACACTGCCTGCTGTGATAGTGGAGTTGGACATTTTAGGAACTTTCAAGCGGTTATTGGATAGGCACATGGAGCATACCAGAATGATAGGGAGTGGGATAACTTGATCTTGGTTTCGGACAAAGTTCGGCACAACATCGAGGGCCAAAGGGCTTGTCCTGTGCTATACTGTTCTATGTTTCTATATTCTATGTTTTATTTTTCTCTCTCTTATCTGATACTGAGAAGCCAAAACTTGTTTCAAAACTTTGCAGATATAAACACTGCATGCAGATAGAAACACTGACAGTGGTTAAAAAAGAGGTAGACAATTTGGACCAAAGGGCCTGTTTTCATGTGGTAAAATTCTATGACTTTATGACTTTTCTGAATGTGGCAGCAGCTATTTTTACACAGGTCTCACTTAAATCTCGCTGCTGGCAAGATCCTGCAGTCTGCCATGGGTTTCCCGGCAGCAGAGGTATGCGTTCAACAGGAAATCCCATTGACCAACAATGGGACCATAAGATCCTACTTTCAGTGAGCATGCGCCACTCCTGCTACCACCAAGCATACTGTGGAGTGAAAGAAAAATCCCACATTTTGTTTTCAGCTCGCACTGCTTCAGGATCTCATAGCCACACCCCTGAAGTCTTCAATTCTCTTCAAATATTTTTTTCATCTTTTGTCAACATTCCTTTTGACATTCTCTTTTTTAGAATTGGCAATTATGTTCTGTCCACTACTTTTAAGATGTAAGTAAATTTGTCACTCTGCTCTGTTAATTTACACTTGATGCCAATTGCACATGATCCCTTTGAAATATAATGAGCTGACTTCAGGTCATTTCACTCATCATCTTAATGTAAATTTCTATTAATGCTACCCATTGTTATTCCATCGCAGTTCTGCTCCTATCCACTTCAAACTACCTGTCCTCACTTCTAACTCCCCTTTGATGTTCCGACCCCCGTAGTATACTATCTTCAGTTTCATTAAGTATTCACATCCATACTCACATGCACAGGTCTATTTCACAATATATGATATTATGAATATACTGAAAAAAATTATTTATATTTTATTTAGATTTATATTTATAAATATTTATATTTAGTCGATATTTTCCTTTCCTGTCCACCACAAGCAACTTTGAGGGCGGGACAGATAATTTTGATGGATCAGTGAAAGGTCCATTGACTTTGGTCCTGTGATGGGTGGGATCAGGAAATCTTGCCCAATATTTCATCAGAAATGAATGGTAATGAATCCTGAAAATGAATGTTTGCTATGACTAGAATAAGCAAATGGGTTCCTGGCTAGATGCTGCAACTCTACTCTTTCCTTGTGCTGTAAACTGCTTATTAAAATTGCTCCTTGAGTATTCAAATCTGCGTAACAAATTTTAGGAAGGTTGACACGGTTTTGAATGAATGAAAAAGAGAATCCCAGATTATAATTGATCAATGACAATGCCTTCCTGGATGTATAAATTTTCCAATTGGTAAGAAAATATATTAAGAAATGTTCAAAATTCTAAACAGTTTTCATGGAGCAAAAACTAACACATTGGGTGGAACTTCACAGCCTCGTTTGTCCCTAAACCATAAAATCCTACCTGAGGTCAATGGACCTTTCCATTGTCCATCACACACCCATTCTGATTCCTGGGATGGACAGGGCGATAAAATTCTGATCATTTTTTCTACTGACGACGGAGTCATTAACTGAAGGACTTAGAATGAAGGCAGTTCGACAAAGAACCAGAGGAGAGATGAGAACATATTTTTTGATGTCAGAAGTTGTGATCTGCTGCATTGCCTAAAAGGAATGAAAACAGACTCAATGACTTCTCTGTGTTCTGTGATTGTAAATTTTCTTAAGGTACAAAAGCAAGTCTTGAAAAAGCTGTTGTGCTGAAGAGTGAGACGGTTGATCTTTCTCAGCTCCGTTCATTTGAGCAAGTGAAAGCTGCAGCATCAAACCCAGAAATGATTTTACAAATTGAAAATTTACTTTTGATGTGGTGCAATCAGCTCGAACAGGTTTGCTAAATAAACTATTAAATCTAACAAGATAAATGTCTCATTTTTTCCTTAAGCACTACAGAAATATCTGATTTGAAAATAAATTATTTTATATTCCACTTTTCAATTTGCTTTGTCTTGTAATGTTTGAGTTCATTCTGATTTCCCATCTGAGTCTTGACTTTGTAAATCAAAGTTATAAAAGTTTACTTATTAGTCACAAGTAGGCTTACATTAACACTGCAATGAAATTACTGTGAAAATGTCGCACTGGCCCAATTTTCTTGTACTTTTACTCTCATGTCATGGATGAGCCTCATATACCTTTTGCCTATTATTTGACTTTGACAGGAGGAGCTTTATCCAAGAGCTTGACCTACAGAACTTGCCTTGGATGTTCACAAATCTGGCAAGGGAAAAGCTCAGGACAGTCACCTAAAAATATGTTAGTGACAATAAAATTGCATAAATTTCACAAGATACAATGTGAAACCTTTAAACAATTCAGACAATTTTAACATTTTTTTGCGCACTGGCCAGTCTTGAAACTGGGAGAGTTTTAGAACCATCGATTGGGTGCCCCCATATGCACTCTGCCTGCAAAATTTTGAGCAAGCCTGTTGCTTGTTGCAGAAACCTGTGGGCAGGGCTTAACATGCCCAAAGCCTGCAGTGGGAGATAGTGCTCATGTGCAGGCTTCTGATGCTACATATACTCATTAACAATAGCAAGGGTTTAACAGAAAAGGGAGAGCTGTCAGGCCCCTGCAAGTACAGGTTGTCTGAAGCAGTTTCCTCACTTTTCTTCATTTGTTAAAGAGACAATGCTGATTCCCTCCTCCACCCACAATTACGGACCCGTGTCCTCTCCCAACCAATCGTTGCAGAGTGATAGCAGGTCCCTTTCCCTCCCCTCTCTAATTACTGAGAGTGGCATGTGTCCCATCTCCTCTCTGCAAAGTGACAGCAGTCACCCTCTCTTCCCTTCCCCTACTAATGCCTGCAAAGTGGCTGTGGGCCCCTTCTCCCCATTAGTCCCTTCATGATTAGTACTCATTAGCCTCTCCCCCATTATCCCCTCCAATACCCTGTCCTCAATGGCCCCATCTTCTTGCAGTGCTCGGGGATGGGGCCATTGCCCTCACTTCCCCAGGGGGTTACAATAGTCCTTGGTTCCACTGATGAGGCCAAGGTGACTGCTCCTCTTACATGGGGAACATGTCTATACCTTGCCAGCAAGGAGTTTCCCGCCAAGATCTTAAAGGATGATTAAATGCTCGGCTCACTAAGCAGATGTAAAACAGCGTTAAAATAAATTCACATACATTAACCTGCCCCTTGCTCGTTTCCAGCAAGAGGCTGACCATACCAGATGTCCAGTGATTGTGAAATGGTATTGGGAACACCAATTGTGCTAAGCGCTTTAAGCTCCAAAAATGACTGCAACACGATGGTAAAATTGCCCCCTATGTGTCTATCTATATTGCCAATGAATTGGAATTTCTAGTCAGAAAGATTTCTCCTTGTAAGTGGATTGTCTAATCAGAAGAACTATTCCTTTTGGGACAAAAAAATCATATTCCAGTCACTTAGCTCCTTATTTCTTGGCTGAAAATAAGTAAATGGATTACTAGTGGGAGCAAAATTAGTCTACAAATTTCCTTTATGTTCTCAATGTTAGCTCGAGCAAAAAAAAAGAATAGCCCACCAGGTGTACTGCTGGTTTTTCTCATGGTGATTTTTCAGAAACTCTAGGAGTGATCTTACCAAAAAAGGGAGAAATTCATGATTTTTTGGTTGACTTAAAAATCAAATCTTATCTGACTTTGTCAACCAAACTTGGATTCTACCAACAGGAGGAGTAGTGACTTCCTAAGTTGCCTGAAAGCCAGCACGAGGCTAATCTCTTTGGATATCCAATGCCAGTAAGATGATGAGAGGCAAGAATTTGTTCATGAATTGATCTTACCACCTTGCCTGCCAATTGACCAGCAGGGGTAGCGAGTTAAAATCACCTCCTCTTTTTTATTTAACACAAATTAAATGTGCATGTCACATGAAATCATGCTGGTGTCCACTTCGCCAACATTAAAGCATTTTGAAAAGAGCATCCTTTTTAAAGGGCTGATAGCACCAGAAACTCAGTTCTATTCCTGGTTTGGGTCACTATCTATGCAGAGTTTGCATGTTCTCCCCAGGTTTGTGTTCTCCTGTTTCCTCCCAGCAAGACATACTAGTTAGCTGCATTGGCCATTCTAAATTCTCCACCAAGTGTGACGATTAGTGGATTTTTACAATAACTTCATTGCAATGTTAATGTGACACTAATAAATCAACTCAACTTTAATTATTTTCAGAAAACCATTATCTGATTTAAGATTTGACTTCTCAAAACTTGATTACTAATGATAAAAATGTAAACCATGAAGTATATTTTTTTTTATCCACAGGTATTGGCCCAAAGTAATCAAGTGAGAAAAGAAGCAGAAAATTCAGGTCCCCTCACTGAACTGGAATATTGGAAATGCATGTCTGCTACTTTTAATTCCATCATAGAGCAGCTTAGAGGACAACATTGCAAGGCAGTAATCAATGTTTTGAAAGCAAGTCAGTCAAAAATGTTAAAGGTAAAAATTATCAAAAAACAGTTTGAGGACACAATTACAATTTTGTAAATATTTTTATCACTGTTTTGAATAATAGTTAGGCCAGGATTTTTGAAATAGAAATAAAACACCTGAAGTAATAATTTTGTTATAAGTTAAGAACTTCACAGGTATTTTCAGGTTCAGTGGCACTAGCCTCAAAAAGATGGATGCAGTAGCTTGGAACTCATTTAAGACCATAAAACCATAAGGCACAGGAGCAGAATTAGGCTACTCCGGCCATCGATTTTGCTCCACCATTCAATCATAGCTAATATTTTTCTCATCCCCATTCTCCTGCCTTTTCCCCACAACCTCTGATCCTCTTATTAATCAAGAATTATTTATCTCTGTCTTAAAGACACTCAATGACCTGGCCTCCACAGCTTCCTATGGCAAAGAGTTTTACAGATTCACCACATCCTCTACAGATTCCTCTCATTTCTGTTTTAATGAATCGTCCTTTGAGCCTATAGTGGAAACAGCCTCTCCATGTTTACTTCGTCCAGGCCTCACAGTAAGTTTCAAGAAGATTCCACCTCACCCTTCTAAACTCCAACGAGTGCAGACCCAGAGTGCTCAATCATTCATCATATGACAAGCTTTTCATTCCACAGATCATTCTTGTGAACCTTCTCTGGAACCTTTCCAAAGCCAGCACATCCTTCCTTAGATATGGGGCCCAAAACTGCTCACAATACTCCAAATGGGGTCTGTCTGACCAGAGCTTTATACAGCCTCAGATGTACATCCCTGCTCTTGTATTTTAGTCCTCTCATCATGAATGCTAACATTACATTTGCCTTCCTAACTGCCAATTGAACCTGCACATTAACCTTCAGAGAATCTTGAACTATGATTCCCAAGTCCCTTAGTGTTTTTGATTTCCTAAGCATTTTCCATTTGAAAATTGTCTATGAGTCTATTCTTCCTTCTAAAATGCATACCTCACACTTTTCCATGTTGTGTTCCATCTGGCACTCCTTTGTCCGTTCTCCTAACCTGTCCAAACCGTTCTACAGCCCCGCTGCTTCCTCAGTACTAGCTGTCTCTCTACATATCTTTGTATCATCTGAAAAATTAGCAATGGGGCTTTCAGTTTCTTCCACTAAATCATTATATTGTGAAAAGTGTGGTCCCAGCATTGACCCCTGAGGCGCAGCACTAGTCACCAGTTGCAATCCTAAAAATGAGCCCTTTCTCCCCACTGCCTGCCTTCTGCTAGTCAGCCAATCCTCTCTCCGTGCCAGGATCTTACCCTTAAAACCATGGATACTTAACTTATTTAACAGTCTCTTACATGGCATCTTGTCAAAAGTCTTTTGAAAGTCTATATAAATCACATTCATTGGTTCTCCTTTATGTAACTTCCTTGTTACCTCCTCAAAGAACTCTAACAGATTTGTCAGATATGACCTCCCTTTGACAACTTTATTTATTTAATACTATATGAACTAAATGCCAATAGAAAGAATAAATTAATATTCTGGTGAATCCAAGCCAATGACAAATTAAGGAGGTGAATTATATTGCATTGAACCATCTAGAAGAGCAACAGACATGTGGGAACCAATGGGAGTTCCCCTCCAAATTACTCACCATCCTGACATAGAAATATATTCTGATACCTTCACCTTTTTTGTTAGGTCAAAATCTTTGAACATCCTTCCTTGCAGCACTGTTTTGATGGTATCAAGCAGGAACTTTCAAAAGTTAATTGGGAGCATTTGTGGGAAGGCAAAGGGATGTCTGGTAATTGGGAGGCTTTCAAAAGTGTGTTAAGCAGGGTACAGTGTAAGCACACTCGTCTTAGTGCGAAGGGCAAGGCTGGCATAAGTAGGGAACCCTTGATGACTTAGGATATTGAGGCCTTAGTCAAGAAGAAGGAGGCTCAAGACATCCATAGGCAACTAGGATCAAGTGAATCCATTGAAGTGTATAGGAGATGTAGGAGTAGAGTTAAGAAAGAAATCAGGAGGGCAAAAAGGGGACACAAGATTGTTTTGGCAGATAAGGCAAAGGGGAATCCAAAGAGCTTCTACAAATACATAAAGGGCAAAAGAGTAACAAGGGAAAAACTAGGGTCTCTTAAGAATCAACAAAATCATCTACGTGTGGATCCACAAGAAATGGGTGAGAGCCTAAATGAATATTTCTCATCAGTATTTACTGTTGAGAAAAGCATGAATGTTAGGATCTTGGGGAAATAAATAATGATGTCTTGAGGTGTCTACATATTATAGAGAAAGAGGTGCTATATGTTTTAAAAGTGCATCAAGGTAGATAAATCCACCACACCTGATGAAGTGTGTCCCAGCACATTATGGGAGGCAAGGGAGCAATTTGCCAGTCCCCTAGCAGAGATAGTTGAATCATCGATAGTCATGGGGGAGGTGCCTGAAGATTGGAGGATGGCAAATGTTGTGCCTTTGTTTAAAAATGCCTGCAGGGAAAAGCTTGGGAACTGCAGACCAGTGAGCCTCACATCTGTGGTGGGTAATTTGTTGGAAGCATTTCGAGACACAAGGACTGATTAGGGACAAACTACATGGTTTTGTGAGTGGAAAGTCATGTCTCACAAATTTAATTGAGCTTTTTGAAGGAGGAACCAAGGTAAATGAAGGCAGTGCAGATGATGTTGCCTACATGGACTTTAGCAAGATATTGACAAGGTACTGCATGGTAGATTGTTGCATAACGTTAATTCTCATGGGATTCAGGGTGAGATAGCGAAATTGATACAAAATTGGTTAGGTGACAGAAGACAAAGGGTGGTTGTAGAGGGTTATTTTTCAAACTGTAACCAGTGGTGCGCCTCAGGGATCGATGCTGGGTCCATTGTCACTTGTCATTTATATTGATTTGGATGAGAATGTCCGTGGCATGGTTAGTAAGTTTGCAGATGACACCACGATTGGTGGCATAGTGGACAGTGAAGAAGATTATCTCCAATTGCAACAGGATCTTGATTGGGCCAGTGGGCTGCAAAATAGCAGATGGAGTTTAATTTAAACAAATGCAAGGGGTTGCATTCTGGTAGATTGAACTACGGCAGGGCTTACTCAGTTAATAGAACACAGAACATAGAACCCACAACACAAATAGGCTCCTTGGCCCACAAGTTGCGCCGATCACATCTATACGTACAAAGCCATAGACATATCTATAACCCCCAATCCCATTAGATCCCATATAGTCATCCAGAAGTCTTTTAAAAGACCCCAGTGAGTTCGCCTCTATCACCACCGATGGCATTCACTCACCACCCTCTGAGTGAAAAACTTACCCCTAACATCTCCTCTGTACTTGCTTCCCTGTACCTTAAATCTGTGTCCTCTCATAGCGACCATTTCAGCCCGGGGAAATAGCCTCTGAGAATCCATCCTATCTATACCTCTCAACATTTTATAAACCTCTATCAGGTGGCCTCTCAACCTTCATCTCTCCAGGGAGAAGAGTCCCAGCTCCCTCAACCTATCCTCATAAGGCATGCCTCCCAATCCATGCAATATCCTTATAAATCTCCTCTGCATCCTTTCAATAGCTTCCACATCCTTCCTATAGTGAGGTGACCAGGACTCCGCATAGTACCCCTAGTGGGGTCTGACAAGGGTCTTATAAAGTTGCAGCATTACCTCTTGACTCCTAAACTCAGTCCCTTGATTAATGAAGGCCAGTACACCATACGCCTTCTTGACCACATCCTCCACCTGCGAGGCCGATTTAAGAGTCCTATGGACCCAGACCCCAAGATCCTTCTGCTCTTCAACACAGCTAAGACTGCTACCCTTGATATTGTATCCTTCATCCCATTGGTCCTGCCAAAATGAACCACTACACATTTATCCATGTTGAAGTCCATCTGCCACTTCTCCGCCCAGTCTTGCATCCTATCTATGTCCTGCTGCAACTTCTGACATCCCTCCAGACCATCCACAACACCACCTTCATATCGTCAGAGAACTTACTAACCCATCCCTCCACTTCCTCATCCAGGTCATTTATGAAAATGACAAACAGCAAGGGTCCCAGAACAGATCACTGGGGCACTCCATTGGTGACTGACCCCCATGCAGAAAAAGACCCATCCAAAACCACTCTGCCTCTCTGCCTTCTGCAGGCAACCCAGTTCTGGATCCACAAGGCCAAAGCCCCTTGGATCCCATGCCCTCTCAATTTCTCAAGAAGTCTTGCATGGGGGACCTTACCAAATGCCTTGCTGAAGTCCATGTACACCACATCCACTGCTCTTCCTTCGTCAATGTGTTTAGTCACATTTTCGAAGAACTCAAACTAGGCTCATAAGGCACAACCTGCCCTTGACAAGACCATGCTGACTATTTCTGATTATTCTAAACTTCTCCAAATACTCATAAATCTTGTCCCTCAGAAGTCTCTCCATCAGCTTACCAACCACTGAGGTCAGACTCACCGGTCGGTAATTTCCTGGACTATCCCTGTTCCCTTTCTTGAAAATAGGAACCACATCCACAATCCTCCAATCCTCCGGAACCTCTCCTGTCTCCATCAACGATGCAAAGATCATCGCCGGGACTCTGCAATCACTTCCCTCACCTCCCACAATAACCTGGGATACATCCCATCCGGTCCCGGCGACTTGTCTATCTTGATAGAATTTAAAAGTTCTAACACATCCTCTTGTTTAACATCCACGTACTCAATCTTTTCAGTCTGCCGCAAACCTGTAATACAACCTCCCAGATCACTTTCCACTGTGAATACTGGGGCAAAGTACTCATTAAGCACCTCTGCCATTTCTTCCGGTGCCACACAGACTTTTCCCCCCTTCACATTTTATAGATCCTATCCCTTCTCTTCTCATCCTTTAACTTTTCACATATTTGTAGAAGGTCTTGGGATTCTCCTTAATCTTATCCGCCAAGGCCTTCTCATGACCCTTTCTGGCTCTCCTAATTTCCTTTTTAAGCTCTCTTCTATAAGCCTTATACTCCTCTAGATCCCTAACATCTCCTAGCTCTCTGAACCTTTTATATACTTTTCTTTTCTTTCTGACTAGGTTCACCACAACCTTTGTGCACCACGGTTCCCGTGGCCTACCAAAACCTCCTTGCCTCATCGGAACTTTGTCGTGCAGAGCTCCAGACAAACATTCCTTGAATATCGGCCATCTTCCTTCTGTAGTTTTCCCAAGAATGCCTCCTTCCAGTTTATTTGTCCAATTATCTGCCTGATGTCTTCATATTTCCCCTTACTCCAGACAAACACCTTCCTAGCCTGCCTGATCCTATCTCTTTCCAATGTTATCGTGAAGGAGATGGAATTATGATCTCCGTCCCCAAGATGCTCTCCTACCGAGAGATCCGACACCTGTCCTGGTTCATTAGCCAGCACCAGGACAAGTACAGCCTCTCCTCTCGTAGGCTTATCCACGTACTGTGTCAGGAAACCCTCCTGAACACACCTAACAAACTCCTCCCCATCCAAACCCCTTACCCTTCTGAGAGTCCAGGCAATGTTTGGGAAATTGAAGTCTCCCATCACGACAACTCTGTTATTTCTACATCTCTCTAGGATCTGTTTCCCTATCTGCACCTCAACTTCCCAGTCACTATTGGGCAGCCTATAGAATACACCCAGAAAAGTTATCGACCCTTTGCTGTTCCTAACTTCCACCCACAGAGACTCCGTAGACAGTCCCTCCACGCATCCACCTTCTCTGCAGCCATGACACTGTCCCTGATTAACAGTGCCACTCCACCACCTCTTTTGCCCCCAACCCTGTCCTTCCTGAAGCACCTGAATCCTGATACCTGAAGAACCCAGTCCTGTCCCTGAGATATCCAAGTCTCTGTAATGGCCACCACATCACATTCCCAAGCAGCAATCCACGCCCTAAGCTCATCTACCTGATTTACTACACTCCTGGCATTAAAATAGACACACCTCAGCCCCTCAGTCTGGACATTTCCCTTCTCCACCGCCCGTCTAACCTCCCTCTCATACTGTCTACAGTTCTTCCCTACCTGGGAGCTAACCTCCTTGCTCTCAGTCTCCTCATCCCTATTCCCTCCCCCCAACCTTTCTAGTGTAAAGTCCCCCCAGTAGCCCTAGCCAGTCTTCCCGCCAAGATATTAGTCCCTCTGGGATTCAAGTGCCACCCGTCTTTACTGTACAGGTCACACCTGCCCCTAAAGAGATCCAGGAACCGGAACTGGAATCCCCTGCTCCAGTTTCTCAGCCACGCATTCACCCTCCACCTCATTCCATTTCTGCTCTCATTCTCCCGAGGTGCAGGCAGCAATCCTGAGATTACTATCTTCGCTTTCCTCTTTCTCAGCTGTCTACCTAGTTCCCTATAATCCCTTTTCATGACCGCTTCCCTCTTCCTGCCTATGTCAGCAGTACATACAACCTCCGGTTCCTCACCCTCCCCTTTCAGGACGTCTGGGATGCGTCCAGAGACATCCCGGATCCCAGCTTCAGGGAGACGCACCACTATCCGCGACTCCCGTCTGCTTCCACAAAAACGCCTGTCTGAACCCCTCACTATGAAGTCCCCTATTAGTACTGCCTTGATGCTCTCTTTCTTAGTTTTTTGACGTACTGGCTCAGCTCCAGAGAGCTGGCCACCGCTGCCTCCCTCGGATGAGCTGTCTCCCCCGTTAGTACTCAGGCAGGAGTACTTATTTTGAAGGGGGACATCAACCGGCGTGCTCTCCATCACCTGAGGTTTCCGTTTCCTAATAGTTACCCACGTGCCTTCTTCCCGTTGCCCTGGTGTGACCACTTGCCGATAGCTCCTATCAATTATTTCCTCATTCTCTCTAATGAGACGAAGGTCCTCAAGCTGCACTTCCAGTTCCTTAACCTGGTCCTGTAGGGACTGCAGCTCCACACACCGAGCACAGGTATGGATGTCTGGGAGACCAGGAGCCTCCAAGACCTCCCACATATTGCATTGGCAACAACATACTGGCCTCACACCTATACTTGCCCCTTTTTAGAAACCCAGAGGAAAAAAGTAATAAAAACTTATAACTTACCTTGCCTCACCCTTTTCGCTTAGGCCCTGTGAGCCAAAGCCCTTACAGCACACACAAAAACAAAAACAAACTTACCTGCTCTCACTCTCTCTTTTTTAGGTTAGAGGAGGAGGGAAGGATGGGATACTCTACCTGTGTAGAGTATCGGGATTCCTCACCACTCCAACTTATAGTAAGGTTTAAAAAAAACTCTACCCAAGTGTCTTTGCAACACCTTCCAGCTTCCGGTATAAAATTAAAAAAAAACTAGTAAAGTTAGTTTTAAAAATCACTCTAGTCACCCCCAAGCTCTCCTCTCGCAAATTGCTGCCTCTCTTCAGTGCTCCCAAGGAACAATGAGGTTGAATCCTCGAGGTGAGTAACTTTTAAAGGTTAAAAAAAAACTCTACCCAAGTGTCAATGGTAGAGCACTGGGGAGAGTTAAAGAACAAAGAGACCTAGGGGTATATGTTTATAGCTCCTTGGAAGTGGAGTCACCGGTGGACAGACTGGTGAAGAAGGTATTCAGAGTACTTGGTTTCATTGGTTATGACATTGAATACAAGAGTTGGGACATCTTGTTGAAGTTGCACAAGACATTAGTAAGGCTACACTTGGAATATTGTGTACTGTTCTGGTCACCCTCTTATAGAAAGGATATTATTAAACTAGAAAGAGTGCAGAAAAGATTTACTAGGATGCAACAAGGACATGATGGTTTGAGTTATAAGGAGATCTGGATAGATTGTGACTTTTTTTCTCTGCAGTGTAGAATTAAACTAGACAAGTGCAGAAAAGATTTATTAGGATGTAACCAGGACATGATGGTTTGAGTTATAAGGAGATATGGATAGACTGTGACTTTTTTCTCTGCAGTGCAGAATGTGATCTTATAGAGATTTATAAAATAATGATGGGCATAGATCAGTTAGATAGTCAATATCCTTTCCCAAAATAGGGGACTCTAAAACTAGAGGGCATTGGCTTAAGGTGAGAGGGGAGAGATATAAAAGCGACCAGAGGGGTAATTTTTTCACACAGAGTAGTGAATGTCTGGAACAGACTGCCAGAGGTAGTAGTAGAGGCAGGTACAATTTTGATTTTAAAAGCATTGAAATAGTTGCATGGGTCAGATGAGTATAGAGGGATATGGGCCAAATGTTGGCTTCGGGGTTTAAAAAAAGGGTGGCATGAACTAGTTGGGTCAAAAGGCCTATTTCCATGCTGTAAATGTCTATGAGTCTATGACTGTGAGTGTACCTACACCACATGCACTGCACTGGTTCAATAAATCAGCTCACAACCACTTACTCAAGGGCACTTAGTGATTGGCATTAAATGCTGACATCCCATAAAAATGAATTTAAAAATTACTGCACAGTGGTAGCTATTGTAGCACATTCTGTTGCATGATAAATGAACGAATACATTCATGGATGGATTATGGCTGTTTCCCTTCTGGTTAGCTCGAGCCTGGAAAAATTGTTTGCTGTGTTCTGCGAAAGGCAGTGATATTTTCCATTAGTCTGCTAGCGAGGAACTCAGTGACCAAAGCCAACCTGCCTCCATTGCTGGAAAAACGGCCATGGGGGAGCTGGAAAATCCCAGCCCTTATTTTGGATTTAATCACAAGCATTCTAAAAATGCAAATAACCACATACACTGTTTCACCCTTATCTATCCAGCCAATTACACCCTTGGAAAAATCCAGTACATTTGTCAAACATGATTTCACTTTTCTAAATCCACATTGACATTGTCTCATCCCACTGATATTCATCACACTCTTTATGGTGGACTCTAGCATTTCTGTACCTCTGGTGTTAGTCGAATCGATCTTAATTCCTATTTTCTCTCTCCTTCCTTGAGCCTGAGGATTTATAGAATTTCAGTCCCATTTATTTCTTTGTAATACTATTTTCCTTCAATTCCTGCTTTGCATTAGATCATTCATTGGTGAGAAGTTATTATGTCTTCTTATGTCAAAGAAGACAGAAGGTAACAGTGGAAGGGTGCGTTTCTGAATGGAGAGCTGCGACAAGTGGTGTTCCTCAGGAATCAGTGCTGGGACGTTTGCTGTTTGTAATATGTATAAATGATTTGGAGGAAAATGTAACTGGATTGATTAGTATATTTGCAGATGACATAAAGGTTAGTGTGTTTGCGGATAGCAATGAGGACCATCAGAGGATACAGCAGGATGTAGATCAGTTGGAGATTTGGGCAGAGAGATGGCAGATGGAATTTAATCTGGACAAACGTGAAGTAATGCATTTTGGAAGATCTAATAGAAATAGGAGATATATAGTAACTGGCAAAGGGATCTGGGTGTACCGGTACACAAGTCACTGAAAGTGGCAATGCAGGTGGAGAAGTGTACAGAATAAAAGATTGGTTAGATCAAGATTAGGCCCAGTCAAAGACAGTAGTGGGAAGTTGTGCATGAAGCCTGTAGAGATTCGGGAGGCACTAAATGAATATTCTTCGTCGGTCTTCACGCGGGAAAATGTCAATGGACTTGGGGAGAATACTGGAACACAGGGTTGTAGACTAGACAGGATAGAGGTACGTAAGGAGGAGGTGGGAGGTGTTAGCTATTCTTGAGAGTATGAAAATAGACAAATCCCCTGGGCTGGATGGGATTTATCCCAGGTTACTCTGGGAGGCTAGAGAGGAGATTGCAGAGCCTTTGGCTTTGATCTTCATGTCATCGTTGGCTGGTGTAGTGCCGGAAGACTGGAGGATGGCAAATGTTGTCCCCTTGTTTAAGAAGGGGAGTAGAGACCATCCTGTAAATTATAGACCAGTGAGCTTTACATCTGTAGTGGGGAAAGTTTTAGAAAGAATTATAAGGGATAGGATTTATAGTCATTTAGAAAGAAATGAATTGATTAGGGATAGTCAACATGGATTTGTGAAGGAAAGGTTGTGCCTCACAAATCTTATTGAGTTTTTTGAAAAGGTGACCTAAGAGGTGGATAAGGCTAAAGCAGTTGATGTGGTGTATATGGATTTTAACAAAGCGTTTGATAAGGTTCCCCATGGAAGATGACTGCAGAAAATGCAGATGCATAGGGTTGAAGGAGATTTAGCAATTTGGATTAGGAATTGGCTAGCTGATAGAAGACAGAGGGTGGTGGTTGATGAGATATATTCAACCTGGAGTTTAGTTACTAGTGGTGTAC
Source organism: Sphyrna mokarran (assembly GCA_024679065.1). NCBI lineage: Eukaryota > Metazoa > Chordata > Chondrichthyes > Carcharhiniformes > Carcharhinidae > Sphyrna > Sphyrna mokarran. The sequence continues at coordinate 7,576,375 of JAGIQG010000005.1, forward strand.
CTCAGGGATCTGTTTTGGGGCCACTGTTGTTTATTGTTTTTGTAAATGACCTGGATGAGGGTGTAGAGGGATGGGTTAGTAAATTTTCTGATGACACCAAAGTTGGAGGAGTTGTAGACAGTGAGGATGGATGTTACAGAGGGACATAGATAAGTTGCAGAGCTGGGCTGAGAAGTGGCAAATGGAGTTTAATGAAGAAAAGTGTGAGGTGATTCACTTTGGTAAGAGTAATATGTATGCAGAATATAGGGCTAATGGTAGGACTCTTAGTAGTGTAGATAAGCAGAGAGATCTCGGTGTACAGGTGCATAGATCTCTGAAAGTTGGTACTCAAGTTGATAAGGTTGTTAAGTAGGCGTATAGTGTGTTAGCATTTATTGGTAGAGGGATTGAATTTCGGAGCCGAGATGTTATGTTGCAACTGTACAAAACTCTGGTGTGGCCGCACTTGGAGTATTGTGTACAGTTTTGGTCACCACATTATAAGAAAGATGTGGAGGCATTGGAAAGGATGCAGAGGAGGTTTACCAGGATATTGCCTGGTACGATGGGTAGGTCTTATGAGGAAAGGCTAAGGGACTTGAAATTATTTTCATTAGAGAGAAGAAGGCTAAGGGGTGACTTAATTGAGACATAAGATGATCAGAGGGTTAGATAGGGTGGATAGTGAGAGCCTTTTTCCTCGGATGGAGATGGATAACACGAGGGGACATAGCTTTAAATTAAGGGGTGGTAGTTATAGGACAGATGCTAGAGGTGGGTTCTTTACTCAGAGCGTACTAAGGGCTTGGAATGCCCTGCCTGAAGCAGTTGTGGACTCTTCAAGTTTAAGGGCATTCAGATGGTCAGTGGATAAGCATATGGATAGCATTGGAATAGTTTAGGATAGAGGGTCATAAAATTGGTTCCATTGGTCGGCACAACATCGAGGACCGAAGGGCCTGTACAGCGCTGTAATGTTCTATATTCTATGGTCTAAGCTAGTCAAGAAGTCATTTGGCATGATTGCCTTTATCGGCCAGGATATTGAGTTTAATAATTGGCAAGTCATTTTGCAGTTTTATAGAACATTAGTGAGGCTGCACTTGGAATATAGCCTTCAATTCTGATCGCCACACTACAGAAGGATGTGGAGGCTTTGGAGATAGTACAGAAAAGATTTATCAAGACGTTGCCTGGTATGGAGGGCATTAGCTATGAGGAGAGGTTGGAGAAAATTGGCCTGTTCTCATTGGAGTAAGAACTCAGTAAGAATCTTGCAACACCAATTTTAAATCCAACCGATTTATTTGTTAGTAAATCTGCGAGCTTTCGACTTTCGTCTTCGTCAGGCAAATGCAGTGTTCTGGTCTGCAATAGCACACATATCAGCACAGACAGTCATAGATTGCTGATTAGAATGTGAATCCTTACATCTAACCTGCTATTCAAGTGTTAAAGTGGCTAACAATGTGTGTGAAGGGAATCCTGAGCATTGGTTAGAGAAATGTGTATTTTCTCCAGACAGCACAGTAAGTGAGGTTTTTTGCCAACCCAGGCAAGTCGCGGGGGTTACAGATAGTGTGACATGAAGCCAAGATCCCTGTTAAGACCATCCTCATGTGTGCGGAACTTGGCTATCAGTCTCTGCTCAGCAACTCTGCGCTGTCATGTGCCATGAAGGCCACCTTGAAGAACATTTAGCCGAAGGTCAGAGGCCGAATGCCCATGACTGCTGAAGTGTTCGCCCACAGGAAGGGAACTGTTTTGCCTGGTGATTGTTGAGCGATGCTCATTCATCTGCTGTCGTAGTGTCTGCATGGTCTCCCCAATGTACCATGCTTCGGGACATCCTTTCTTGCAACATATTAGGTAGACAACGTTGGCCGAGTTACAAGAGTATGTACCGTGTACCTGGTGAATGGTATTCTCATGTTTGATGATGTCGTCCATGTCTATGATCCGACATGTCTTGCAGAGGTTGCTGTGGCAGGGTTGTGTGGTATTGTGGTCACTGTTCTCCTGAAGGTTGGGTAGTTTGCTGCGAACAATGATCTGTTTGAGGTTGTGCGGTTGTCTGAAAGCACAAGTGGGGGGGTGGGGATGGCCCTAGCGAGATGTTCATCGTCACCAATGATATGTTGAAGACTCCGGAGAAGATGTTGTAGTTTCTCCGCTCCGGGGAAGTACTGGACAATTAAGGGTACTCTGTCCACCGTGTCCCGTGTTCGTCTTCTGAGGAGGTCAGTGCGGTTTATCACTGTGGCACGTCGGAACTGTCGATCGATCAGTCGAGCGCCATATCTTGTTCTCACAAGGGCATCTTTCAGCATCTGGAGGTGTCTGTCACAATCCTCCTCATCTGAGCAAATTCTGTGTATACAGAGGGCTTGTCATAGGGAATAGCTTCTTTAACGTGTCTAAGGTGGAAGCTGGAGAAGTGGAGCATTTGAGGTTGTCTGTCGGTTTGCGATACAGTGAGGTGCTGAGGTGACCGTCCTTGATGGAGATGCGTGTGTCCAAGAATGCAACTGATTCTGGAGAATAGTCCAAGGTGAATCTGATGGTGGAATGGAATTTGTTGATATCATCATATAGTTGTTTCAATGATTGTTCACCATGAGTTCAAAGGAAAAAGATGTCATCAAATGTATCTAGTATATAGCCTTGGTTGAAGACCCCGTGTGGTGAAGAAGTCTTGTTCGAACCTGTGCTTGAAGATGTTGGCATATTGAGGTGCGAATTCATTGGAGTGACAGAGGTTGAGGGGAGACCTGATAGAAGTCTACAAGACTATGAGAGACATGGACAAAGTGGACAGTCAGAAGCTTTTGTCCTAGGTGAAAGAGTCAATTACTAGGAGGCATAGGTTTAAGGTGCAAGGGGCAAGGTTTAAAAGAGATATATGAGGCAAATTTTTTTTTACACAGAGAGTGGTGGGTATCTGAAACTCATTGCCAGGGGAAGTAGTGAAAGTGGATACAGTAGTGACTTTTAGGGAGTGTTTTGACAAGTACAGGTGATCAAGACAGTGAATCAGGTGATCAAGAAGGTGAATAGAATGTTGGCCTTTAAAATGAAGGGGATAGAATATAAAAGCAGGGAGATCTTGCTGCAACTGTACAGGGTACTGTTGAGGTTGCAATTGGAGTACTGTGTGCAGTTTTGGTTGCTGCATTTGCAAAAGGATATATTGGCCTTGGAGGGAGTACAGAGAAGGTTCACTAGGCTGATACCGGAGATGAGGCGACTAGCTTATGAAGAAAGATTGAATAGACTGGGTCTGTACTTGTTAGAGCTCAGAAGGCTGAGGGGGGATCTTATAGAGACAGATAAGATAATTAAGGGGCTAGATAGGGGAGGAGTAAAGAGATTCTTCCTGCTTAGAAAGGAAAGCAGAACTAGAGGGCATAGCCTCAAAATAAGGTGGGGGGGGTACAGTTTAGATCAGAGATGAGGAGGAACTTGTTCACTCGAATGGTGGTGAGACTCTGGAATTCTCTGCCCATTGAAATGGTGGTGGCTACCTCGCTGAATATATTTAAGTCATGGGTCGATAAGTTTCTGATAGACAAGAGAATTAAGGGTTATGGGGAGAAAGCAGGAAAGTTAAACTGATCAACTTCAGATCAGCCACGATCTTGTTGAATGGCACGGCAGACTCAAAGGGATAGATGGCCTATTCCTGCTCCTATTTCTTATGTTCTTATGTTATTTTGAATCAGATTGAAATAGAGGGATACGGTCCTTGGAATGGTCGGGAGCTTTAGTTAAGTTGGGCAGCATGTTCGGTGCAGGCTTGGAGGTCCAAAGGGTCTGTTCCTGTGGTGTAATTTTCTTTGTTCTTTAATGAAAAGAAAGGCAAATGAGTATGGGATACAGGTAATCTGATTGGGTAGATTCAAAATTGGCTTAGTTATAGGAGACCAAGGGTGATAAAAGGCTGATTTAGTGACTAGCACCCAGTGTCTAATGATGTACCATAGGAATGTGTTCTGGTTCACTATTATTCTTAATTTTTAAATAACATAGTCAAATAAGATGACAAAGATTGGCTGGGTAGTTAACAGTTGTGTTGAGCATCTTGGGCTACCACAAGATATAGTCTCAATGGTCAGCTTCTTCCCTTTTGCTGTCAGAGTTTTGAATGGACTTACTTGATCTTTCTCTGCACCCTAGCTATTACTGTAACACTACAATCTGCACTCTCTCAATTCCTTCTCCATGAATGGTATGTTTTGCAAGAAACAATACTTTTCACTGTATGATAATACACGTGACAATCAAATCAAATAAAATCAAATGGGCATTTAAGTGGAAGATAGAATGTAACCCTGAAATATGTGTGATGATCCACTTTGGAAGGAGTAATTTGACAAGGAAGTATTTAATGAATTACATAACACTCAGGGGTTCTGTCGAACAAAGACCTTGATGTGTATGTCCCTGGATCTTTGAGAACGGAGGGCATGTTAGTAGAGTGGCAAAGAGGGCATATGGAACACTTGCTTTTATCAATCGAGGCATAGATTACAAAAGCAGGGAAGTCCTGTTGGTATTATATAGAATTTTGATGAGACACAGCTAAACATAGAAATGTAGAAATTAGAAGCAGGAGTAGCCTATTCAGCCCTTTGAGTCTGCTCTGACACGCATTTTGATCATGGCTGATCATCAAATTCAATATGCTGATCCCACTTTCCACCCATATCCCTTGATCCATTTAGCCTCACAAGCTATATCTAATTTCTTTTTAAAGTCACACAATGTTTTGGCCTCAATTACTTTTGTAGGAGATAATTTCACAGATTCACCACTCTCTGAATGAAAGAATTTCCTCTTACTTCAGTCCGAAAACGTTTACTCCTGTTGACAGGGATTTCCTTTTGAGGCTATGTATTGTTCAACTTAAGCCAAATACAGAAACTCATGAAACTCAGTGTACTGATTTTAAGTCCTGACTTTATTAAGAACATAAGAATACAAGAAATAGGAGCAGGAGCAGGCCATCTAGCTCCTCGAGCCTGTCCTGCCATTCAATAAGTTCATGGCTGATCTGAAGTTGAACAATTCCACTTACCCGCTTGCTCCCCATAATCCTTAATTCCCTTAACAGTCAGAAATCTATCTACCTGTACTTAAATATATGCAATGAGGTAGTCTCCACACTTCAATGGGCAGAGAATTCCAGAGATTCACTATCCTCTGAGAGAAGAAGTTCCTCCTCAACTCTGTTCTAAACTGAACCCCCCCACCCTTATTTTGAGGCTGTGCCTCGAGTTCTCTTTTCCTTTCTAAGTGCAAAAAATCTCTCTACCTCTATCCTACCTAGCCCCTTCATTATCTTGTAAGTCTCGATAAGATCGCCCCTCAATCTTCTAAACTCCAGTGAGTACAGGCCCAGTCTACTCAATCTTTCCTCTGGGACAGAGTGTTTGGAAGTGCTGGTGGCTGAGTGTGAATTTTTCAATTTGCTTTTTCTCTCTCTCTTTTTGAGTGCTTTTTGCTGCTGTAGTTAGGCTTGGGGCTAGCTGGGAAGGGAACCGGGACGTATAAAAAGAAAGTGGCAGTAGACAGCGGGCAGCGTCTGGAGTGGGCAGTGGAGTGAATAGGGAAGCAGAGTGAGAGATACAAGGACATTGGCTCGCAGGGCTTGGGCTAGAGCAGGCTTAGACACAGTGTGCTACTGGTTTTCCATTGGAATTCACACCTCCAAAGGTGTCCATGACAATGGCAGGGATTAAGGGAAGACGCCTCACCTGTGTATGGTGTCACATGTGGGAGTTCCTGGAGGTGAGACCTCTCCAGAAAGTCCACGTATGCACCAAGTGTTTGGAGCTGCAGCGTCTGAGGGCTCGGGTCAAGCAACTAGAGTGCCAATTGGAAGATGCATTTTTAGTCAGGGAGAACGAGGCAATCATGGAAGGGAGGCAAAGTAAGATGGCAGACCCGGAGCCTAAGGGGGGGAAACCTGACCCTTACAGGTGGATTACTGTCAGGAAGGGGAAAAAGGAGAGGGGAGACAGTCCAAAGACTTCCCCAGTGGCAGCCCCCCAAAATATCAAGGGCGGAGGGTTAAAAAAGGCAAGGCACGAGGACCAGAGTACCTCAAAGGGGAGGAAAGGGCTAGAAGGGAGATAGTGGTGGGGGATGGGAGGGTTAGACGCTTCTGTGGTCCAAGGTGGGACTCCAGGATGGGAGTTTGCTTCCCTGGAGCAGGGGTGCAAGATGTGCCAGACAGGGTAGAGGGCATTTTGAAGGGTGAGGGGGCCAAGGCGGATGTGATTATTCAGGTAGGAGAGAAGGATGTAGGAAGGAAGAGCAGGGAGGATATAAGAAGGCAGTTCAGGGAGTTGCGGGGGTAGGCTGAAGAACAGGGCCTCGAGGGTGGCGATCTCAGGGCTGCTTCTAGGTGCGGGTAATAGCGGAGCCAGGAGAAATGAGATCCTACAGCTGAATACGTGGCTGAAGGACTGGTGTAGGGCAGAGGGTTTCATATTTGTGGATAACTGGGAAGTCTTTGTGAAAGAAGGGCACCTGTATAGAAGGGATGGGGAACACTTGAATGGGAAGGGTGTGAGTATCTTAGCTGGGAGGTTAGCTGGAGTGTTTCGGCAGGATTTAAACTAATATGGAGGGGGGGAGGGGATGAGACTGATCTCTCGGTAGAAAGCGAGATGGGAGATAGAATAAGCTTGGACGAGAAGAGATGCACCGGGGAGAAGGAGGTTCCGAGTGGTCTTGGAGGTCTGGAGTGTGTCTGTTTCAATGCGAGGAGCATAACGAGAAAAACGGATGAACTTGGGGCCTTAATGTTGGCGAGGAACTTGGATGTGGTTGCAGTGACAGAGACGTAGTTAAAGGAAGAGGAGCAGTGGCAACTGAACATTCCTGGGTATAAGTGTTTCAGGCGTGACAGAGGAAGGTCCAGAAGAGGTGGGGGAGTGGCGTTGTTAGTTAAGGAGAGTATCACAACGGTGCAGAGGGAGGACAGAGGAGTTAGGAGTGGAGTCACTGTGGGTGGAGTTGAGGAATAGAAAGGGGGCAATTACTATGCTAGGGGTGTATTATAGGCCACCCAACAGCCCACGGGCAGTTGAAGAAGGCATATGTAAAGACATTTTGGATAGGTGCAGAAAGAACAGAGTCGTTATAGTGGGAGATTTTAATCTCCCTAGGGTGGATTGGAAAGTACTTAGAGCTGGGGGTTTGGATGGGCAGGAATTTGTAAAATGTGTACTGGAAGGATTGTTGGAACAGTATGTGACTAGCCCAACTAGAGAAGGGGCTATATTGGATTTAGTTCTGAGTAATGAGCCAGGGCAGGTGGTTGATGTTGTAGTGGGGGAACATGTGGCTAACAGTGACCACAATTCTGTCTACTTTAGAATACAGATGGAAAAGGATGCTTGTTGCCCTAGGGGCAGGGTGCTGAATTGGGGGAAGGCTAACTACGGTCAAATTAGGCAGGAACTTAGGGAAACTGATTGGGAACGGTTGTTTGAGGGTAAGTCCACGCTAGGCATGTGGGACTCTCTCAAGGGAATACTGAAAATGTTGCAAGATAAGTACGTGCCAGCCAAGAGGAATGATGGGAAAGGTGGGATTAGAGAGCCGTGGATTACTAGGGATATTGAGGACTTGGTAAGGAAGAAAAGAGAAGCGTATGATAGGTCGAAGCAGCTGGGAACAGAGACAGCATTGAAGGAATATAGAGAGAGTAGGAGGGAGCTCAAACTATGAGTTAGAAGGGCAAAAAGGGGGCATGAAATGATTTTGGCGGATAGGATTAAGGAAAACCCAAAGGCTTTTTACTCCTATGTTAGGAATAAAAGGGTGGTGAGAGCGAAAAAAAAATCGGACTTCTTACGGACAGAGGAGGGGAGCTGTGCTTAGAGCCTGAGGGAATGGCGGAGATCCTGAATGAATACTTTGCGTCGGTATTCACGAAGCAGAGGGGCTTGTTGACAGCTCCTGTCTCTGAGGGAGCTGTGGATCAGTTGAGGGAAATATCCAAACCGAGGGAGGAAGTGTTAGAGCTTCTAGGTAGCATTAAAACTGATAAATCTCCAGAGCCTGATGGCATTTATCCCAGACTGCTTAGAGAGGTGCGAGGTGAAATTGCTGGGCCTCTGACGCAAATCTTTGTCTCTTCCTTGGACACAGGTGAGGTCCCAAAGGACCGGAGAATAGCTAATGTTGTACCGTTGTTTAAAAAGGGTGGTAGGGATAACCCTGGAAATTATAGGCCGGTGAGTTTGGCATCAGTGGTAGGGAAGCTGTTGGAGGGGATTCTTAGAAATAGGATGTATAGGCACTTACAGCGTTGCAATCTGGTTAGGGATACGCAGCATGGATTTGTTAAGGGGAGGTCATGCCTTACAAATCTGGTAGAATTTTTTGAGGAGGTGACGAAAACGGTGGACGAAGGGCGAGCCGTTGATGTTGTCTATATGGATTTTAGTAAGGCGTTTGACAAAGTCCCTCATGGGAGGTTAGTCGAGAACGTCAAGGCAAATGGGATACAAGGACAGGTAGTAGATGGATAAGCAACTGGCTTGGTAATAGGAGACAGAGAGTAATAGTGGAAGGGTGTTTCTCTAGCTGGAGGTCGGTCACTATTGGTGTGCCCCAGGGCTCGGTACTGGGACCTCTTCTATTTGTAATATATATAAATGACTTGGAAGAGGGAGTAAGTGGAGTGATCAGCAAGTTTGCAGACGATACGAAGATGGCTGGACTTGCGGATAGTGAGGAGCATTGTCAGGCGATGCAGCAGGACATAGATAGGCTGGTAGCTTGGGCAGACAGATGGCAGATGGAATTCAATACTGATAAATGTGAGATGATACATTTCGGGAGAAAAAACGTAGGGGACAGTTATATGATAAAGGGTAGACTATTAAGAGTATAGAAACGCAGAGGGACCTAGGGGTGCAGGTGAACAAGTCTCTGAAGGTGGCAGAGCAAGTGGAGAAGGTGGTGAAGAAAGCATATAGTATGCTAGCCTTGATAGGAAGGGATATAGAGTACAAGAGCTGGCCTTTAATGTTGCAGTTGTATTTGGGAGAGCGAGAAGTTCGATTGATAAGTAGCTTTTTAACTTTTCTCTTTGTTTAAAACAGCGAGCGGGAGTAGTTTTTGCCGTTTTTATTTAAACGAACTTGTAACCGGAAGTCGTCACTAGGAGGCTGCCGGTAGTTGTAGTTTTTAAGCTATATAAGTACTAACCTCTGGGTATCGGCCTCATTGTTCCATTGGAGCAGCACGGAGAGGCAGCGATTTGGGAGAGCGAGAAGTTCGATTGATAAGTAGCTTTTTAACTTTTCTCTTTGTTTAAAACAGCGAGCGGGAGTAGTTTTTGCCGTTTTTATTTAAACTAACTTGTAACCGGAAGTCGTCACTAGGGGCTGCCGGTAGTTGTAGTTTTTCTCTCTGACTCTATAAATTGGTCCAGAGAGGAAACCCGATACTCTACACAGGTAGAGTATCCCACCCTCCCCCCTCCTCTAACCTAATAATAATAGTGTGTGTGTAGTTTTTTTTCTCTCCTGCAAATTAAAGTAACAGTGATGGCAGTGCAGGTAGTACATTGCACCTCCTGCGGTATGTATGAGGTGAGGGACACCAGTAGTGTTCCTGCTGATTATACCTGCAGGAAGTGTGCACATTTGCAGCTCCTTGAGGATCGTGTTAAGGAGCTGGAGCTGGAATTAGAGGAGCTCAGGGTAATTCGAGAGGTTGAGGAGGATATAGGCAGGAGTAACAAAGAGATTGTAACTCCTATAAGTGATAATTGGGTAACTATTGGGGATTGAATTTAGGAGCCGCAGCATCATGTTGCAGCTGTACAAAACTCTAGTGCGGCCGCACTTGGAGTATTGTGTGCAGTTCTGGTCGCCACATTATAAGAAAGATGTGGAGGCATTGGAGAGGGTACAGAGGATGTTTACTAGGATGTTGCCTGGTATGGAGGGCAGGTCCTATGAAGAGAGGTTGAAGGATTTGAGGTTGTTTTCGTTAGAAATGAGGCGGCTAAGGGGGGATCTTATTGAAGCATATAAGATGATTAGAGGTTTGGATAGGGTGGACAGTGATAGCCTTTTTCCTAGGATGGAGAAAGCTAGCACGAGGGGACACAACTTTAAATTAAGGGGTATGAGTTATAGGACGGATATCAGAGGTAGGTTCTTTAATCAAAGAGTGATTAGGGAGTGGAATGCCCTGCCTGCAGCTGTTGTAGATGCGCCAAGTTTGGTGGCGTTTAAGAGGTTAATTGATAAGTATATGGAAGAGAAGGGAATGGTTTAGTTTGGAGGGGCATTGCTTTTTATTTTGGTCGGCGCAACATCGAAGGCCGAAGGGCCTGTTCTGTGCTGTATTGTTCTATGTTCTATAAAACACTGGTTAGACCTCATTTGGAATACTGTGTCCAGTTTTGGTCACCTTACTACCGGAAGGACGTAGAGACTCTGGAGAGAGTGCAGAGGAGGTTTACCAGGATGCTGCCTGGTATGGAGGGTCTGAGTTACGAGGAGATATTAGGCATATTGGGACTGTTTTCCTTAGAAAGACGTAGACTTAGAGGAGATCTAATAGAGGTGTACAAGATTTTGAAGGGGATAGATAGAGTAATGATGCAGCTCTATAAGACTCTTGTCAGACCCCAGTTGGAGTATTGTGCGCAGTTCTGGTTGCCTCATTATAGGAAGGATGTAGAGGCTATTGAGAGGGTTCAGAGGAGATTTACAAGGATGCTGCCTGGATTGGGAGGCAGGCCTTATGAAGATGGGAAAACTAAACTCTCTGCAGGAAAGATATGTGCCGGCAAGGAGGAAGGATGGGAAAGGTAGGATTAGAGAACCTTGGCTTACCAAGGAGATTGAGGACTTGATCAAGAAAAAGCGAGAGGCTTACATTAGATCTAGGCAACTAGGGACTGAGACAGCGCTGGAAGCTTATAGAGAGTGTAGACGGGATCTTAAAAGGGGTATTAGAAAGGCAAAAAGGGGCCATGAGGTGGCTCTGGCAGGTAGGATAAAGGAAAATCCAAAGGCATTTTACACCTATGTAAGGAGCAAAAGGATGGTTAGAGGCAAGATTGGACCTCTTAGGGACAGAGGAGGGGATCTATGCTTAGAGCCTGAGGGAATGGGGGAGATCCTGAATGAATACTTTGCGTCGGTATTCACGCAGGAGACTGGACAGATGTCTGTGCCTGATGTTGACAAAGTTGAGGATCGGTTGAGGGAAATAAGGATTACGAGGAAAGAGGTGTTGGGGCTGTTAGGCAGCTTAAAGACATATAAAGCTCCGGGGCCTGATGGCATTTACCCCAGGCTGCTAAGGGAGTTGAGGGAAGACTTGGCTGGGCCTCTGACGCAAATCTTTGTCTCTTCCTTGGACACAGGTGAGGTCCCAGAGGACTGGAGGATAGCAAAGTAGTACCGTTGTTTAAAAAAGGTCAGAGGGATCACCCAGGGAACTATAGGCCGGTGAGCTTGACTTCAGTTATAGGTAAGCTAATGGAGAGGATCCTTAGGGACAGGATGTATGAGCATCTGGAGCGCTGCGATCTGATCAGGGATATGCAGCATGGCTTCGTCAAGGGGAAGTCTTGTCTTACGAATCTAGTGGAATTTTTTGAAGAAGTGACAAAAACAGTTGATGAAGGACAGGCTGTTGATGTCGTCTACATGGATTTCAGTAAGGCGTTTGACAAGGTTCCTCATGGTAGACTGATAGAGAAGGTGAAGGCGCATGGGATACAGGGTCGGGTATGTAGATGGGTCGAGAACTGGCTCGGGAGGAGGAGACAGAGGGTAGTAGTGGAAGGCTCTTTTTCCGGCTGGAAGCCTGTCACTAGTGGAGTGCCACAAGGCTCAGTACTAGGTCCTCTTCTATTTGTGGTCTACATAAACGACTTGGAAGTAGGGGTAGGTGGTGAGATCAGCAAATTTGCTGATGACACCAAGATGCTTGGATTGGCGGGTACAGAAGAGCAGTGTCAGGCAATACAACAGGACATAGACAGGTTGGTAGACTGGGCAGATAGATGGCAAATGGAATTTAATCCGGATAAATGCGAGGTGATGCATTTTGGCCGGAAAAATGTAGAAGATAGTTATAGGATAAAAGGTACAACTATACGGAGCATAGAGACACAGAGAGACTTGGGGGTGCAGGTTCACAAGTCTCTGAAGGTGTCCTCACAGGTGGAGAAGGTGATAAAGAAGGCGTATAGTATGTTAGCTTTCATAGAAAAGGGTATAGAATACAAGAGTAGGAGTTTGATGTTGCAGTTGTATAGAACTTTGGTTAGGCCTCACTTGGAATACTGCGCCCAGTTCTGGTCTCCGTACTATCGGAAGGATGTGGAGTCCTTGGAGAGAGTGCAGAGGAGGTTTACCAGGATGCTGCCTGGTATGGAAGGACTGTCTTATGAGGAACGATTAGATAGACTGGGGTTGTTTTCCCTTGAAAGACGTCGGCTTAGAGGGGATCTCATAGAGGTGTATAAGATTATAAGGGGTATAGATAGAGTAAATGGAGGTAAACTTTTTCCACCTTTAGAAATGGATAGGACGAGGGGTCATGGCCATAGGGTGAGGGGGGCTATGTATAGGACGAATATTAGAGGGCAGTTTTTCACACAAAGGGTAGTGGGGGTGTGGAATGCACTGCCGAGTAAGGTGGTGGGAGCAGGCACGCTGGGGCTGTTTAAGGGTCTCTTGGACAGCCACATGAGCGGTATGCAGATAGAGGGATATATTAGGACTGTTTAACTACGGCTTTTTTCCACAGGTAATTCGGTCCATACTTTGAGCATGCATTCGGCAGGTGGTGCGGGTACAGCTCTTGGATGTTGATTCATGGGTTGCCTGGTACCTCATGTCGTAAATGAGTGCTTTATGTGGACCATCTGAAGGGCACCATGACAGCTCAGAGACTATCGATGTGGCTGTGCAGACACTTGGAATTGGGCCGGTGTCTGCGGGAGTTTGCGCGTTCTCCCCGTGGTTGCGTGGGTTTTCTCCGGGCACTCCGGTTTCCTCCCACAACCCAAAAATTCGCTCTTAGGCTGATTGGGAAACAAATTGTCCCTATGGTGAAAATTTTCCATATTAGGAATAATATATATATTATTATATAGGAATATTAAAATAGGATAATGTATTTGCTACTATATAGTATGATGGCGGCGTGGGCTCGTTGGGCCGAAGGGCCTGTTTCCCATGCTGTGTTGCTTAAAATAAAAAAAAAGATAGGTTGAGGGAGCTGGGACTCCTCACTGGAGAGACGTAGGTTGAGGGAGCTGGGACTCCTCACTGGAGAGACGTAGGTTGAGGGAGCTGGGACTCCTCACTGGAGAGACGTAGGTTGAGGGAGCTGGGACTCCTCACTGGAGAGACGTAGGTTGAGGGAGCTGGGACTCCTCACTGGAGAGACGTAGGTTGAGGGAGCTGGGACTCCTCACTGGAGAGACGTAGGTTGAGGGAGCTGGGACTCCTCACTGGAGAGACGTAGGTTGAGGGAGCTGGGACTCCTCACTGGAGAGACGTAGGTTGAGGGAGCTGGGACTCCTCACTGGAGAGACGTAGGTTGAGGGAGCGGACTCCTCAAGGAGAGACGTAGTTGCTCACTGAGGACGTAGGTTGGCGGGATCCTCCTGGAGAGGAGGGCGACGGACTATGGAGACGTAGGTTGAGGGGCGCGGTCCTCACTGGAGAGGGTTGAGGGGCGAAGGGACTCCTCACTGGAGGACGTAGGTTGAGGGGCGACGGGACTCCTCACTGGAGAGACGTAGGTTGAGGGGCGACGGGACTCCTCACTGGAGAGACGTAGGTTGAGGGGCGACGGGACTCCTCACTGGAAGAGACGTAGGTGAAGGGGCGACGGGACTCCTCACTGGAGAGACGTAGGTTGAGGGGCGACGGGACTCCTCACTGGAGAGACGTAGGTTGAGGGGCGACGGGACTCCTCACTGGAGAGACGAGGTGTTGAGGGGCGACGGGACTCCTCACTGGAGAGACGTAGGTTGAGGGGCGACGGGCCCCTGGAGAGACGTAGGTTGAGGGCGACGGGACTCCTCACTGGAGAGACGTAGGTTGAGGGGCGACGGGACTCCTCACTGGAGAGACGTAGTGAGGGGCGACGGGACTCCTCACTGGAGAGACGTAGGTTGAGGGGCGACGGGACTCCTCACTGGAGAGAACGTAGGTTGGAGGGCGACGGGACTCCTCACGGAGAGACGTTAGGTGAGGGGCGGACGGGACTCCTCACTGGAGAGACGTAGGTTGAGGGGCGACGGGACTTCTCACTGGAGAGACGTAGGTTGAGGGGCGACGGGATCCTCACTGGGAGGGTAGGTTGAGGGGCGACGGGACTCCTCACTGGAGGAGGACGTAGGTTGAGGGGCGACGGGGACTCCTCACTGGAGAGACGTAGGTTGGGGGCGACGGGACTCCTCACTGGAGAGACGTATGGGGGGGGTTGGGGGTGGTTGAGGGGCGACGGGACCCTCACTGGAGAGACGTAGGTTGAAGGGGCGACGGGACTCCTCACTGGAGAGACGTAGGTTGAGGGGCGACGGGACTCCTCACTGGAGAGACGTAGGTTGAGGGGCGACGGGACTCCTCACTGGAGAGACGTAGGTTGAGGGGCGACGGGACTCCTCACTGGAGAGACGAGGTTGAGGGGGCGAGGATCCTCACTGGAGAGACGTAGGTGAGGGCGACGGGACTCCTCACTGGAGAGACGTAGGTTGAGGGGCGACGGGACTCCTCACTGGAGAGAAGTAGGTTGAGGGGGACGGGACTCCCAACTGGAGAGACGTAGTTGAGGTGGACGGGACTACTCACGGAGAGACGTGGTTGAGGGGCGACGGGGGACTTCTCATGGAGAGACGTAGTTTGAGGGGAGACGGAGACTCCTCATGGAGAGACGGTTAGGTGAGGGGCGACGGGATCTCCTCACGGAGAGGACGTATGTTGAGGGGCGACGGGACTCCTCATGGAGAGACGAGGTTGAGGGGCGACGGGACTCTCACGGAGAGACGTAGGTTGAGGGGCGACGGAATCCTCACTGGAGGGACGATAAGGTTGAGGGGCGACGGGAATCCTCACTGGAGAGACGCTAGGGTGAGGGGCGACGGGATCCTCACTGGAGAGACGTAGGTTGAGGGGCCGACGGGACTCCTCACTGGGAGAGACGTAGGTTGAGGGGCGACGGGACTCCTCACTGCGAGAGACCGTAGGTTGAGGGGCGACGGGAATCCCACTGGTGAGGAGGACGTGAGGTTGGGGGCGACGGACTCCATCACTGGGAGACGTTAGGGTTGAGGGGCGACGGGGTACTCCTCACTGGAGAGACGTAGGTTGAGGTGGGGCGACGGGACTCCTCACTGGAGAGACGTAGGTTGAGGGGCGACGGGACTCCTCACTGGAGAGACGTAGGTTGAGGGGCGACGGGACTCCTCACTGGAGAGACGTAGGTTGAGGGGCGACCTGACTCCTCACTGGAGAGACGTAGGTTGAGGGGCGACCTGATAGAGGTTTATAAAATGTTGAGAGGAATAGATAGGGTGGACTCTCAGAGACTATTTCCCCGAGCTGAAATGGTCACTACGAGAGGACACAGATTTAAGGTGCAGGGAAGCAAATACAAAGGAGATGTCAGGGATAGGTTTTTCACTCAGAGGGTGGTGAGTGAATGGAACTGACTGCTGTCGGACGTTGTTGAGGCAAACTCATTGGGGTCTTTTAAGAGACTTCTGGATGAGTATATGGAAACGAATAGGATAGGGGGTTATAGATAGGCCTATGGATTGGTAGATGTGAACGGCACAACTCGTGGGCCGAAGGGCCTGTTTGTGCTGTATTGTTCTATGGTCTATGTTCTATGTTCTAAATAGGGCTAAGCTTTTTCCTAGGATGGACTCAAATAGCACGAGGGGTCACGGGCTTAGGTTGAGGGGGGTAAGGTATAATTTGGATGCTAGAGGGAGATTTTTCACGCAGAGGGTGGTGGGGGTATGGAATGTGCTGCCAAGTAAAGTGGTGGAGGCAGGTACTCTGGAGATATTTAAGAAATACTTAGATGGGCACATGAACAGAATGGGAATGGAAGGGTATAGAAAACTGATTTAAAATAGGGATCATGAGCCTTGGGAGTTCCTGGGAAGTGTGTAAATAGATGATGATATTGATGTACTTGTTTTTTATCCTACAGGTGCTTTGGTCCACTTTGTTGTCTAACGAGGGGCATACACGCGATGGGTCGTGAGAGGACTGCTCTTGGACCTTTTTCGAGAGTATCCTACTGCTTCACATCATTAGTGTATGCTTGACCTGGACCACCTGATGGGCAACACGACAGCGCAGTGACTATAGCTGTGCTGTGCTGATACATGGATTTGGGCCTGTGTCTGTAGGAGTTTGCGCATTCTCTCCGTGCTTGCGTGGGTTTTCTCCGGGAGTTCCAGTTTCCTCCCACATCCCAAAGATGTGCTCTTAGGCTAATTGGCAAAACAAATTCTCCCTAAATTGTCTCAAATTTGGTTTTTAATCCATAGATCTATTAACATGGACAGGGATTGCGTGTAGAAGTGGAAACATCGAGGTGGCGGCATGGGCTTGTTGGGCCGAAGGGCCTGTTTCCCATGCTGTTTTGTTCTTTGTTCTTTGAATAAGCTAACCCCCTCATCTCCGATATCAACCTGGTGAACCTTGTCTCTACTCCCTCCAAGGCCAATTTATCCTTTTGCAAATAAGGGGGCCAAAATTGCACACAGTACTCTTGTTATGGCCTCACTTGTGCCTTTTACAGTTGCAGCAAGACCTCCCTGCTTTTACACTCCATCCCCCTCACGATAAAGGCCAACATTCCATTTGCCTTCTTGACCACCTGCAGACTGAGATTTTGTGATTCATGCACAAGGAGCTCCAGGTCCCTCTGCACAGTAGCATAATTTTTGACCATTTAAATAATATTCCATTTTACTATTATTTCTTCCAAAGTGGATAACTCCACATATACCAACATTATACTCCATCTGCCAGATCCTCACTCAGCCTATCTAAATCTCTATGCAGATTTTCCACATCCTCCATGCAATTCGCTTTATATTTATAACATAGAACACTACAGCACAAACAGGCCCTTCGGCCCACAAGTTGTGCCGAACACATCAAAACCTACCCAGCCATAGACCTATCTATAACCCCCAATCCCATTGGATCCCATATACTCATCCATAAGTCTTTTAAAAGACCCCAGCGAGTTCGCCTCGACCACCACCGACGGCAGCCGATTCCATTCACTCACCACCCTC